>CM053275.1:31016847-31538674 GCA_028583415.1 Protea cynaroides
TTAGGCGTTACTAGTCATTTTTCTTCTTTCTCTGTCATACATCAAATTTCACATCTTGTGAGTACCAATTTGATATTCCAATTTTCTACTTTATAGATGCTCCCTTCTTGCTACTGTACTATATCCTTTGTATACTTAGGTAACTGCCCGACTTATAGATCATACCCTATATTATTTGTTTATCAGGATACATTTAAATTTTCCTTTTCTTCTGTCTATATATACATATGATTCCACCTCTTATATGTACATTATTGTCTTATTTAAGTTCTGTCTCAACCAATATAGGTGCTTATGATGTGTTTATATTAAAGCTTTTAAGTTTATCCTAACTCAGTACATAGACACAATTGTGAATGTATTCGGGTTTGATTGAAAAAGCCTGAGTGCTCTGATACCAAGTTGTCACACCCCAATTCTAGACTAACCAGTGGTGTGATTAACCATCATGAGAACCAACGGTTCAAATCAGGATCTTGTATAGGCTATGCCAACCATGTTAAATCAAAACACATTCCACAATAATAATCAGAGTAAATAAATAAATAGCGAAAATTTTATTAATAATGAATTGAGAGTCTACAGTGATAATTAAATATTTAACAAGTTATCTGTAAGTAACCAAAACATAATTAATACTGATTACAAGTATCACAATACAAAAGTTAACCATCAAGCGTAAATATAGTTGAAACACTAGCTTGACGAGCCATATTCTTCCTCTACAGCTTGCACATACATAGCCGCTGCATCGTTGGCGTATTCATATAATCTTCAATCGTAATACCTGCAACATCAGAAACTAAAAAGAATTACACGCACAAGGGTTAGCTCTCCAACTTGAGCTCAGTGATTAAACAAAACAATACAACAAACATATGCATGCATTCAATTCATATCTTTGGTCTGATTTATAAGTTTACAATATGCTACAGAAAGGTTTGGTGGCCGCCGCACCTCTATACACGAGTGTGTGAATCTGCCCAATGGATCAAATACCATTGTCGTCCCACATGCACCCTTCATGGAATAGAGATAGAGCTAAAGTGTCCGGATCAAACACCGCCAACACTTTCCCTGATGCCCTACCCATACCAACACGTAAGCCCCTATTGGCGAGGGCTTACAAATCGGACTCGCAACTAACCAATCCTAATGCCACACAGTGTATCCAAATCCTCACCCCAGCATCCCTCAATACGTTCATAGAAATAGAGCTAAGGCCCCCCGACAGAGTCAGAGACCACACGGTCTAAGACCACCTCCCTTGATGTCCTATAACGTAATAGTTCTACTAAGGTAATGACGATACGACGATGTTAGTGGGCAAGACTTGAGCAGAGATAGAGCTAGAGTCTAGTGATGAGGTCAAAGACCACCATGCCACATCCTCCCCCTGATGCTCCACTCGCATCCAACACACCAACCACACACATACATTCACATGCATATTCCTAACATCATCATCATCATCATGTTATAAATAAACGAAATTAAATATACATGAATAGTAATAACAGAAATATTGGATGACATGTGAGATGCACATTACAAGCATACACGCATAGCATCAATCATGGCATTGGACTCAATAAAAATAAACAGTTCGTTATTGTCCAATTAGTTTAGGTCTTGTTCCCTCACCTGTTCGCAATACTCGATCTCCTTCCAAGCCTTGAAATTCTCTTTGAATTGATTTAACAATCTAAAAGTTATATGAATTTAGGTTAGGGTTCATATGTGACATGTTACAGGAGTCGAAAATCAAAACAGAGCACTGATAGGTGTCTGATTGGACCTATGGTCTGATACTGTATCGACCTTACTGCCTACAGTCGATACCCTATGGTCGCATATGGTGCGACCGTAGCTGTGACCATATGGTTTCTGAAATCTTCCCGAATGCCTATGGTCGATCCTCTAGTCATGTTGGTCATGCTATGGTCGACCGTAGCTGTGACCTTGAGATTTCTGGTCACAGTCTACATGCAATTCGAGTTCTTCCTGGGTCAATTCTTCTGTTTTTCAATGGGATTTATTCTAACGTTATCCTATGACCATCATTAGTAGTTTCTTATCAACCCTAATCATCAAATTCACTCCTTATGGTTCTCCTTGGGATTTTCTCAAGGAAATTACATGGATCATAATAGGTTGACATTTTCAATCCACCATAGAATCCTTAGTCCACAGAATTAACATCTTTAGAGATTAGGCTCATACCTTTGCCTGTGATAGAGAGCCAATCTCTTCTCAGTAAATTCCTTTCCTTAGCTTTTCCTTTTTCTCCTTCTTCCTTCTCTTCCCTTCTCTTTCTCTAGGGTTTACTAATGTTCTAAAAGAGTAAAAAAGGGCTGAGGGACGTCCTTTATATAGAGGAACACTGTCCATATAAAGTCCTCTTTCAAATAGGAAAAGCAATCCCTTAATTTAGAAAAGTTTTCAAAACTCAAAGTCTGATCTGGAGTCTCACTGTCGATCATACGAACGCATAACCAGTCGACCGTAGGGTCGAAACCATCGACCGTAGGGTTCTGAATTTGAGATTTTTGTTTCCTTCCTTATGGTCGACCATACCTACCCAGGTATGCGACCTTAGGTATGTTTTCAGTGTTTTTAACTCGATTCTCATACCTGATTTTTGATCTATTTTCACACACTCGGTCCACTTGGTCCAGGAATGATGGGAAGACCTAGAACGACACGGTTAGACCAAGTTAGTGGAGTGCGGATCTTACAGTTGCACGTTCTTCAACTGAGGTTGAGTACAAAGGTCTAGCCAATACAGTTGTTGAATTAATGTGGGTTCAATAATTGCTCCAGGATCTGTGCCTCATACCTACTCCATCAATATTGTACTGCGATAATATCGGTGCCACTTACCTTGCTGCAAACCTACTATTCCATGGCAGGATGAAACATATAGAAATTGATTTCCACTTTGGATGCTCTACTAATTCAGTTTGTACCCACAAGTAATCAATTGGCCTACATCTTCACTAACGGCCTACACTCTGTACGATTTCATTCTCTGCGTGACAATCTGATGATCCGCATTGCTGGGGAGTGTTAAGATTTCTAAGATTTCCTACGCACCTAAGGAGCCTCCTCAACGGACAATAATCTAGATAAGGGAGCCACCTTTGCTAATCACAATCCATGAGAACATTCTGAAGGTTTTATCTGTCTCATGTAAGCTATAAAATATCTTGTAATCTATCATCTAAACAACAGCAACAACAACAACAACAACAACAACAATAACAGCAAAATCTTATCCCAACTAAATGGGGTCAGCTACATGGATTCTTGTCCGCCAATCAGCTCTGTTTGATGTCATACTCGAGGCAAGGCCTAAGCTATATGTTTTTTCACACCACCTCCTCTAGAGACATCTTAGGTATGCCCCTAGCTCTTCTAGACCCTTCAATCTGAATCAAATCACTCCTCCGAACGGAAGCATCTAACTACCTCCGTTGAACATGCCCATACCATCCAAACGACTTTCTTGTAGCTTATCATGTATCGACGCTACTCCTAAATCAACTCTAATACGATCATTTTTTACCTTATCTTTCTTAGTTTTGCCATACATCTATCTTAACATCCTCATGTCAACTACACTAAGTTTGTTGATATGATAATTCTTAACTACCCAACAATCTGCATCATACATCATAGCCCATCGAATGACTGTAAACTCTATAATATTGTACAAATTACAATACAATAGATACAGTAAAAAAAATATCATTCTACCATTTTTCAGGGCCCAATACTCCCGCATGAGAGTGCATAAAGAATCTTGGTCAACCTCCAACAGTGGGGGAAGACTGGGAGACTTACAACAACAACAACAAAAAAGCCTTATCCCAACTAAATGAGGCTAGCTACATGGATTCTTGTCTGCCAATCAGGTCTATAAGATGTCATACTTGAAGCAAGGCTTAAGCTATATATGTCTTTCTTCACCACCTCCCCTAGAGTCATCCTAGGCCTGCCCCTAGCTCTTTTAGATCAATCAATTTGAATCAAATCACTCCTCCGTACAGAAGCATTTGACAGCCTCTGTTGAACATGGTCATACCATCTCATACGAGTTTCTCTGAGATTTAGAATAGGGATAAACCTTGTTGACAAGTGGTATGATCCCATTGATTGGTCCACTTGGCCAAGGATTAGAACAAGGAGAACACCTAAGCATCCACCATTAGATGATCTTCAAGTGTCACCCAACTGTGAGGGGTTGCCACATGTCCCTGGTGGGATAAAACTTGCCCACATACAGGGATGAACCCATTTCTTCTATTACGCCTGGTGCTGTAGGTGGCTACCGGTGGAGCCCTCTCCCCCTTGGATGAAACTATAATGTGTCCTTGAGAAGAGAGTTGTAGGACTTAAAGAGAAAATGATATAAAAGGAAAGGAGTTGCTGCAAGAGGATCTTCCAAGGCTGCTCATGTCAATACAAGAAGAAAACCAAGCTTAGGTAAGCATTCTTGCCTATACCCTTTGTAAAGTGCAAACCAATGGTAGACCTTCTGAGGGTGTAACCACCTCTGTGAACAAGGAGACAAGGTACCCATCGGCCTTTAATGCATGGCAGACTAATCGAAACTATGAGTGCTGCTCAGGTTCGACAAGAAACTTAGACAACAACCATAGAGGTGTTAATGGCCAACAATGTGGAACCCTATATGTATGAGGAGATACCTAACAAGGTCCCCAGTAATTGGGGAATGGCCTAGGAAACCATATGAAGGATATCCAAAAGACACGAGGAAGGAGACTGAGAAAAGGTTGTCCGATTACAATCTTCAGATGCATTATACGAAGGCAAAACCAATGCCTCCAGACAATCACATAATGTGTATTCTAAGAAGAAATACCTCTTGGGAACTACTTGGTTGAATTTGTGCGGATGCAAATGCCTCCGGGAAATTTACATCCAGACAGTCAGAAAAATGTTTTTCTAAGGACATTACCTCTCGGTACTGTCCGGTGTAATTGTGGGTCACAATTACGACCAGACATTCTGCAACCGGATAAGCCCAGACTATTATGGACTTTTTCGAATTGGGCTAGAACCTAACAATTGGACATATAACCTGTCCTTTTGATCCATGAGCATCAATCCAAGGTTGGTAGGGATGCCTAGGAAAGTATTAATCATCTTTAATATTTGTCTAAACTAAAGTAGGTTATTAACCATGACATAACCAATCACACCTCCGAAGTATCATAGATGAAGTGTGACATTAGCATTTAAAAATAATCTCAATACCATCTGCCAATTTACTCAAGCTGTGATCAACATTTAGAAGCTCAATTTTATATTTATTTTAAATATTTTTTATCAACGTATCCAAAAAAAATAATTTAAAAACATAATAGTCACCATCGATGGAATTGGAACTCTATTTCTTTCAAATTGCAATAAAAAAACAAAAAATGTTTATTTTCTTAACTATCTTCGCTTTTATTCATCCATTTGGTTATGATAATTTTAAGTGTTGAGAATCTCACAAAAGGGCCTAATAGGTCTAATATGCAAAAAATAATTCTCATGATTGTATTAAAAAAAACTACTTACAATAATTGATCAAAAGATTCCATCTAAAAGATCTACAAGATATTCCAAAATACAACAATAGATAAAACCTCGTCACAATTGCCTACTGCAATTGCATCCACATATAGGCCCATATTTTAATTTTTGCAAGAACCAAAATTCAATCATGTGGGAGTGATGGGTACACCATCGTCTTCTTAAATTATAGTTCACATAATTCCAGATTAAGACATAGTCAAAATATGGAAAGAATATTAAGTTTAATTTAATCATACAAAATTAAAGAGACGGGGACCAAAAAGAATATGGTATAGAATATATCAACTTCCTTGGTTAAGAAAGAAGAAATCAAAAGATTTTAAGATAAATATAATTCTATTCTAAATGATAATGTGTAGGTCAATGTCTAATTGACATAGAGAGAGAGAGGGAGAGAGAGAGAGAGAGAGAGAGAAAGAGAGAGAGAGAGAGAGAGTGTGTGTGTGTGTATGTGTGTGTGTGTCACACCCCAATTCTAGACTAACTAGAATAGTGTGATGAATCATCAATAAACCAACGGTTCAATCAGGATCTCCGTTAGGTAGTACCCACCATATCAACCATACACACATTCCACAGTAATAATCAGAGATAATAAACAAATAAGCGAAAGTCTTTATAAATAATGAACTGAGTATCTAACAGTACTAAATAAATAGTTAATCCAGTTATCTCCAAGTAACTTAAGACATAAAATAAAATAATCAATTACATGTCCGTTAACCAAAATATAACTAAACTAATCGAAGACGCATTGATTGCACTCGCACGAAGGATCAGGTGCATCTTCAATAGCTTCAACGTCCATAGCCACCATGTATCCATATGTCGGCGCATTCACGTACTCTTCTACAGTAGGACCTGCATCATCAACTAAAAATATTCGTCGTCAAAAGGATCAACACACATCACGGCTCAGTGAGCAAACAAAACAATGCAACAAACATATGCATGCATTCAATTCATATCTTTGGTCTAGTTTTTAAGTTTGTAATATGTTATAGAAAGGATTGGTGACCGCCACATTTGTAGACACGAGTATGTGAATCCACCTAATGGATCAAATACCATTGTCGTCCCACATGCACCCACCATGGAATAGAGATAGAGCCATACCAACACTTCCCCTGATGCCCTACCCATACCAATACATAAGCCCCTATTGGCGAGGGCTTGCAAACTGGACTCGTAACTAACCAATCCTAAATGTCATCTAGTATATCCAAGGTCTCACCCCAGCATCCCTCAATATGTCCATAGAGATAGAGCTAAGGCCCCCCAGTAGAATCAAAGACCACACGGTCTGAGACCACCTCCCCTGATGTCCTATGATGTAATAGTTCTGCTAAGGTAATGGCGATACGATGATGTCAGTAGGCAAGACTTGAATAGAGATAGAGCTAGAGTCTGGTGACCAGGTCAAAGATCACAATGCCACGTCCTCTCCCTGATGCTCCACTCTTATCCAGCACACTAACCACACACACACAGTCATATGCTTATTCCTAGCATCACCAATCAACATGGTAGCAAATAGACAAAAGTAAATATGCATGAGCAGTAATAACAGTAATATTGGATGACATGTGAGATGCACATTATAAGCATACAAGCATAGAATCAATCATGGCATTGAATTCAATAAAATAATAGTTTATTATTATCCAATTAGTTTAGGTCTTGTTTCCTCACCTGTTAGAAAAACTTGATCTCCTTCCAAGCCTTGTAATTATCTTTGAATCAAGTTAATGACCTAAAAGTTGTATAAATTTAAGTTAGGATTCATGTGTAATGTGTTACAATAGTCGAAACTCAAAATAGATCACTGATAGGTGTCTGATAGGCCCTATAGGCCCTATGGTCACATGTTGTGTCGACCTTACTACGTACCATCGATACCCTACGGTGCCACTATATGTAGCCATACCCTGCGACCATATGGGTTCTCAATTCTTTCTGAATGCCTATGATCGATACTTTGATCATGCTATGGTCATGCTATGGTCGACTGTAGCTGCAACCTTATAATTTCTAGTCACAAGCTACATTCAATCCGAGTTCTTCTTGACGATTTCTAGTCACAAGCTACATTCAATCTGAGTTCTTCTTGGGTCAACTCCTCGGCTTTTCTCTTGGGTTCATACTAAGGTTATCCTATGGTCATCATTTGTAGTTTCTCATCAACCATTATCCCTCATGGTTATCCTTGAAATTTACTCAAGGAATCACATGGATTATAATAGGTTGACATCTCCAATCCTCCATAGAAACTTTATTCCATAGAATTTACATCTTCAGAGATTAGGTTCATACCTTTGCCTATAGTAGAGAACTAAAATCTTCTCAGCAACACCTTCTCTTTAGCCTTCTCTCCTTCTCCTTTTCTTCCTTTAGGGTTATTAATGTTCTAAAAGAGTGAAAAAGGATTAAGGGACGTCCTTTATAAAGAGAGAAACTCTCCATATAGAGTTCTCTAACAATAGGAAAGAGATCCTCCTTAAATTAGGAAAGTTTTCAAATTCGGAGTCTGATTTGGGGTTTTACGATCGGACATAAGATTGCAGAATCCATCGGCCATAGGGATGAAAACATAAACCGTAGGGTCATTGGTCTGTGATCTTAGTTTCTTACCGTATGGTCGACCATACCTATCCAGTTATTCGACCCTACGCATAGTTCTTAGAGTGTTGAGTCAATTTTTTATACCTGGTTTGTGATCCTACTTCACACGATCAGTTCACTTGGTCCAGCAATGATTGAAAGACCCGGCACGACACGGTTAGACTGGGTTAGTGGAGTACGAGTCTTATAAAGAGAGAGAGAGAGAGGCATTGTAATTAATTAACCAAAAAAATTTAACTAACAAAAGTGAGCACCTTACCTTCAAAACAATCTAAAACTAAATACTTTATGCTTCATCAGTGAAATATAGATCCCTCAATTAAAGCTAAGAACTAATAGAAATTGATACTCAAGTTGATTAATTGCCTAAACAAGCCAAACTGAATATTCAAATCTCTTCTATAAGGTTTCACATAGGTGCCAATTTGCAAAACTGGGAGGAACCATGTCCACCACTACTGTTTCTATTGTCATCCTTCATTATAATATCTATGTACTCATATTCACCTACAACACCTGAAAAGATATTAAGAAGTCTATTTACTGACAAACTAATAAAAAAACAAGGGACTAAATTAAACAACTCATAGAATTAATTTTCGATGAAGCACTAAGAAAGTGTGAAGAAGCAAGGGAGCATTGAATACTAAACAACAAATTAAAAGTCAAGGTTTAATGGTAGTTTCTATAAAATTATTATTTATATATTTTAATAGTAATTACCACCAAGAAATGCATATCATTTGTTTGATATAGAACATCATTAGTAAATCACTTCCAAATAGCTACTAGCTCTTTCTTACCAACTGTTGGCCATGTGTTGTCCTTATTGGCCATGTGTTGTCGTTGTTGGCAACTTGACTGATATGGCAGCATTGGTATGCATATAGTTAGAGAAATAAGAAGAAAGAGTATCTGTGCAGTGTCAGTGCAATGGTAGAGATGAAGCAACCTCGTATGTGTGGTCAACAGTGTTCTACAACCTCTATAGAGTGTGTAAGAGGCTTGCAGTTAGTTGAAAGAGATTTTACAGTAGGTTTGATCAGAGAGATTGTTTATGGGCCCCACTAATAATGTGGCAGAGACACTGGTAGTGTGGCAGTGACACTAATGATGTGGCAGAGACAGTGGTAGTGTGGCAATGATACTGGTGATGTGGTAGAGTTTTTGGTATGTGACAACGATTCTAGGCAGTGTTGTAGCATCTTGAAACATATAAAGAGAGTGTTTTCTAGGGTTTTCAGTTATGGGAATCACCATCAGCCTCTCTATTGCTCAGTAATGGAGTCTTAAATGCTTATTAGAGGTTAATAGAGCTACTATTCAACATCAATGGTGATTTTGAAGTTGTGAGAAGGAGAACGGATCTCTACAAGCAAGATATTCCTTGTGAATTAAGTTCTACCATCGTTGAAGACTGTTGAAGGTTCCTAAGAGCAGTGTGAAGCTTCAAAGATATTTCTGGCCATTTAAAAGCAATTGTGAGATTTTTTTAATTCCTTATCTATTTATTGCTTTTAAGATATTATATGCTAGCATAGGTGAAAGTTGTTGAATGCCTAGCTAGTGGGAGAAAATTGTAACACATTGTTATAAGCCTAAAAACTTTTATTGTTTGCTTTCCATGGGTGCGGATTAAGCGTGGTGTGTGCACCATGTGTTGAACACTGATACATTGATACTTGAACACTAGCATTTTTATGCCCTCTCAATTTTATGCTAGAAAAACACAGGGTTCACATCCTTGTCTTGTAAAAGACTAAAAGTAGATAATCGAGTATATATACAGAGCTCATTGGACATTACTTCGTAGACTAACCATCACACACTATGTTGGTGAACTACGTACATCTTGTGTTGTAAACTATTTTGTTTTCTTATATATTGCAAAGTGCATGGAATGATTTGCAGGATGGGTGTGCAAATCTAGTAGACCTGTCCACTAAGTCGTAGCAAGGTAAATTTGTATACACTTGTGTGTGTGTGTGTGTGTGACAGTTTGGTTTTCCATCAGCTCTGGGCAACAAAAAATTAGAAAAAAAATTTATACACTGATTCACCCCCCTTTCAGTGTCGACTCAGATTCATCAATTAGTATCAGAGCACCAGGCTCAGTGATGGCTTAATTAGCAACTGAGATATCAGGATACAGTCATGGCACCAGAAAAAGGTTCTTATAATTCTCTGTTGTTTGATGGGATAAACTTTGTGTTCTGAAAAAGAAGAATGGAGATCTATGTAGGATCTCTTGGGTTTGATGTTTGCACAGCTGTTGAGAATGGATGCACTCCACATAATACTGATGCTCCCACTGCAATAGACAAGAAAAATTTTGAAAAAAAAAAAAAAATCAATGCCATTCAAGGAGGATTGAGTAACAATGAACTATCTAAAGTCATGGACTGCAAGACTGCAAAGGAGGTCTGGGATAGTTGATTAACATCTATGAAGGTGACAAAAAAATCAAAAAGGTAAAGCTACAAACATTTAGAGCTCAATTTGAGAACTTGAATATGGATGAAAGATGAAACTGTTGATCAATATATGAACAGAGTTAATGAAGTGGTCAATGCCATTAGAGGACTTGGTGAAGATTTAAAAGAACATATTATTTGTTAGAAAATTTTAAGATCTCTGACCCCCAAGTTCGAATCAAAAGTCTCGGCTCTTGAAGAGACTAAGGATTTGGATGAAGTTACCATAGATGAAATACATGGAGCTTTGACAGCCTTTGAGATGAGAGTTGATCTGGGAACCACTGTTGATAAGCAAGTAGTGTAAGACCCACACTCTACTAAGTTGGTCTAATCATGTTGGGCCAGGTCTTTCCATCATTCATGGACCAAGTGGATCGAGCATGTAAAGATAGATCACAAACCAGGTATGAGAATCAAGTTAAAAATACTAAAAACATACCTAAGGTTGCATACCTGGGTAGGTATGGTCGACCATAAGGAAGGAAACAAAATTCTCAAATCCAGAACCCCACAGTCGATGATTTTGACCCTACGGTCGATGGTTTATGCGACCATATGATCAACCATGAGACCCCAGATCAGAATCTAAGTTTTGAAAACTTTCCTAAATTAAGGGATTGCTTTCCTAATTGAAAGAGGACTTTATATGGAGAGTTTTTCTCTATAAAAAAGACGTCCCTATGCCTTTTTTCACTCTTTTAGAACATTAGTAAACCTTAGAGAAAAAAAAGGGAAGAGAAGGAAGAGAAGGAGGGAAAAGCTAAGGAAAAGAATTTACTGAAAAGAGATTGGCTCTCTATCATAGGCAAAGATATGAGCCTAATCTCCAAAGAAATTAATTCTATAGACTAAGGATTCTATGGAGGATTGGGAATATCAACCTATTATGATTCATGTGATTTCCTTGAGAAAATCCCAAGGAGAACCATGAGGAGTGAATTTGATGATTAGGGTTGATAAGAAACTACTAATGATGACCATAGGATGACCTTAGAATAAGTCCCATTGAAGAACAGAAGAATTGACCGAGGAAGAACTCGAATTGCATGTAGACTGTGACCAGAAATCTCAAGATCGTAGCTACAATCGACCATAGCATGACCGGCATGACCAGAGGAACAACCATAAGCATTCGAAAAGATTTCAGAAACCATATGGTTGCAGCTACGGTCGCACCATATGCGACCATAGGGTATCGACCATAGGCAGTAAGGTCGATACAGTATGAGACCATAGGACCAATCAGACACTTATCAGTGCTCTGTTTTGATTTTCGACTACTGTAACATGTCACATATGAACCCTAACTTAAATTCATATAACTTTTAGGTTGTTAAATCAATTCAAAGAGAATTTCAAAGCTTGGAAGGATATCCAGTATTGCTAACAGGTGAGGGAACAATACCTAAACTAATTGGATAATAACAAAACTGTTTATTTTTATTGAGTCCAATGCCATGATTGATTCAATGCTTGTATGTTTGTAATGTGCATCTCACATTTCATCTAATATTCATGCTATTATTGTTCATGCATATTTAATTTCGTTTATTTATAACATGATGATGATGATGATGATGCTAAGAATAGGCATGTGAATGTATGTGTGTGGTTGGTGTGTTGTATGAGAGTGGAGCATCAGGGGGAGGACGTGGCATGGTGGTCTTTGACCTCGTCAACAGACTCTAGCTTTATCTCTACTCAAGTCTTGCCTATTAACATCGTTGTATTGCCATTACCTTAGCAGAATTATTACGTCGTAGGGCATCAGGGGAGGTGGTCTTAGACAGTGTGGTCTCTGACTCTATTAGGGGGCCTTAGCTCTATCTCTATGGACGTATTGAGGGATGGTGGGGTGAGGCCTTGGATACACTGTGTGGCATTAAGATTGGTTAATTGCGAGCCCAGTTTGTAAGCCCTCACTAATAGGGGGTTACATGTTGGTATGGGTAAGGCATCAGGGGAAGTATTGGCAGTGTTTGATTCGGACACTTTAGCCCTATCTCTATTCCATGGTGGGTGCATGTGGGATGACAATGGTGTTTGATCAATTGAACGGATTCACACACTCGTATATAGAGGTGTAGTGGCCACCAAACCTTTCTATAGCATATTACAAACTTAAAAATCAGACCAAAGATATGAATTGAATACATGCATATGTTTGTTGCATTGTTTTGTTTGCTCACTGAGCCGTGATGTGTGCTCACCTTTTCGACGTCGAATATATTTAGTTGATGATGCAGGTCCTACTGTTGAAGAATATATGATTGCGCCAACGTATAGACACATTGCTGCGATAGACGTAGAAGCTGAAGAAGATGCGCATGATTCATCATGCGAGTGCAACCAATGTGTTTTTACTTAGGTTTAGTTATAATTTAAACATCAGATATGTAATTGATTGTTTATTTTTTATCTTGTGGTTTGGAGATAATTGGATTAAATACTTATTTATCACTATTAGACTCTCAGTTCATTATCTATAAGACTTTCGCATATTTGTTTATTATCTCTGATTATTAATGTGGAATGTATGTGTGGTTTGATATGGTGGGTACGACCTATACGAGATCCTGGGTGAACCGTTGGTTTATTGGTGGTTCATTACACTATTCTGGTTAGATCAAAATTGGGATGTGACAACTTGGTATCAAAGCATCTCAGGTCCTACCCATTGACCTAACTACTTCCACATGAGTCATGAACTAAGTTAGGATAAAATTAAAAGTTGTAATAAGAACACACCATAAGCACCTGTGTTGTATGGGATTGAAAGAGAATAATGCACATATGTAAATGGAAAACCAATTTTATATATATATATATATATCCAAATGGGAGAAAGACAAGACACATCCGAATCATAGTACGGTCCACAAATCCGGACAGTTACTTTGTAAAATAAATAAAAAAAGATATAAATGCTAATCATGGAGCTAGAGGTGCTGGAGGAGGAGGTGCCTCACGATCTCTATCATAGTCCTCAGCATATACTCTCGCGAGCCAGGCCACCTGAGTCTGAGTCGCTCGGAGACTAGCTGTCAGATCTGTTACCTGCTGGTCTGTAAAGCACTGGGCATCTAGAAGCTCTCCTACTCTCCACTCAGTCACTCGTTGAGCCTCCCGAATCTCACGAAACAACCCCATCATGTCATCTGGTGGTGGGCATGAAGGGCCAGCTGAATGAGAAACCTGAGAAGGGCCAGCTATAATAGAATGCTGTGGTGATGCCATCCCTCCTCCATCACCACAGCATTCTATTATAGCTGGCCCTTCTCAAGTTTCTCATTCAGCTGGCCCTTCATGCACACCACCAGATGACATGATGGGGTTGTTTCGTGAGATTCGGGAGGCTCAACGAGTGACTGATTGGAGAGTAGGAGAGCTTCTAGATGCACAGTGCTTTACAGACCAGTGGGTAACAGATCTGACAGCTAGTCTCCGAGGGACTCAGACTCAGGTGGCCTGGCTCGCGAGAGTATATGCTGAGGACTATGATAGAGATCGTGAGGCATCTCCTCCTCTAGCACCTCTAGCTCCATGATTAGCATTTATATCTTTTTCTTTTTTATTTTACAAAGTAACTGTTCGGATTTGTGGACCGTACTCTAATTCGGATGTGTCTTGTCTTTCTCCCATTTGGATATATATATAAAATTGGTTTCCCATTTACATATGTGCATTATTTTCTTTCTTAGTTTATATCCCATACATTCGATCATCATCCTCCTCATCATCACTCTCCTGTGCCTCTGCTGCTACCTCTGCTACTGCTACTGCTTCCACCTCCGCCTCTGCTACCGCCTCTGCATCTGTTGCCACTACCCGAGTAAGAGGACATCTCATAGCATTCCTCTCATCATCACTGACCTGTATACCTCTCATGCCCATCCTACTGAAGGCCTCTCAATCAAGGTCAGCTGAGAAGGTGTCCTCAAGGATCCTCTCATCCACTAGGTCCACCTGTAGACGAGCGAGCAAGGTAGAGATCAGTCGCCCATAGGGCAAGTTACCTCTCGAGTCAGGCAACGTAGCTCTGTGCATAGTCCAAAGAATGATATATGGGAGGCAGACTGACTGCCTAGTACAGATACAATATAGCAGGTACTGAGTCAGCTGTGAGACCATCTCATAGTGTCCACCCAAGGGAATAAGATTATGCTGGATAATCTTATAGTAGACCCACGGCTCTGGACGCAGGTTGACTGCTTTCATCTCCCAGTGGTCATCTCGAAGAATCTGGTTATCTATTTCTGCATGCACCTATGTAGATAGAAACTGTGGCTCCCTGGGTACACAATAAAACAACTGACCATCGTTGGAAATACCTAGGAGATCAGTTAACTCATGACAATTGAAAGAGATCGGAACCCCTTTCACCCAGCTAGTGATCCGAAGCTCTCTACCCCTGTCAACATCCTCTAGGTCACCCTCTACCTGTAGGTAACAGTAGAACTTCTTGACCAAGTCCGGGCGAGTGCAAGCCTTGTACAAAATCACTGAAAGTCAGCCCATATCACCAAATGCCCTCTCCACATCAAACAGGGCTAAATGGGTTAAGTTCACACACCGACCCCCTTCCACTTTCTTCAGGTCAAACCAAGGATATTGCACCTCTGCTTCAATAGACCTAAAGCATCATGGGTCATGAACTCGAGGAACCTTAGTGCGAACCATGATAACTGCAAGAGAAGAAAATAAGAAAAACAAGTTGGATAAATTTGAAAATTTGACAGCATAATGACATAAAATGGAAAAAGCCTCACTTTTCATCCAAACATTTGGGCAGGAGGACTTACCTAGGTCCCAAACCATCCTGCAAGGCTCATACAATCGAAAATTTAAACTAGCCTTTCCAAGTACATTCAACCAAGAGTTTAAATGGTTGGACGCAAAGTAAATAGAAGGAGACAGAAAGCAAACCCATCTCCACCACCTATGGAGACCAATGGCAATGAAGGTCAGCAAGGACAAGAAGGAAATATTGGAGCTCAAAATGCTACACCTCAAAATGTTCACACTCAAGCCAACCCAACCAACTTACCTGCATCACCTACGGATTTGGCTACTGCAATGATGAATTTGGCACAACAAATGCAGCATATACAAAAAATGCAAGCCAATATGCAAGCTGCTATGAGAATTGCTTTTCCAGCTCCAAACACAACATCTTTACCTGCAAGACAAGCTAGTATGGCACTTGGTGGTAGCAACACTATACCCGAAGCACTGCAAACACCAGCAGTACAAGGCCAAGTGCAAAACCCTGAAGCACCACAAGGCAGGTACAACCAAGGTAATTATCAGTACCAACCGCCTATGTGTGGAGCATATGCACAGTATCAGCTTGATCACTCCAGACTGATTGAGTATTTTCTGAAGTTGAAGCCGAAGGAATTCACAGGTAAACCATCAGATCTCTCGCAGCCAGCTCACTGAATCAACTAAATGGAAAGAAACTTTATGATGATGACTATAAATGAAGAAGAGAATGTATTATGTGCCACATTTATGTTGAAAGGTGACGCACACGACTGGTGGAAATCAACTAGAAGTTATCTGTTAATAAAGCACGCCCAACTGACATGGGCTATGTATAAAGAAGCTTTCTTCGAAAAGTATTTTGTAAGGAGTTTCAGAGATCAAATGGAAAAGGAGTTTCTAAGTCTGTATCAAGGACAGATGACTGTAGACGTATATCAACAGCATTATGAAGAACTATTTTTCTTCTCTCCCTCTAGTATACAGGAGAAAAATACCAAAACTCGAAGGTTCATCGTGGGACTTAGGGGAAGCATTCGTAAGCATGTATTGGGACTGGAAAAGAAGATTTATAACGAAGCTGTACAAATTGCTCGAGTACTGAAATCGAGCTAGAGGAAAAGTTATTTTGCTCAGAACAGGGACATTAAAAGGCCTAATGAAAATACATAATGGAGGGAACACCAAGACATTCAAACCCTTTCGTACTCAAGGCTTTAATACTGCAGCCAAGACTACCCCAACAGCCCCACCTCTACAAAAGCAAAGTAGTGCTAGAGTTAAATGCTTCAACTGTGATCAAGTAGGACATTATTCAAGAGAGTATCTCAGCCAAGGAAGCAGTTACAGTAAGGAAAAGTTTATGTAGTTACTTTTGAGGATGTTACCTCATCGCCTGATGTGGTCACAGGTATGACCTGAACTTTTCATTTTGTACTACCTTGTGTGAGCATGTAGACTAAGTTAAATCAAATCACAGGTATCGTACCTATTAATGGCTTATCCGCCAGAGTATTCTTTGACTCTAGGGCTACTCATTCTTTTATATCTGTATCATTTGGAAAGAAGTTAAATCTACCCTCAGACCTTTATACTACAAACTGCTTGTACGATCACTTATGGGATTAGAAGTGGAACTAGAGAAAGGTTATGGACCAAGTCCAGTTCTTATCGACGAGAAGATTTTGGATGCAACCTTAATTCAACTCAAGATGGTAGACTTTGACGTTGTCTTGGGAATGGATTGGTTAGCTCGGCACTCTGCAAACCTATTATGTGCGAAAAAGAAACTGACATTTAAAGACAAGGAAGGAGCAGAGTTTAGTTTTGCTGGAACCAAACTTCCCTATAAATGAAAGCTCATCCTCTCTGCATTGAAGGCTAGAAAATGCATCGAGAAAGGAGGAATTGGGTATTTAGTATCCGTGATCGACCTTACCAAGGAAGCACCACAAATGGAGGATATTGAAGTTGTGCGTGAATTTCTAGATGTATTTCCTCAGGAACTACTAGGACTACCACCTGACCGAGAGATAGAGTTTGTTAGAGATCTTATACCCAGAGCTGCACCAATATCGAAAGCACCCTATCAAATGGCTCCTATTGAACTGAAGGAATTAAAGGTACAATTACAGGAGTTACTAGATAAGGGCTATATTAGACCCAGCATACCACCATGGGGAGTGCCAATATTGTTCGTGAAAAAAAAGGACGATAGCGTTTGACTATGTATAGATTATCGAGAATTAAATAAGCTTACAATCAAGAATCGATACCCGTTGCCTTGGATCGATGACTTGTTCGATCAGTTGCAAGGTGCCAAAGTGTTCTCTAAAATTGATCTTCGGTCAGGATACCATCAGTTAAAGATTAAGGAAGGTGATATTCCAAAGACAGTATTCAGAACCAGATATGGTCATTATGAATTTTTAGTCATGTCTTTTGGATTGACTAATGCACCCGCAACTTTTACGGAACTCATGAATCGGGTATTCCATGATATGTTGGATACTTCGGTCATTGTATTTATTGAGGACATACTAGTCTACTCCAAGGACAAAGAAACTCATATTACAAATCTAAGAGCCACTTTGCAGGGACTAAGAAAAGAGAAGCTTTACGCAAAATTTACAAAGTGTGAATTCTGACTGAATGAAGTCGCTTTCTTAGGCCATGTTGTATCCGCTGAAGAAATTAAAGTGGATCTTAGCAAGATTGAAGTCATTGTAAAATGGGAAGCACCTAAGAATGTTACAGAAATTAGAAGTTTCTTAGGGTTAGTTGATTATTATCGACGATTCGTGGAAGATTCCTCTAGAATCATCGTACCTCTCACTAGTCTGACAAAGAAAGGAGAAAAGTTTATTTGGACTGATAAATGTGAAAAGTGTTTCTAAACATTAAAGGCTAGATTGATATCAGCTCCCATCTTGATTATTTCGATCCCAAGACAACTATTTACCTTGTACACCGATGCGTCTGGGTTAGGTTTGGGATGTATGCTTATGTAAGGAGAACAAGTAATTGTGTATGCCTCAAGACAACTGAAGACCCATGAGAAGAACTATCTCATTCATGACTTGGAATTAGCAGCAGTAGTACATGCTGTTAAAATATGGAGATATTATTTGTATGAAGAGAAATTTCATATTAAATCAGATCATAAGAGTCCCACTCATCTTTTTAATCAGAAGGAGTTGAACATGAGACAGAGAAGGTGGCTGGAATTACTAAAGGATTATGATTACGATATTCAGTATCATTTAGGGAAAGCTAAGGTAGTTGCTGATGCACTAAGCAGGAAAGCAATGACAAAATCTTAGGAAGAAGCTAGTACAAATGATGTAGTGTGTGTCACAGGAAGAGTAATTAATTACGATAATGAACAGTTCGTGATTGATATTTTGAATGAATCAACTGACCAAGGGTTTCTTCATTTATTCTCAAACATGTTTGCTACATTGAAGATTGTACCTAATCTAATAGACGAGGTAAAGACAACTATTAGATCAGACCCTTATCTGAGAACGGTGCAAGAAGACCTTGAAAAAGGTAGGATTACTCCTGAGTTCACCTTGGACATTGAAAAGGTACTAAGATACAAAGGAAGGGTATGTGTTCCTGAAAATGAAGACTTGGATATTAGACACAGACTAATGAAGGAAGCCCACACCACTACTTATCGATACATCCTAGAAGTACAAATATTTATCATGATCTAAAGAAACTCTATTGGTGGAGAGAAATGAAAGCGGATGTAGCTAAATTTATGTCTCAATGCCTGAATTGTCAGTGGGTAAAGGCTGAAAGGCAAAGACATGCAGGATTGTTGTAGCCACTGCCAGAACCAGCATGGAAATGGGACTGCATCACTATGGACTTCGTCACTGGGTTACCATTGACTCCTCGAGTAGTTGACATGGTCTGGGTGATTGTGGATCGTTTGATCAAGACAGCTCGTTTCATAGCTATACGACCTCAGTATACCCTAGAGAGGTTAGCTAAGCTTTATGTAGATAATATTGTTAGATTACATGGTGTACCTGAAAGCCTTGTGTCCAACAGAGACCCATGTTTTACCTCAAAGTTTTGGTAAGGATTACAAAAGGTTATGGGTACAACGTTGAAATTTAGTACTGTATTCCATCCTCAGACCGATGGACAGTCAGAGCGTACCATTCAGATTTTAAAAGACATGCTTCGAGCTTGTGTCATTGATTTCAAAGGATCATGGGATGAGAAATTACCATTGATCAAGTTCGCTTATAATAACAGCTATCAAGCTACAATATAGATGTCACCCTATGAAGCACTGTATGGTAGGAAATGTTGAACTCCTTTATTTTGGAACGAAGTTGGAGAACGGAGTATTGTTGGACCAGAGTTTGTTAAGGAGACTTGTTGAGTGGTCAACATTATCAAGGAAAGAGTCTGAACAGCTCAGAACCGTCAGAAGAAATATGCAGATAATCGACGCAGAGATCTCAAATTCACCATAGGTGATAAGGTATTTCTGAAAATATCTCTTATGCATGGTTTAAAATGGTTCGGACAGAAGGAAAAAATGTGTCCCAAATATATTGGACCATATGAGATTCTAGCTAAACGTGGGAAGGTGGCGTATCAGTTACCACTACCCCCATCCATGTCTAGTGTACATAATGTATTCCATGTCTCACAATTGAAGAAGTACATCAGAGATCCAACACATGTTAACAATGAATCCATCAGATTTGACTGAAGATTTGACGTTCGAAGTAGTACCTTTTGAGATCACTAGTCAGAAGGTACAACGTCTTCGCAACTGTGACATTTATTACGTTAAGGTTACTTGGAGAAGCCAAAATGTGGAAGAAATTACATGGGAAGAAGAGAACGCTATGTGGAAGCAATATCCTCTCTTATTCGACTCGGAAGGTATGTGTAAATTTTGTAGACAAAATTTATATAAGAGGGGGGAAGTTGTAAGACCCGTACTCCACTAACTTGGTCTAACCGTATTGTGTCAAGTTTTCCCATCATTCCTGGACCAAGTGGATCAAGCGTGTAAAGATAGATCACAAACACTGAAAACATACCTAAGGTTGCATACCTAGGTAGGTATGGTCGACCATAAAGAAGGAAACAAAAATCTCAAATCCAGAACCCCACAGTCGATGATTTTGACCCAACGGTCGATGGTTTGTGCAACTGTATGATCGACCGTAAGACCCCAAATCAGACTCCAAGTTTTGGAAACTTTCCTAAATTAAGGGATTGCTTCCCTAATTGAAAGAGGACTCTATATGGAGAGTTTTTCTCTATATAAAGGACGTCCCTCAGTCTTTTTCACTCTTTTAGAACATTAGTAAACCCTAGAGAAAAATAAGGGAAGAGAAGGAAGAGAAGGAGAAGAAAGAAAAGCTAAGGAAAGGAATTTACTGAGAAGAGATTGGCTCTCTATCACAAGCAAAGGTATGAGCCTAATCTCTAAAGATGTTAATTCTATGAACTAAGAATTTTATGGAGGATTGGGAATGTCAACCTATTATGATCCATGTGATTTCCTTGAAAAAATCTCAAGGAGAACCATGAGGAGTGAATTTGATGATTAAGGTTAATAAGAAACTACTAATGATGGCCATAGGATGACCTTAGAATAAATCCTATTGAAGAACATAAGAATTGACCCAAGAAGAACTCGAATTGCATGTAAACTGTGACCAGAAATCTGAAGGTCGCAGCTACGGTCAACCATGGCATGACCAGCATGACAAGAGGATCAACAATAGGCATTTGAGAAGATTTCAGAAACCATATGGTCGCATCTATGGTCGCAACATATACGACCGTAGGGTATCGATCGTAGGCAGTAAGGTCGATACAGTATGAGGCCATAGGAGCAATTACACACCTATCAATGCTCTGTTTTGATTTTCGACTACTGTAACATATCACATATGAACCCTAACTTAAATTCATATAATTTTTAGGTTGTTAAATCAATTCAAAGAGAATTTCAAGGCTTAAAAGGAGATCGAGTATTGCTAACAGGTGAGGGAACAAGACCTAAACTAATTGGATAATAACAAATTGTTTATTTTTGTTGAGTCCAATGTCATGATTGATTCTATGCTTGTATGTTTGTAATGTGCATCTCACATTTCATCCAATATTCCTACTATTACTGTTCATGCATATTTAATTCCTTTGATTTATAACATGATGATAATGATGATGCTAGGAATAGGAATGTGAATGTATGTGTGTGGTTGGTGTGTTGGATGAGAGTGGAGCATCAGGGGGAGGACGTGGCATGGTGGTCTTTGACCTCATCACCAGACTCTAGCTCTATCTCTACTCAAGTCTTTCCCACTAACATCATCGTATCGCCATTACCTTAGCAGAACTATTACGTCATAGGGCATCAGGGAAGGTGGTCTCAGACCGTATGGTCTCTGACTCTACCGGGGGGCCTTCGCTCTATCTCTATGGACGTATTGAGGGATGCTAGGATGAGTCCTTGGATACACTATTTGGTATTAGGATTGGTTAGTTGCGAGCCTAGTTTGTAAGCCCTCGCCAATAGGGGCTTACGTGTTGGTATGGGTAGGACATTAGGGGAAGTGTTGGCGGTGTTTGATTCGAACACTTTAGCTCTATCTCTATTCCATGGTGGGTGCATGTACGACGGCAATGGTGTTTGATCCATTGGGCAAATTCACACACTCGTGTATAGAGGTGCGGTGGCCACCAAACATTTCTATAGTATATTGCAAACTTAAAAACCAGACCAAAGATATGAATTGAATGCATGCATATGTTTGTTGTATTATTTTGTTTGCTTACTAAGCCGTGATATGTGCTCACCCTTTCGATGTCGAATATTTTTAGTTGATGATGCAGGTCCTACCGTTGAAGAATATATAAATGCATCGACGTATGGACACGTTGCTATGATAGGCGTAGAAGCTGAAGAAGATACGCATGATTCATCATGCGAGTGCAACCAATGTGTTTTTGCTTAAGTTTAGTTATAATTTTGAACATCAGATATGTAATTGATTATTTATTTTTATGTCTTGTGGTTTGGAGATAATTGGATTAATACTTATTTATCACTGTTAGACTCTCAGTTCATTATCTGTAAGACTTTCGCTTATTTATTTATTACCCCTTATTATTAATGTGGAATCTGTGTATGGTTTGATATGGTGGGTATGACCTATACGAGATCTTGGCTGAACCGTTGGTTTATTTGCGGTTCATCACACCATTCTGGTTAGGCCAGAATTGGGATGTGATAAGTAGCCTTCAAGGCCATGAAGAAACTGAAGATTTCTGAAAAACTAGATGAAAAAGAAAGTGAAGATGAGGCCACAACTCACTTCACTAGAAAATTAAAGAAGGATACAGGAAGGTACAAGAACAAACTTTCATTTAAGTGCTTCAACTATAGTAAGGTTGGACACTTTGCTGCAAAATATTCAAAGAGGAGTAAAATTGATAGTGATGATGAAAATGACAGCAAGGACAATTACAAGGCCAAGAGCTTCAAGAAAAAAAAGCCTAAAAGAAAAAGCTTCATTTCGAAGAGAAACAGTGACACTTCAGTTGATGACTCAGATGATGTTTTAGGGGATGAGTCTAGTGAAGCTTTGTTCATGGTCTTCATTGAAGAACAGGAGGAAAATAAAGATAAAGAATTTACCTCAAACGACAATGAGGAAGGTGAAAATGAAGAACCAACCTTTAGTGGTGATGAAGAAGATGAGAATGAAGAATCAAGCTCAAGCTATGATGAAGAAGGTGAAATAAAATTTGAAGCTAATTTTTTAGTAGCTATGAAGGAACTTAACAAGGAACGAAAAAATAACAAGCTTGTTTCACAAGAAATTAAAAAGCAAAAGCAGTTGATTCAAAACATGAGAGCTCAAGATGAAGAGTCCAAGAAAGTCATTGACAATCTCAAGACTTGACTTAAACAGGTATTTATAGACCACTCCAAGGTAATGATTGAGAATACAGGTTTGAAAACTCAACTTAAAGAACAAGCTCCTGTGATTGATCAATTTGAAGAGTTTGAGAAAGAGTTTACTCTTTTAAAGGTAAAAGTGGCTGAGTATGAGAAAGGAGAGCTTGAGACACAACAAAAATTAGCTCAGAATGAGGATCCAAGTAATACTCTAGTGTATCCTAGTAGCAACAAGCTTGATGGCATCATCAATTCTCAAAGACCTTCCTACATCTAGTTTGGTACTGATTTTGATAAAGGAGAGACATCCAAGAATGCCAACTCAAAGGGGAAAGGTCTCATCTCTTTTATGAAAGAGAATAGAAAGGCAAGGGGCCTATGGTTTATGATCAAGGAAGAAACCAATTCCCTCTCTTTAAAACTATAATGCACGACAAGGCAGGAGAGTAGATCATGGTAACTATTATAGAGGAAATTATCCCAGTGCACTACAGAGACAGATGAGGTACATGGTACATTCAAAGCCAAGACCTTATTTTCATGGTTATTGCTATAAATGCAATATTTTTAGACACAAGATAGTCACCTACAAATTCAACATGAGAGAAGTCAAATTTGAAAGTTGTTCCCCTTAAAAAAAATTTTTATTGAGTGCTATAATTAATTATGGGCATATTGCTAGGGAGTACAGAATCATTTTTTCATTTACGCCACCTTAGCAAAATATGATAGTTAAAAGACCTCAAAAAGTGACACAGCAAAGGGAGAGTGGCCAAAGAAAGGCTAAGCAGAGAATAAACAAGAAAACTCCACCAATTGTTAGAAAAGTAAAGAAAGATAAAATTAGTGTAGACTAGAATGAGAATGATGATGATGCCATTGTAGAATTAGTAGGAGAAAGTGATGATGTTGTATGCTTCGAGACAATACTCAAGACACAAGATAAGCCTTCTCCTTGAATACTTGACAGTGGATGCTCTAGACACATGACAGGTGACAAGAAAATATTTCAACAACTTCAGCAATATAAAGGAGGTATAGTGATGTTTAAAAACAATGATGGGGCCAAGGTAACTGGAAAGGGTTCTATCAGCCTCAACAATGAAAAGGTGAAACTCCATGTTCTTTATGTGTCTGAGCTCAAGCATGACGTTCTTAGCATCAGTCAGATTTGTGACATAGAGCATGAAGTGATCTTCAACAATCAAGCATGTGAGATCAGAAGACCTGACAGTGTTAAGATTATGGCTTTAGGACTGACAACCTCAAGAATCCTATACACTCTAACAAAAAGTGTTGAAGATTCATGCATAACCACGCTCACCAAGCAATGAGGTGCTTGGAGTGAAGGGGAGTAGTGTGTGTTTGTTATATTTATTTGCTCCCTATGATGGACTCAGGAGGAGTCCTCGGGTGTTTATATGTTGAGATGCTGCATTATGGTGTTCATATGTTGAGTATTGTACTCTTTATGTTGGACTCAGGGGGAGTTCTTTGGTTTTTCTGTGGAGATGGTGTTTATGGTAAAACCATAGGATTGGAAATGTGCAGTGGGCACTCCTTCGTGGCATATCCCTTTATATTTGTTGTCAAAGAGGGAGAGAGTTCTCATGTGCAGAGTGAGTTGCCAACAATTCTAAAGGGGGAGATTATTGGTCATGTGTTGTCATTCTTGGCCATATGTTGTCATTGTTGACAACTTAGGCTGATATGGCAGTGTTGGTATGCATACAGTCAGAAAAATAAAGAGAGAGAGAGAGTGTTTGTGCAGTGTCAATGCAGTGGTAGAGATGAAGCAACCTTATATGTATGGTCTACAGTGTTTTACAACCTCCATAGAGTGTGTGAGAGGCTTACGGTGAGTTGAATGGGATTCTACATTACTCCATGGACTAGTCATCACACACTGTATTGGTGAACCACATACATCTTGTATTGTGGACTATTTTGCTTTCCTATATATTGCAAAATACGTGGAATGGTTTGTAGGATGGGTGTGCAAATCTGGTAGACCTGGCCACTAAGTGGTAGCAAAGTAGATTTGCATACACTTGTGTGTGTGTGTGTGTGTGTGTGTGTGTGTGTGTGTGTGTGTGTGACAATTTGGTTCTCCATAAGCTCTGGGCAGTAGAAAAATTAAAGAAGAATTTTATACACTGATTCACCCCCCCAGTATCGACTCAGGTTCATTACCAACTCCCTATAAAAGCTGTACAAATAATAATAACCTACCTAAAAACTACACTTTCCTACAAAATGGTTTTAAGGATTGGACATAGCATAATATAACTAATAACAAATACAAATGGTGTTCCTTTTATTGTCCATTCTCTCAACAAAGTCTCATATAAACTTATGCAATATTCAAGTCTCTCATTCTCCTTTTTCTAATGGGCATTCAGTTCTCTTCTTTCCATGATATGAAATTCACCTTCCTTTAAATAAAGTAAAAGTAAAAAACTTTGAAAGCCACTTCAATAAATGGTTAATGAATGATGAATTCTTTTACCCCCCAGAAAAAAAAATGAATGATGAATTCATGACAGTTGAAATTCTAGTTCAAATTAGTTAAAGTTTAAAAACTAGGGATAGGTCTCCACACATTCTGAATATATTCCAATCAAAGATTGTTAAACTCGACCAAAATCTTTTTAACTCGACTAAACTTGACATTGTTAGTGTATATTCTGGTTGTAATATTCAATTTCCCTCTATATTGGTTTTCCCTATAAAGAATTTTCTATTTAGATGTTGCCATAGACATCGGATTTTGTTATCCTCTTTCCAGCGATAGTTTTGGGAAGTGTTTCAAACCATAAATGGTCTATTGGAGATTACTTACTCTGGAGGCAGCAATTTCCGCTTGAGCAACGTATTCTGGAGGTTGCTCGATATAGACACCTTCTTATGTCAGTGACCATATAAAAAGGTGTAAAACCCGCACTCAACTAACTTGGTCTAATCGTGTCGTGCTAGGTCTTCCCATAATTTCTGGACCAAGTGGACCGAACATGTGAAGATAGATCACAAACCAGGTATGAGAATCGAGTTAAAAACACTAAAAACATACCTAAGGTCGCATGCCTGGGTAGGTATGGTCGACCATAAGGAAGGGAACCAAAAATCTCAAATCCTGAACCCCACAGTCGATGATTTCGACCTTACGGTCGATGGTTTATGCGACCGTATGATCGACCGTGAGAACCCAGATCAGACTCTGAGTTTTGAAAACTTTCCTAAACTAAGGGACTGCTTTCCTAATTGACAAAAGACTCTATATGAAGAGTTTTCCTCTATATAAAGGACGTCCCTCAGCCCTTTTTCACTCTTTTAGAATATTAGTAAATCCTAGAGAAAGAGAAGGAAGAAAAGAAAGAGAATGAGAAGAAGAAAAAGCTAAAGAGAAGAATTTGCTGAGAAGAGATTGGCTCTCTATCACAGGCAAAGGTATGAAACGAATCTCTGGAGATGTAAACTCTAAGGAATAAGACTTCTATGGAAGATAGGCAATATCAACCTATTATGATCTATGTGATTTCCTTGAGAAAATCCCTAAGAGAATCATGAGGAGTGAATTTAATGATTAGGATTGATAAGAAATTACTAATGATAGCCATATGATCACCTTAGAATAAACCTCATTAAAGAACAGAAGAATTGACTCATGAAGAACTCAAATTTCATGTAGACTGTGACCAGAAATCTCAAGGTAGCAGCTACGATCGACCATAGCATGACCAGTATGACCAAAGGATCGACCATTGGCATTCGAGAAGATTTCAGAAATCATATGATCGTAGCTATGGTCACACCATATGCGACCGTAGGGTATCGATCGTAGACAGTAAGGTCGATACAGCATGAGACCACAGGACTAATCAAACACCTATCAGTGCTCTGTTTTGATTTTCAACTACTGTAACATGTCACATATGAACCCTAACTTAAATTCATATAACTCTTAGGTTGTTAAATCAATTCAAAGAGAATTTCAAGGCTTTGAAGGACATCGAGTATTGCTAACAGGTGAGGGAACAAGACCTAAACTAATTGGTTAATAACAAACTATTTATTTTTATTGAGTCTAATGCCATGATTGATTCTATGCTTGTATGCTTGTAATGTGCATCTCACATGTCATCCAATATTCCTGCTATTACTGTTCATGCATATTTAATATGATGACGATGATGATGCTAGGAATAGGTATGTAAATGTATGTGTGTGGTTGGTGTGTTGGATGCGAGTGGAGCATTAGGGAGAGGACGTGGCATGGTGGTCTTTGACCTCGTCACCAGACTTTAGCTCTATCTCTACTCAAGTCTTGCCCACTAACATCGTCGTATCGCCATTACCTTAGCAGAACTATTACGTCGTAGGGCATCAAGGGAGGTGGCCTCGAACCGTGTGATCTCTGACTCTACTGGGGGCCTTAGTTCTATCTCTATGGACGTATTGAGGGATGATGAGGTGAGGCATTGGATACACTGTTTGCCATTAGGATTGATTAGTTGCGATCCCAGTTTGCAAGCCCTCGCTAATAGGGGCTTACGTATTGGTATGGGTAGGGCATCAGGGGAAGTGTTGGCGGTGTTTGATCCGGACACTTTAGCTCTATCTCTATTCAATGGTAGGTGCATGTGAGATGACAATGGTGTTTGATCCATTGGATATATTCACACACTCGTGTATAGAGGTGCGGTGGTCAGCAAACCTTTCTATAGCACATTGCAAATTTAAAACCAGACCAAATATATGAATTGAATGCATGCATATATTTGTTGCATTGTTTTGTTTGCTCACTAAGCCGTGATGTGTGCTCACCCTTTCGACGTCGAATATTTTTAGTTGATGATGCAGGTCCGACTGTTGAAGAATATATGAATGCGCCTACGTATGGACATGTTGCTGCGATGGACGTAGAAGCTGAAGAAGATGCGCATGATTTATCATGCGAGTGCAACCAAAGTGTTTTTATTTAGGTTTAGTTATAGTTTGAACATCAGATATGTAATTGATTATTTATTTTTATGTCTTGTAGTTTGGAGATAATTAGATTAAGGATTAATTACACAGACACCCCCTCTATTGTTGTGAAATTAACAGAACTACCCTGCTTTTTCAAAAGTTACACAGAATACCCCTCTAACAATGCTATCATACAATCTCAGCCCTACCGTTACTTTCAACTTAACGGTAGATGGTAAAAAAAATTTAAAGACAAAAATACCCTTTATTCCTCTTTATTCTCAAACGAAAATCTCTCTTTGTTCCTCTTTCTTCTCCAACTACCGCCTGCGACCATCGTCTGCAACTCGACCCATCCTTGGACTCTTCAAGCTTTTGAGATAAAAGCTTGCAGATTATTTTTCACAAACCAATAACACAAATTCATCTTTAGAATTTTATCAATAATCTATAAACCTTGCACACCTGATGTTATCCTGGCAAAGATCTATAAATCAAACCCAGATGCATTCTCTTACTCACCTTCAATTGATTTTAAGCTTCCATAACTCTTGCTTTATAGTTTAATTTAATGGTAGAATCTGGCACCAAAGAATAACCAACACGAACGAGACTTACCAACTGGTTCTTCTCGGAAAAGCAAGGATTTCTCCCAAGATTTTGTCTTTCCCTACTCATTTTCTTTCCCTCATCGATGACGGGCTCTGCTTTTTAATGATGTAATCCAGATTCCATACAAAAAATGAAGTGGAAGAAGAAGAACAATCCAAGTTAAATTTCAATTAACGGTTGGGTTTCGGTTGGATTTTGGGTGTCATGGTTTTGTCGATTGCTTTGCTTTGCATATCGTTAGGGGATGTTGTCATAGGAGGGCTTTAATCGCAAAAGAAGAGGGTTTCGAAGAGATTTTCGTTCGAGGGTTTTAATCACAGAAGAAAGAAGAGGGCCCTGTATTATATACCACTCGTCGTTCGTCATCAACAAAATGTAATCCTTCTTCTTCGCAAGCTGAGCGATTAAACCATGGCTGCTTGCTGAGCGATTAAACGGAATTTGGGTTTGTGTTTATTATACTTTGGATTCCTCTGAACATCAGATATGAACATCAATTTCCTCGCCTTGGATCAAAACCCCAATGTTTCCTCTTCCATTGAAAGTCCCAATTTTCTATTGTACAACCGATTTGGTGCCCCCGACTGAACCCCAACTTTGTTTTCACCGTAATAAAGCAAAGAGATGTTAACGTGGTAGACACCGATGAAGATGTCGTTTATGACATTCACAAGCATGACAGAGAGGGTGAGATTGGAATGGGAGAGAAGAGAGGAGAACCTAGTGACATCCTTCCTGACTTTCCAAAAGATTTCAGAATCTGTAGGCTCGACGATGCTGGTCCAGAGAATCTCAACGCCATCAAGTGAAACTCCGAAATCTTTGTTTGCCATAGTCGTTGGGGAAGAAACAATTCAGACATTGAGGGTATTTTTGTCTTTAAAAAAATTTAATCATCTACCGTTAAGTTGAAAGTAATGGTAGGGCTGAGATTGTATGATAGCATTGTTAGAGGGGTATTCTGTGTAACTTTTGAAAAAGCAGGGTAGTTCTGTTAATTTCACAACAGTAGAGGGGGTGTCTGTGTAATTTACCCTTAGATTAAATATTTATTTATCACTGTTAGACTCTCAGTTCATTATCTGTAAGACTTTCGCTTATTTGTTTATTACCTCTGATTATTAATGTGGAATGTGTGTTTGGTTTGATATGGTGGATATGACCTATGCGAGATCCTGGGTGAACTGTTGGTTTATTGGTGGTTCATCACACCATTCTGGTTAGACCAGAATTAGGGTGTGACAAAAGGTATTCTTAATATCTAACTAAAAAAAGGTAATTCCAGATTGACGGCGAAGGATTTAAGAACCCAAATAAAATTAAGACGAGCAACTGGGAAAAAAGTTTCAAAGTAATTAACCCCATGAGTCCGGGTAAAGCCTTTGACAACTAAACATATCTTTAAACGTTCCACAGTACCATCAAGGTTATACTTCACCATGTAACAATAACAAACCACCTCCTTATCCGGAGGTAAATCAATAAGGGACCAATCTGTCTAGAAAGAAGAAAATCCATCTCGATATCCATAACCTTTTTCCACTTATGATGAATTAAAATCTTAGTGTGAGATTTGGGAATCTTAGTATGGGATAGAGCATAAACAAAAGACTGATGAGACAATGAGAGATGAGATGTAAGGATTCAAATCCTCTCATGCTCCTCATGCCGGCATGAGAAAATCCAATGGCTGTAGTTTACTGTGAACACATACCGATGTATTGGCATACATGCATAGTGGATGATAGCCACTGGATTTCCTCATGCCAGCATGACGGACATGAGAGGATTTCTATCTGAGATGTAGACACATACGGAGTATAGGATATGTTACCTGCGATGACCGAGTGCAAGAGAATGTACCTTTGCAAAGTACAAAAGGAATATTAGCAGACAAAGGATCCAATGAGGAGGAAGACAATGTAGGAGGAACAGGTGTCGGTGCAAGGGTTGGTGCTAGTGCGAGCCGTGGAAGACAACTATACAGCTGGAGAGGAGCCAGAGGCGGGGCCGATGCTGTTACGGGTGAGGAAGCTACATCAATGAACGGAACTGAAGCCAAAAGCAGGGCAACAATACCAGGGATTTTGTAGGAACCAAAAGTCATATAATATGAGGTATTCTCAAAGAATATGACATCAACACTAACAAACTGATGTCAGATGAGAGGATCATAACATCAATATCTCTTCTGAATATAAGAATAACCAATGAAGCAGATACACTTAACTACATAATGAGACAACTTGTAAAGACCAGATCGAAAGTCATGAACAAAATCAATACATCAAGATATGTGCTAGAGGAATTCCAGCGCAATCCAACTGCTGGAGTTTTCGGGAGAGGATTTTTACACCCTTACATTAATAATTCCTCTAATTTTTTTCCCCAATATTATAACCTAATTATACTTTTTCCATGGTCCCAACGGAAAAGGTTTTGCCATCGTTTTAAGCACCCAAGGATTGTTATAATTCATATCCTTCGGTAATTAACAAGGCAACCGAAGAGCATTCTTCGGATTTGTGCTGGCAATCTGCAAGACCAAAGACAGCCGTTAGAAATTCTAAAGTACAACATTTCTCTCTCTAAAGCTACACGTGACCAGCAACATATATATTAAAAATTAAATAACAAATATACGGCAATCATTGTCAAACTTTTTTCCTAGGCAGCAACCCCAATTACTACGTAAGGATGGAAAGGGAAAATGGAAATTTCATTTTCTTTTCTATCTTAAAGAAACGTACTAAAATTTTCATACACAGTAATCACGTGGTTTGACAATCGCAGTGGAACAGCTGATTTAATGATGTTCTTTTTCTCGCTAACAAGGAACTATGGTTCTTCGTTTGGATGGACCAGGTAAATCTTAGGTCCATATTATTTGGATGGCTCACAAGTTGGAAGGAGTCTAATTTAAGACCTTGGCTCTTAAAGGCATGGTCTCTTGCCAATTGAATGACCTTGTGTTTGCTAACATGAATACAAAAACATTTCTAAGGAGTATTTATTACCCATTGCAACTTTATTATCATGCCAATTTAAGTTCTCTTTAGTTTTAGAGGAAATTAAAAGAAAAGGAAGCGAAGTATTTTTTTTTTTTAAAATTATAATCATTACGTCATATTATTAATTTCAAATCATCTTGATATTCAATTATTAAATTATATTTTACTTGCATTTAAATCTCTTTAATGACAGCTTCCAAACAAACAGAGCCCGAGGAGAAAAGTAAAAGTTTTTGCTTGATAGAATTCTTTCATGACACTGTACTTCTTTCCATTAGTCTTTCCCAGCCGTTTCCGGATCCAACCCCACCTCGACATGGTTTTCCACAGCGTGTATTGACGATAAAAAGAAAAAGATAAACGTGCACCACGTATCATAAACGTGCACCACGTATCCATTAAGGGTTCAGGAGGAGACATGGTTCTCATGGATGTCCAATACGTAAGGGTGTCAAAAATGGGCCCAACCCGATAACATGGATCGAGTCGATCCGATATAATCCGAATTCAGTTCGAACCGAACCTTAATAGACAGGTTTCGGTCTCGGCTTGTAAAGCCCGACACCGTTTCAATCCAAATCGAAATCAGACCGGACCAGTCCATTAAGAAGCCCGAACTAGTCCGAACCAATAATACCTAACCCGAATACCAATAAGGTCCATCCGGGCCTAGTTTCTTAATTTTAATGATTTTAAATTTTGATGGATTATATAACACTGTTATAGTTCACTTCTTGATCCGAAAGATTATATGAATCTATAGTTGAAAAGAGTATGTTAATTGTTACAATTTACTGAATTATACGCATATAGAAGGAATGATGTTAATTTTATATATAGAAATAATAAAATATGCTATATATCTTACATATAAAATAGGCCCGATAAACTTTATAAGTCCGGTCCAGACCGAACCAGTCCGAAATCACCGCAATAAGCCCAGCCCGATAACAAACCGACACCGCACCAGTCCGATAGTTATTGTGTCCAGCGCAGCCCAATCCAGCCCGAACTCTTAATGGACATGTTTTTGGCTAGGCTTATAAAACGCGACACCGATTCAACCCAGACTGAAATTGACCCGGACCGACCCGTTGACACCCTTACCAATACGTGGTCATCGACTGGATCCGTGCCCTTCATTTGAGTCAGTAAAGTGAACCGATAGGGGGTGTTGGCTTATGCACCAGCTCGAATGGAGGGCTCAGATCCAGTTGATGCTTGCCCACGTGTCGGGCATCGACTTGTGGGAGCTGAGTCTCCTCCCGAACCCCTGAGAAGAGATGATTTGAATTCTCCAAAGAACAGTTCTAAATCTAGTGGTCGTCCAAAGCATGGTTTTAAATCTAGGTATCCGACATGATATTTGTCATATCTGAAACCAATAAAATTTGAATTTTTTTTTTTTGGGTAAATGATTTGAATTTAAGAAAAATTTCACCCACCTCTCTTGTACTTTTGTTTTTAAGTTATCCAAATCTGATTAATTTCACACATCTCCCTCGTTTGTTAAATATGTTTCAGATAGAAATCAGTCCATTAAGTAATCATGTGACATGATTTATAATTTTCTAATGGCAAAACTAATATTTTCAAATTTATTAAATTACTATCTTATCCTCTTCCGGACCATTAATAAATGACATATTTACCATCTTAAATCCTTATCTTTTTTTTCCTCTAAATCTATGTACAAATCCATAAAAACGTGACACGTATTTAATCCTTATTAAATATTAAGATAACTTTAAAACAGATTAAAGTAGAAGATTGGATATGAGATTAATCAAGTCGGCATTACCAATACCATTCGATACATTCAACTGATACGATATTGATACCTTGAACCATGCTTCAACGTCCAAACTAAGGGTGTCAACGGGCCGGTTTTTCGGTCCGAGCTGAACCAATGTCGGGTTTTATAAACCCCGTCCAAAATATGTCCATTAAGAGTTCGGGCAAGGATGAGCTGCGCTGGACACAATAACTAACAGACTGGTTCGGTGTCGGTTTGTTATCGAGCTGGGTTTATTGGGGTGATTTCGGATTGGTTCGGTCCGGATCGGGTTTATCGGGCTTATCGGGCCCCTTTTATATGTAAACTATATAGCCTATTTTATTATTTATATCTATAAAATTAGCATTATTCCTTCCATATGTATGTAATTTAATAAACTATAACAATTAACATAATCTTTTCAACTATAGATTCACATAATCTTTTAGATCATGAAGCGAACTCTAATAGTGTAACACAATTTATTAAAATTTAAAATCATTAAAATTAAGAAATTGGGCCCGAATGGACCTTACTGGTGTTCGGGTTGGGTTTTATCGGTTTGGGCTAATTCGGGCTTCTTAACGGACCAGTCCGGTTTGGTTTTGGTTTGGGCTGAAACGATGTCGGGCTTTACAAGCTCAGACCAAAACCTGTCCATTAAGGCTCGGTCCGGACTGGGTTCGGGTTATATCGGACTGGCTCGGTCCGTGTTACCGGGCTGGGCCCAGTTTTGACACCCTTAGTCCAAACCGCCCGCAAGACCTCCAGAACAGAGAAGCTCGGCGTTCTATTGTCCTCATGCGCTCATCACAGCCGGCTAAATGGGAAGTTACGCGTGACAGAGACTGGTTTGGCACTTTTCTTTTGGGTCGCCAATCAATTTTGAAACGTTTAGCATGCTGTGGACTCACGAACGGACCTTCCTGTGAAAAGACCTTAGCTCCCAAAAAAGTTGGCCCAAGGATCAGCTTGCTTATAAAAGGGGAGCTTCTCATCCAGTATGGAAATGCGAACTCAGCTCTGAAACTCTATTTAGTTCAGAGTAATCACCACTGAAATAATTCTGGATCATTTCATGGCCATGGAAGGAGAAGAGCAGGGCCGTTGTGATACAGTTCTAAATGTGGTTGAGATGATGATGAAGGGGAATGAAGAGCTGAATGTTGCAGCCGGTGGAGTGGAAACCAGTGATAAAGAAATTGTTGATGATGATGGAAGGCGAGAAGCCCAGAACCAGACCAAACACCAGAAACGATTCGTCAGGCTAGACTCACTTGATCAAGAGGCCTCTAATGTCTCTGGATTGGCCACCAAGACAACCAAGGTTTGAAATTTGAATTCTCGGCTATTTGTTCTTCGTGTTCCTTATATCTCTGAGATGGGTTCTTGTATTTCTCCTTTTTAAACGGTTTCCTGAAATGATTTCTTCTGCTGAAAATCTTAAAGGGTATGGGGTTTAAGGTAGATGGGTTCTTCATATTTTTCCTGTTTAGCAATTTCAACATCCTACTTTTCTTTTTGTGGGATTTCATTTTTATTCTATTTCTTGAACATCGATCATCCTCTGTTCTAACAGGCAGTATCCATAGCTGCTGTAATGAAGCTTGCTTTCCAAAGCATTGGAGTTGTATACGGAGACATTGGAACATCTCCTTTATACGTATTTGCAAGCACTTTTGCAGACAGAAACCCAACAAGTAACCACATCATAGGAGCTCTGTCACTCATCATCTACTCTCTGACACTATTTCCCCTCATCAAATACGTCTTCATCGTCCTCAGGGCCAATGACAATGGCGATGGTAAAGAACAAAACCTTTCTAAAAATAGTAATCTGAGTATGTTAGTTCTTTTTCAGTAATGGAGTAATGGATTCTCTGTTTCCAATATTTTTCAGGTGGAACCTTCGCAATGTATTCATTGATTTGCAGGCATTCAAAGGTGAGTGCAATCCCAAACAGCCAACAAGGGGAAGATGAGATGAACCTTTCAGCTTATCAGTTGCAGATCCCCACAAAACACTTGAAGAGAGCTGAGAAGATCAAAGCAGCCCTGGAGAGAAGCCCTTTTGCTAAAACTGCCCTTTTAACCATTGCTCTTCTTGGAACTTGTATGGTGATTGGAGATGGGATCTTGACTCCATGCATTTCAGGTTATCATCTCTTTCTTCTGAGTTGTTTTCACTGGTTTAAATCTCAAATACATTAAAGACCAAATGAATCTCAGGTGTCCTTTTCATCATTTCCCTCTTCTTCATCTTCTTCTTGATTTTTGTCATGAATTCATTCAGTTTCCATTTTTTTTTTTAAGTATTTTAGGGAGGGCGTAACTGGTAAGGAAGTTTCATATTTTGTTGGAATATAGTGGAGGGTTTACTGGCAGCGGTGAGATCTTCTTGTTTGGCCTAAAACTAACCCTACCACTCTATAACAAGACCCTATTTCTTGGAAAAGTTACCAAGCATATTCCCCTCTTTTCCAGTTAATCAAGATTGGAAAAACCTTAGAAGTCAACAAAAAAAAAAAAAAAATTCTTTTCTTGTTGTCGGATTTCTTTCAGTCGTGTTTGAATGATTGGAGTTCACTTGTAACAGATTGGTATGTGCGCGCTGAGTGATTCTAATAGTTAAATCACAATCGAAAAAGAAATAATTCAAAATATGATAATGGAATCCAAAAGAAATTATCATTACATGAATTTACAAAAGTGATCTGTGCTTTCAGGATTCAAATCCTTTCTTCCTAAGTGTTCAGGAGGAGAGGCGGTTTCCATCAGCCAATACCCGACATATGGGTGTCGACTAGATCCGAATCTTTCATCCAATAAGGTGAACCGACAGGGGTATCAATTTATACACTAATTCGGATAGAGGGTTCAGATCTAATCGATACCCACGTATTAGGCATCAATTGGTGGGAGCCGACTCTCCTCCCGAACTCCAGGGAAGAGAAGATTTGGATCCGTGTTTTCAACCTCCTATATTCTTATTTAATGAATCCTACCTACCCTTTGAATTTTTCATCGATTATTTTGATATGTGCACCAAACCCTGCCATTGGCTAAGAATTGGGGCCCACAAGATGGGAATTTAAAGAATAAAGAGTTTAACTCTTTCATCCATGATTTTAAACTTTTAGTCAGCATACCGATTCAGTCCATCGGATCGAGTTCTTCATCTATAGCTTTAAAGCACGGGTCGGATCGGCCAGCTGGGGCCGATCCTATGTCAGTACATCAATTCCATCCACCGGATCGGAAGTTGTACCCATGTACACGGCCATGTTAAAACTGAGTCCAACAAATAATTAACAAAACAAAGGATCTGAAACGATTAATTGATTGGTCCCTGTTCAATTTGTTGTTTGTTTGTTTGTGGAACATTTTAACTTTCAAATAGTTTTTCTAACATTGATATGATAATTGATTTCAGTTCTATCAGCTGTGGATGGACTTAAGAAAATTGATTCAAATCTAAAAACAGGTAGCATGAATTATCCAAAAAAAAAAAATTTAATTATTGATACTTCCATGAATGTGTTCAAGAGATTCATCAATCACCAATCTTTTGCCTAATTCTAGCTGTTGTCTGTTTATCTTAGATGTGGTGGTGATGATCTCTATAGCCATATTGGTGGTTCTATTCTCAATCCAAAGATTTGGAACCGATAAGGTCGGTTACACATTCGCTCCGGCAATCATGGTGTGGTATATGTTCATTGGAGGCGTTGGGATCTTTAATTTGATCCGGCATGATTCATCAGTTCTGAGAGCATTCAATCCTGTTTACATATTCAAGTACTTCAATGGAGAGCCAAAGCAAGCTTGGCTCTCACTTGGAGGGATTGTTCTCTGCATGACTGGTATGTCCATGTCCATGCTTGGCTTCTATATTACTGAACCTTACTTCTTCTTTTTTTTTATTACTGTTCTTATCCTTAAATAAAGTATTTTTATTTTTTAAATACTTCATTGACTCATTTTCTTTATCCTCTCTATGCCATGAAACAGGAACTGAAGCAATGTTTGCAGATTTGGGACACTTCTCTGTAAGATCAATTCAGGTTTGTCAGTGGCCAAATAATTTAATCTCTTCAATTCAAATTTTTATCTAGATAAGATTCAGAAACAGGTTTGTGTCTTCTAGATATTAATTTATTATTCTTTTATTATATTAATTTTCCAGATTGCATTCACTGGTCTGGTGTACCCTTGTCTGCTCTGTGCCTATGTTGGACAAGCTGCTTATCTCACTAAGTTCCCACATGATGTGTCTGATGCTTTCTACAAATCCACCCCTGGTAAACTTCTTTTTCCTTCCCTTCCTTAGTTAAGGTTTAAACCATCATATTCAGAGTTTTTGTATCTGAACAAATTGCTCTGTTAACATGACAAACAGATCCCTTGTATTGGCCTATGTTTGCTGTTGCTGTAATTGCATCAATCATTGCTAGTCAGGCAATGATCTCGGCCACATTTTCTATTGTGAAGCAGTCCATGGCCTTGGGTTGCTTCCCTAGGGTCCGGGTCATGCACACCTCGCACAAGCATGAAGGGCAAGTCTACATACCAGAGATTAATTTCTTCCTCATGTTCGCCTGCACTTTGGTCACTGCCTCATTCAAGGAGACCACCAAAATAGGGAATGCTTATGGTAACAACTTCAAACTTCAGTAGCTCCTTTTCTCACTCTTTCATTTTGGTATTTCTCTCATAAGCTCCACTGCTCCATTTTTAATCTTGTCTTTGTAATTTACAGGGATTGCTGTCATGGCAGTAATGCTAGTTACCACATCGCTGCTGGTCTTGATAATGCTAATGATATGGCAAACCAGTCTTTTCCTTGTGGCCCTCTTCATTCTAATCTTTGGTTCCTTTGAGCTCCTTTACTTCTCATCAGTACTATACAAGTTTAATAAAGGAGGCTACCTTCCTCTCACCTTCGCCGCAGCAATTTTCTTTGTTATGTATGTATGGCACTATGTCCAGGTGAAGCGACATGCATTCGAAGTAGAGCAGAAGGTTTCAACTGAGTACTTAATCAGCCTTGGCTCTGGACTAGGCATCACAAGAGTACCTGGTGTTGGGCTGCTCTACACAGAGCTAACAAAAGGCATCCCAGCCATATTCTCTCATTTTCTCACTAACCTTCCAGCCATACATTCTGTTTTGGTCTTTGTCTCTGTCAAGTACTTGCCAGTGAACACGGTTCCAGCCAATGAAAGGCTTCTGTTAAGACGGGTTGGACCAAAAGGTTACAAGATGTATAGGTGCATAGCAAGATATGGCTACAAGGATAGAAGGATTGGCAACGAGGAATTCGAGAACTTGTTGATGGAGAGCCTCAAGGCCTTCATCAGGGAAGAGAAAGGGGAGGACGACATAGCTATGATGGCTCCAGAATGGGAAGAAGAGATACAGTTCTTGGAAACTTCAAGAAGCCATGGAGTAGTTTACATGTTAGGTCACAGTGAAGTGAGGGCTAGTGTGGATTCTTGTTTGGTTAAGAAGTTGGTTGTAGATTATGTGTATGACTTCTTAAGGAGGAATTCCAGGCAAGGATTTGTTGACCTGCAGATTCCAAACAAGAACTTACTACAAGTAGGCATGAACTACTACATATGACCTCTTAATTATGTAAAGCAGCTATTGTGTAATACTCGTAGTGAAGACCACATGGGGGAGAGGTTTAGGCCATAGTTAGGCTTTGGACTGAAATCTTACTAACAGTCACAGAGCAATGAAATTGTAAGATCTTCATTTCACCCAAAAAAGATTTATAAATTCATCTCTTTCATGCATACTCTAATGTTATTTACTTTCAAGTTCCATACTTCTGAAATTGAGAGTTCAACAACACAGTCAGAAGTTAAGGCCCCTTTCTTTCCTGAAACCAAACTTGAATATCTGATTACTAGAAGACATGAACATTTTGGAAACTTGGAAAAAAACAAAGAAGAATTGGATTGGAAAAAGAAAGAGGTCCAATATAATGGGTATGTTATAGGAAAGCAGCTTGATGATTATGGTTTACTCAAATTCAAAATAAACCAGAAGCAAAACCCTAAAGTTTTTCCCAAGCAAAGATAAAACAAAAAACAAAACCCTAAACCTTCAAGGTTGGAGAATTTCACACCAGAGATCAATGCATTTGGGCATATCAAGCTAGTTGATAGAAAAAGTAAGGATTGACATGTTTGAGCATAAGCTTATCGGATTATTCAATATAAAAAATATATAAAAAAAAACCCTTTGAATATGAGCATCTGAGTTCTTTGGGAACAGAGCATAAGCTTCAACAAATAACAAATTTCCTAACCCTGTAGTATTGTAGTGTTTAACTTTGCCTTCGTATTCAAAGGGGGTGAAGAGGTTTTGAAGGAGATCGGTGGCTTGAAATCTGGCTTCCACCCTCTTAACAACTCTCTCTCTCTCTCTCTCTCTCTCTCTCTCTCTCTCTCTCCCGCTTTCCTTCCTCCTCCATCGTTTCTTCCTCGATTTCTCTACCCTCTCACGCCCCACGAAGGCACGAACCAACTTTAAATGGCTAGTTGGAGAAGATGGAGCAGAGCAAAAAAATGGCTAGCTGGGGAAGATGGAGTAGAGCAATTCCAGGCTTGAAGAGCAATGGACTTACAGTCAGGATGCAAAAACCATGCCCATTCAAATCGAAACGGATTTATACCCCTGAATTTACTCCCTTCTGAATCAACTATAACCGAGGAGTTATCCAATTTAATGGCACCATGAAACAAAGCAATTGCATCCAGAAAGTGGCAATTCCAATCTTGATTTACTAGCTCGATTCTTGATATTATCCTTCCCACCATGGTGAGCTCCCCCAACGGACGAGGAGGACCTTCGTCGAAATACCAAGTACTTTCGTGCATCCACTCTCCAGCGTCGGTAGTCCTATAGAGTTCTCAGCCTTAAATTACCTTCCGGTGTTTGTTCGGAATCGCAGAATGACATCTAGGAGGCCTTGCTGAACCATTTTTGGGAGTCTTTCACATCCTCACGAGTTAATGCTCTCAGTCTCTTTCCGTGGTTCTTGATTTTGTTGACTCTTTGGTTTCTCCCATTTTCATAGATCGAGCATTCTGTGAGGGTGCTTCTCTGTAATATTGGAGAAATTCCTAATTGCTAGTGAAGCATGTGATGAATATGTTGCCCTAACAATTATTTTGAACTTGAGATAAGGCTCGGTTGAGTTCATTTTCTACAAAACCATTTTTCTGAAACTCAATAGGATTTCAACAACTAGTTGAAGCATTGAGGTAATTAGACTTGCAGATGCCTGATGTTCATAAAAGCAAAAGAAACCTAATCGGGGTTGAAAGCAGGCTTATGGAACCAAATCAAAGAATTGGGCAAAAATAAGCGATTGGTTCCTCCATTCTAATTGATTTCTAGTCATAATGCAGACCGCTTAGTCTACAAAAAATTACAGAGCAGTTCTCCAAACTCTACAGTCAATTTTCGGTAAACCCGATGTTGATTACAAAAAGGGAAAAGACCTCATCATTGGTGACAGAGTCCGACAAGGAAGGTTCTGCCCAGGGGAATCTGCTTCCTTTCCAAAAGTTCCCTTGTCTACAAAATCTGCAATGACCGCTGCAACCCGTCTCTACAGCTCCACCTCTATTCCATGCTCTCTCTTCTCTATTGGTTCTTGTTTTTCTTTTCAAATCCTTTCAATTTAGGAGATGCAGAGCTTTGGAACTTGAAGTTGCTCCTCCTCCGTTCATCTTCTGAGAACCATTCTTCCCTAATTTTTTTGATATATTCTGGATATACATTGAGAGGAAAGAGAGGGAAGATCGATCAAACTAGTAATTTTTATTTTTCTCAATTTAAAATAAAAATGGTATAAATGTGTTTGACTATTTAAAGTTTATTCGCTTGAATGAATGAGATTGATGTTTTCAGAAACTTGTGGGTGGTAGTTGATGTTATAGATAGTTTTTGCATAGTACGTTGAAATTTTCCTATAATTTAGGCTCTCTTTGGTTTGTATTATATAATATATTATATAATACATTGTAAAATTTTTGATTGTTTGTTATGAATTATAGTACCTATTTATAATTAAAATAAATAGATATAATACATAATCTACAAATAGGTTAATAGCTGTTTCTCATTATTAGGATAATGTATTATTCTTTAATTATCATCAGAATTTAAAAACCCGATAAAAGTTCTTTGGTTCTTTGGCTCTCTCTTTCTAAACGCTCTCCTCTCCTCCTTGGCGAACTCCATGGGTATGTGTTCTTCTTCCTCTCTCCTCCCCCTCCCTCTTCGTATTTCTCTACGATTTCTGGTTTCTAGGACTGCAAGAGTCCGTTTAGGTCTGTGATTTCCATTTTTAGGTCTCTCCCCTCTTCCCTCTTTGTATTTCTTTGTGATTTCTGGTTTCTAGGACTGCAAGAGTCCGTTTAGGTCTGTGATTTTTTATTCTAGGTCTCTTATGTATTATACTTTCGATTTGCAGGTGTATAATCTGATTTCTGCAACATTTATAACTTGGGATTAAAACAATCGGTGAATCAGGTAGTATTCTCCACTCTTCTTCTTTATTTATCAGCTTCTGAAGCGTCTTTGACCCAAACTTAATTCTATCGCACTTCTTGTCTCTGCTGCAAAGACTAAAGTGACCGTTCCCCATTCTCTTTTCTCTTCTCATGGAAACCTAAAACAACCCAAAACACCATTCCCCTCCCTCCCTCTATCTCTGTGTTTGACTGAGTGTGTCTATCTCTGTGTCTTTGTGGGGAAACTAGCATAAGAAACGAGTTGAAGATAGGGAGGGCTGAAGGTTCGTCAATGTCTACTCTACACTCATCGTCTACACATTTGTTCTGGTTCTGCATTATCATTTTTGTATTTGCAATTTCAGAAAAATAACCCTTTAATTTCTTAATGACAAAAGGTTGCCACATTTCCATTCCTCTCTATTGCAACCCTTTTCCTTTTAGCTTGTTTGCTCCCCTGTTCTTCCGCTCTTAAGGTTTCTTCTTCTCACTCGCTTCCTCATTTTTTAATTTTATTTTCTATAACAAAACATTTCTTTTCAACCCATTTTTCATATCCTATGATACTACTATTAGCTTGGGCAAACATGTGCATTAGACAGGAACTGTTTTGATTTTTGATATTTAAATGGTGAGCATGTCTGTGTTGTGTATATGTTTATGTCTCTGAGAATGCGTCTTTCCCTTACACATATTATTCACATTAGCATATACATAGTTTTCACATTAGCATATACATGGTGGATTCTCACATTAAGCAGATTACCATTGTGGACTCTTTCCTCTATTGATAGCTTGGTGCTCTGCTTTAATTGGTTAATGCTTTGGTCAGATTATGAATTATAGTGGGCATATGGATTTTTTAATTGGCTGAAGTCTTCTGATGTGTGCCTCTACTGACTTGAGTTGATTGTTTGGATTTCAGTCTTTATGGAATTCTCTCCTGCCGTTTTCCTTTTCCCTAATAGTTTTTTAAATTCTTTTTCCCGTATTCTGCCGCATGTTTTCTTATCTCCACTTTCATTTACAGCTTGACCTTTTAACCCTCTTTTAATCAAGACAGCCCTTCTCTCTGTTTATCTATATACGCTACTCTACGACTACAAAGGTAAATATTTCTATATACTCTAGCCTTTTCCTTGTTAAACCAGAACCTTTTGTGTGGAACAATTATTTTGAATGTGAAAATCTTCTTTTGTTGAAAATGATTATTATTTTTTGAATTTGATTTGCTGATTTGGTTGGTTTACTGTTAAATGATTAGCTTTCTAATGAATGGAAGCTTATTGGACTCACATCTGAGTTTTCTTCCAACTGATGGAAGTGTACTAGTTTAGTCATAGTTGCACTTTGGGGTCTTTAGGTTCAATGGTTTCAGGAGTAGGCAATGCTAAAACTGTGCATTATTTAGCTTCTTCACAAAGTGTATTTAGTGGTTTCTCTGTGACCATGAGATTATGTGTTTGAGTTTGTTCTTATATTTCTGCCTTTCTGTAAAACAACGATTGAGATTTTTGCTACGGCCTATTTTGACCCCTAGGGTGTTGAACTCATTACAACGCTTAAGAGAGAGAGAGCGGGGGGGGGGGGGGGTGAATAAGTCTCTTAAAATCGAATTGTTTTCGGCCTATGTGAATGGAGTCTACTGGATGAAGTCAATTTTACAAACCCTCTCTCTCTCTCTCTCTCTCTCTCTCTCTCTTTTCTTTTAAGACACCATTGCAGTTCTGGAATTTATCAGGGTTGAATTTTGAATCACTTGGGCCTTGGGTTGCTTAGCATCATGAGTCATAGTCAAATAATTTTTGAGCTGAAAACATTTATGGTGAAAATCGTATTTCTATTTTAATAATGCACATGGATCTGAGATTAAGTTTCCATCTGTTTCTGGTTAGTCGGATCAATTGGATTTAATGCAATTTTATATCTATTTACTGTGGCAAAGGTGGGTTTGCCCTCTCAAATTATGCTAGTGGAAGGAATGGTTATGAGTAAACCAGTTCAGTTTCTTCGTGCTAAAATTTCTTTGGAGATGGATAAGCCCTTATAAACTTTCTTTAACATTAAAATGAAGAATGGAAGGGAGTATAGGGTCTATGTTAAATATGAGAGATTTTCCAACTTCTATTATTTCCATGATCACTTATTATGAAGGGTTGCTCAGCTCTTGTTTGTATCACTTATTAGTTATAATATTTGAGGTTTATTTGTTGTTCCTTTCATTTTTTTTTAAATTTAAATACATGTATCTTTCTGTTTGCAAAGCCCACAATGCTGTAGAATAGCTTGGTTTACTTACCTCTCTTGGTACACTTCAAACTGTCTTAGAGGTGTTGGGCACTCTGGTGGTGACTCATTAGCATAATTGTTAAGGCGCCAAGGCGAACCAAGGTACATGTATGAAACAACAAAACATAGGACTTCAGGACCATGCATGTATGACATGACAAAATTGGAATTTGAGAGCGAACCCATCTAGAAGACCTTGAATTTATGATTCTCACAGACCGCCATGTTGTAGACCAGGGCTAGGAACCAGAACTTGCCATTCTCAAGAGAGAGATACCATGACATCATTAAATCAGAATTTTCTTTAGTGCCTTTCTTTTTTGGCCTCTCTCGGTTTCTATATTTTCCTGTCAGTAAGACCAATAACATGAATGGTGCTAATGTTGTTTCATACATGTGATCATATTTTTCAGGGTGCTAATGTTGTTTTGCTGTTTCTGTTGCATTTGTTTGAGTTATCTCTTTTTAAAACAAAATTTTTCTTTCATGTTGCATTGTTTACTCATTATTGAAATTAATATATGTTTCAGATGGATCATGGAAAGGGTATAAAAGAATCATATTGTTGGACAGAAGAGAGTATAAAGTTAATGATCGATATTGCTATTGATCATTCAAGAAAAAGATATAAGCTGAATTCATCTTTTTCAAAAGATGGTTGGGCCCGGATATTAAAAGAGTATAACCAAAAGTGTGAGAAGCATATAACCCTGCAACAACTCAAAAATAGATGGAATCTTTTGAAAACAATGTGGGTTTCATGGATGTATTTGAAAAATAGGACTAGTGGTTGGGGGTGGAACCCGAGTTTAGGAACTGTTGATCCACCTAGTGATGAAGCTTGGAATGCTTTCACAAAGGTATTAGTTCCTCAAATTGCATACTTAACTTTTGTTTGTAGTTTAATTTTAAATAATTTTAGATAATATATTGCAGAAACATATCTATGGGAAGCAGTTCAAGAATGCCCATCTGCGTAATGAAGAAGAACTACAAGAATTATTCCATGGTGTTGTTGCTGATGGTGAAGGTGTAATTTGCACCAATGATGATAACCCACCAGTTTCACCAAAGAGAGGGTCTGCTTCAAACAGTGCAATAAACATAGATGCTGATGACTCAAGTGCTGATTGTGATGTCTCTCCAGTTGATATCTTAAATATGAAAAAGAATGTAAAAAAGCAAAAGAGGAAAGGAAGGGATTTGGAGTCATCATCATCCAAGAGGTCAAGGAGTGGTCATCATAATTGTGACATGGGTGAAACACTTAAGGAAATTCTTGATCTAGAAAAGAGAAAAGTAGACATGATTGGATCAAATACTAACTCCACATTTACTGAAGCTTATCAAATACTTGACATATTGGAGGGTATTGAAATTGGTAGCAACCGACATGTGATTGCTTTGGAGGTGTTGGAGGACCGAAACAAAAGAGAAGCATTCATTTCAATGAATGAATCAGCTCGCATGCCATGGCTTCTTAGAGCAATTGCTAGGAAAGAAAGAGATGATCTAGTGTAAACACATTTTATAGTTGTTTTGGTTAGACATTATTATATGTATGGATGATTTCTTTTTAATGAGACAAAGAAGATAGATACATTATAAGGTTTTTCTCTTTTTTCTTTATTTCATGAAAGTGGGAGGATATTCAAGTTGTTAATTGATGAGAACAAAATATTGTTCATGCATAACTTAATCATTTGATAGAATGCATACTTGCATTTATACATGTTTGTGTCTCTTTGTGTTATTTTTTATTTTTTCCTTGTTACTTGCATTTATACATGTTTACTCATATAATTCTTATTTGCTTGCTTTTTTTTTTTAACATGACATGATACCTTGCATATATTCTTATTATGTATAAACAGTTGCTATGGATAAAAAACGCAGTCATGATATCAACGATGGTTCGTCATTGTTGCCACTTCTTCTGATTGGTTGTGTATATCATCATTTGGAAAACCATAGGAGTATTAATGATAACAATAACAGTGATGATGACAATGACAACGAAGGCATTTCTCAAATTACAAGACAACCTATGCATACGCGTGAACTTACAGGTCATGCTTGGATATTTCAAATGCTAAGCCCTGATACACATCCAAGAAGGTTTCAAAGACTATTTCGTATGTCTAGGAAACATTTTACCAGGTTAGTGGTTGTTTTGAAAAAGAAAAGTTTAATGGCAAACACAAGGAACATGATGGTGGAGGAACAGTTATCAATGACTATATTAGTAATGGCTCATAATGTTAGAAACGATGTTATCCAAAAACAGTTTCAGCATTCTGGTGAAACAGTGAGCCGTCACTTCCAAAATGTATTCCAAGCATTGTTTACATTCTCCAAAGATATGGTACAACCATCCTCATTTGAAGAAATACCACCTCAAATTCAATCTAGTCGGAAGTATTTTCCGTTCTTTGCTAATTGCATTGGTGCAATAGATGGAACACATGTGAACGCATCAATTCCAGTTGCAAATCAAGTACCATATAGATCCGGAAGAAACAATGAAGTTACCCAGAATATATGTGCTGCATGTTCATTTGACATGTGCTTCACCTTCCTTTGGGCTGGTTGGGAGGGTACAACACATGATAATCGAATATTATGAGAAGCTATCAACACTCCACGTTTGAAGTTCCCTCAACCGCCACCTGGTAACGTTTTATATTTTAATTGTTTTAGTTATTCTTTATTTTTTTTATGTGAGTGAAACTGTTGAAATTTTTATTTTTAATTTTAATTTTGTAGGAAAATACTATCTTGTTGATTCTTGATATACGAATATGCCTGGGTATATGGCTCCTTTTAGAAATGTTCGGTATCATCAATAAGATTTTAATAGTAGGCGACCACGAGGAGCAGAGGAATTTTTTAATTTTACACATTCATCTCTAAGAACTGTTATTGAGCGATCGTTTGGTGTCTTGAAGAAGCGTTTTCCTATTTTAAAGACGATGCCATCATACAGTTTCAAGACACAAGTGTTGATTGTAATTGCATGTGTAACAATACACAATTTTATTAGAAAGCAAATGGCGTCAGATTGGCTTTTTGAAAAAGCCGAGAGAGGAGACTTGGATCATGAAAGTGAAGACATTGATACCGATAGTGACGATGATGGGATCGTGGATATTACAGATGTGATAGGTGCTACACAACAACAACGATGGGAAGCATATCGAAAACAAATTGCAGATCAAATTGAGGATGCATATCAACAATAATGATTAACAAGTGATTTTTTTTTTTAATCACATAACTTTGGTATGATATTATGAAAATTATTATAGATAAAAAAACATTTATACTGTTTAACTTTGATCAGTTTGACAATTGGACAAATTTATTTATATATTTTGAGGTATGTCTCAATCCGTGTTTTTTGGATCATTTTGTTTGAATGTTGTTATAAGTAATTTTTTTCATAAAAAGTAATAGGTTAAAAAAATAATGTTTTGTGCTTGATCATATGTAAAGACCATGACTAATCAAGACATTTTTTTTTTTCAATGGACAAAGTTGGGATTTAAAAAAAAAATTTAAACCATGCGACTTAAATTGTTAAGGCAATATAATTTTAAATTTGTTTTGGAATCCCGAATGTCACTTTTAAAAGACGAGGTATTCAAATCGTCATATTTTCAAAAATTGTACTTCAGATATAAATAGATATAAATTGCACATTAAAGCAAACCAAACTAATTTCTTATTATATAATGTATTATGTTTAATGAACCAAACGGTCATGATTTATTACTCATAATCTATTATCATAATTGATTTATCACAAATAGCTCATAATACATTATATAATACAAACCAAAGAGAGCCTTAGTTTTCTTAAAAGGTATTATTTGCAGTGCTTTATCAACTCATGCTTAAAACCTCTTATCCATTTTCAAAGATTTTGCTACATCAGATTTGATTATACGGATTTAACAATTTTGAGAAAGTTTTCCCAAGATCAGATATATATATATTGTGTGGATTTACTAATTTCAAATGTTGCATGGATTTAGCAATAGTTAAGAACATATCTACCCATGGGGATGTGGCATGATCCCCCAAATCTCATCGTAATTACAAGAAAGGAAGAAAAATAAAGGGCAGGCTCTCTTGCCCATAATGCAGCCCGATGAGTTCGAGAAGAGGCTCTATTACGTACATCCATGCCACCTATCATCTCCCGCTAATGCCAATCATCTGTTTAGTACGAAGATTTTTATTATTATTATTATTTTTTTTTTTGTAACAATGAACCCACGACTCATCCTTTGGATGGACTGTGGGTCCATCTAGACCCTACCATCGACATGTACCAGATTAATCGTAGGCCCATGAGAATCATCAATTACGGTTGAACATGTGTTAGTGGCTCCAAGAAATAAAAGGAATCCAACTCAATATCTTTCTGCCCTTGAAACATGGTCCCTTGTGAAGAGGAGCCAAATTCATCAATCAAGCTAGAAAATTAATTTTTTTTATATTATTCTAGAAAAACAATAAATAAATTTCCTGAGTGATGATTTTTTTTTTTTTTTTGTTAGTTAAAAAAAAAATCGATATTCCGAGTGATGATTTGAATTAGACCGGACAGACAATTAAGAAAGGGATCCCATTAAGAAATTATAGCTTCAAAATTCAACTTGAAAACATTATATCACTGCATGGCCAAATTGGCAGATGAGGCTAGTGGAACTTTGGTCCAGGCTTTGGAAGCTACTATGAATGATGGCCCAGAATTAGGCCCAGACTCCCAGACTTTGGTTGAACGCCCATTTTGGTCAAATATGATGGTTTTAGCTGGATTGGGCCGCTGTTTCCTATAGTGGGGTCAACATATTAATGAAATATATGGGCTCCAATAAAGGGAGCCCATTGTTGAGCAGGTCCACTATGAGTGAGAGTGGATTTCAACTCTCAATCCTCAGATCTCAAGTCCTCAACCCTGTTTTTTTTTTTTTCTTCTCACAAGTGGGGGAAACGGGACCCACTGCATTATAAGTCAGTGGACCCTACCCAAAGAATCAATAGGATTGAATCCAAGTTTTTCAATAAGCAGTAAATTAGAAGACCAATCCATGTCATCGTCTTCCTCCAACTGAAAGTGCGCTAATAAGCTTACTAGAAGCAAGCATTTAAATCCAGGGTATTTGATACTGTAATGTTTAAAACTAATTTGATCTAATCGGATTTAATCGGTGTACAGAATTAATGGAAAGTTAGCAAATGTGATGAACCTTGGTTGACATTGAGGGAGGGAGGGAACCACATAATTATGCACACACAATTGTATACAAATTTACCTTACTATCATTTAGTGACCATGTCCACTAGATTTGTACATCCATCCTATAATTTATTTCACACACTTTGCAATATACAGGAAAGGAACATAGTCCACAACACAAGATGTACGTGGTTCACCAACACAGTGTGTGATGGCTAGTCCACGGAGTAATACTCAATGGGCTCCGTATATACTCGATACTCTACTTTTAGTCTTTTACAAGACAAGGATGTGAACCCTGTGTTTTTCCAGCATAAAACTGAGGGTGCATAACAATGTCGGGATTCAGACTATAACTGTCAGTGTTCAGCACATGCTGCACACACAACGCTTAACCCGCACCCACGAGAATTAAATAGTAACAGTTTTTGGCTTATAATGATGCCCTACAATTTTCCTCTACTAGTTAGGTATTCAATATAATCATTTACAACTAGCATACATATATTGGAAGCAATGAATAATTACAGAGTTATGCACCCTACAACTTCCAATATTGGGAAAAACCAGCTCCTCAGGCAAACCCTTGTTCATAAACGTCTCTCTCATTCTTATTACCACACAATCACCATAAGTATGCAAAATGGCTCCACCAACTTCTCACAGGTATTGAAGATTCCATTAATGACCAAGTGAGAAATTGGTTGGTGATTCAATGCTTACACAACCCTCAAAGAACTCTTTATTCTCTTCCCTTTTCATTTTCTACTCCACTCACCTTCTTAAAAACAACCAACCACCATGAATACTCAATGAAGCTTCACCAACCTCTCACAATACTTCAATGCACCATTTTCAGTCAAAGGAGAGGTTGGTGGGTAATTGGATGCACACCCACAAAGGAAAAACTCACAAAAACCTCTTTAACTCACTTCTCCCTCTTCTCCACTATTTTTAGATATAGACGTTTGAAGTTCGGCCAATGAAAACATTCAGAAAGGTATCTTTTTAATCATTTCCATGCTCTTGCGTTACACCGAATCGTCGTCGACCTCTCATTCGCTGATCAGGGAATCTCTAATTACAGCCGCTGGATTGATGATAAAAAGCGGGATCGTCTGTGAGCCATCAGATCAATGCAGTCGCGTCAGTCAAGATCGTCTTTGATCTTATCCGTTGGATTGAGATTAGACCCGCTGCAACAATGTACGTGCGTTGTACCAAATCAGTGCCTCAGCTACAGATTAGACGATGTTGTCGAGATCCAATTGGCTGGATACATAATCTCCTTTAATGACTGTTCGATCAAACAAAAAAGGTGGGATTAATTCGCTGTCGTTGGATAGACAAAATACCGTCAGGCGTGATCGGAATTGCTAAGATCCATGTGATTGGAATCTGTACAACTGTGCGTCTCACTGAATAATTGCCACTACTCCATACTTTTCGGCACAAGATAATAAACAACTGCCGACCAATAGGCATGCTCGCACAAGAATCTTGACGAGACCGCCGCACCACACCCAAGCCGGCCTTTATTTGGGCCATTCAATCAGAATATGTTCTCTGTGGCTCCATCCTGGCCTCCGATTTTGGATCTTCCTTTATTTCTATTGACGAAAATGCCCCTTAGGAAATTTCTAATGGCCTCTGTGACCATTATTTTTATAAAATCAATCGGAGTTGCATAACTTCCCCAGAGGAGGCAACTCATGTCGAACACATGGTGTGCGTAAGGCAAGGCTTGCGAAGGGGGGTATGGCCCATGCCATGCCATGCGCACGCGCGTGGGCTTGTAGGCCTACTGCCTGTGAGGCAGAGCATGCATGGCGAAGCCATGGCATTTGCTATGGCTGGCTGCTGATGAATGCTGGCCATGCTGCTGTGGCTGGGTGGCTGCTACCTACTGCTACTGTTGGCCTTAGCTATGTCATGGCTGCTGCCTATGGTGTTACGGCCCTTGTCCAAGCTGGCTTTCATGGTGGCATGCCACCTCAGTATAGTGGGTCCCACCCATCAACTTCTCTCTCCTCCTCTCTCTCTCTCTTCTTTCTATCTCTTTAATTTCTCTCTTCTTTTTTCTCTTTAGATGATGCCACAACACCAGAAACACTACCACATCACCAATAACACTGCCACATCATCAGTAGGGCCCACAGAAAATCTCTCTCATCAAACTTGGCTCATTTGCCAACAATTACAACACAAAGTGTAACAAAATGATCAATACCCTATTTGCCAACAATTACAACACAAAGTGTAACAAAATGATCAATACCATATATAATAATATTAAAATTGAGATAAGATTGATCATCCGGGTCCAAAATTGATATGAATCGACAGATCTGACAAATCCAATACTGATACCTTGAATTATGATTGGAAGTCCAAAAGATTGCTTCCAAAAAAGTCCTAGCTGGCCGAATGCGCCATCGAACGCCTAAAAAAAGTAAGGCTTTGGCATTGCGGAGCAGAAGAAATCTCAGGTATGATGTCCCAACTTTCTTTTTATCAATTAATTATTATGGTTTTGTCATTCATTATAGGATTAATATTGGAATTCTACCCCAAGCCCTCATAGGGGATTCGTTATTCTCCCAAAAACCCATGAGGTTGGTAATTTCACAAACCTTAGCTTAAATAGGGAAAGTATACAATGCGTACCTGACATCGTACCTCTGCTTTAGTATCATATCTATGTTTTATTTGTCATTTTGTGACTTTGCCTTCATTTGAGGTCATATTATCATTCAAACATGATTGTCAATGTAGCAACATGTGGTTAGTTTGTATTTGAGAGACAATATTTTTCTTTTTACCCAACCTCTAGTAGATTGATCAACTTATGTTGGACAAATTAGGAAATAACTCATTCTCTCCCATCTTTAACATAACTCCTACCCATATCTTTGTTTAGAGCAAATTTCTAATCCGGACACAAATTACGTTTGACTTGATTCTTGAACTATTCACTTGAGATACGTACACGGATTGGGAATTCAACCTCGATCTCTGTCATACTTGTTTTTCAAGGGTCTTGGAGCCCAATCACCAGGTGGAAACTCTTCATTTCACATATACGAAGGGACCTAAGGCCCGACAACTTTAGGTATCGACTCCCTATTCCAATTTGAAATGCAAACTAACCAACAATCCTCGATATTGACAAAGAAGATAACATTGAAGGTCAAACAACGGGATGCTAAGACCATGCACCCCGACTTTAGCACACGCACCGGGGGCTGACACCCTTACCACAAGAGTTGACCATGCCGGTGACGACAATTTGCTTGGCTATAGAATGCAAAATTGGATTCTTATTAAGGTGGATGGCACTGGTGTTGTCAAAATAGATATGGGAGAAATTAAACTTAATTCCCTAGTCTTGGAGAGTTTGCCTCATCCATAGAATTTGTGCACAACACTGATGAGCGGCTATATATTCGGCCTCCATGGTACGAAGTGCCACCAAATTTTGTTTCTTGTTAAACCAAGACACTAGGCATGAGCCGAGAAAGTGGCAAGTACCACTTGTACTTTTTCTTTCAAGATGATAATTGGCAAAGTCGACATTGAAGAAACTAAACAAGTCAAAGTTATTATCCATAGAGTACCATAATCCTACATTATAAGTGCCCTTAAGCATTTGAAAATCCTTTTTACAGCAGTATTGTGTGATTGCATAGGATTAGCTTGGAACCTAGCACAATCACAAACACCAAACATAATATCCAACCTACTTGTCCTTAGGTACAATAGGCTATCTTTCATTCTTCTATACTTGGTAAGGTACATAGGGATACCCTCCTCATCTTTTGTCAATTTCAATGAGGTGTTTGTTGGAGTGTTAGAGGACTTTTGACTAGTAATGTCAAACTTCTTTAAAAGTTTCTTGGTGTATTTATTTTGACACACTAATATTGTAAGACCCACACTCCATAAACCCGATCTAAACCTTGATTTCATGTCGTAACAGGTCTTCCGATCATTACCGGGCCAGACGGGACGAGCGGATGACAATCAGGTACAAAATCAGACCAAACAGACCAACTTAAGTATGAATTTTATTCATACCGGTCGATGGTACCGGTCTATGGTAACAGTCGACCGGTATGGTCTGCGCAGCAGACCACTAAGATCCGAAATTAGATCTCTGCAGGTCTCACTTTCCTAATTTCGAATCCTAGGACTTTTCTAATCCTAAGAGGCTTCCTAAACCTAATCCCTAGCCTATTTAAACTCCTCTAAATCTCCTAGAATCTCTTCCATTGATCCTCACAAACCCTAGAGAGGAGAAGGAGATTGGAGAAGGTGAAGGAGAAGGAGCTAGGAAGAAGAAGGAAGAGCCGCCGTTGCCATTCGACGAAGCAAACCTTACGCCAGTTGACGGTAAGTGTTTAAACCCTCTCTCTCACATTATGACTCTAGGATGGTTGGGTTGCTTGGATCAATACCATGGAAAGCAGGTATTGACCTAAACCCTACTTTGCCGTCAAACCCTAATTTAGTCGTTAAACCCTAGATTCGAGTTCTAGGATGAATATCATCAAAACTAGACATAAATGGAGTTGGAAACAACTCTAACTCAAAGCTCAGACTTAGAATGTATAGGAGAAACCCTAGAATCAATAGAGAGTGATCGACGATAGTCGAGAAACTGGATGTATGGTCTTCCGGAGACATACCGGTCGACCATACCTCTCGGGGAGTGGCCTGTGGGGACCGGCTGACCATACCGGTCGCAGGTTTTTCCACAATGCTGCGACCGGTACATGCGACCAGTCAGCTTTGTGAGTGTATTTTTGTTACTTCGTTGGTTTCTGACCAACGTAAACCCTAAGAAACTATTCTAATTGAACCCTAATATCATGTAGGACTGTGATAGCACGTTTGGATCTTGAGACGTGGAGCAAGCTATCAAACGAGCGTCAGGTAAGGGAAGACCTAAACCCTAATAATTAACGGACAGTAAACCATTGCTAATAACCTTGAATCTTTGGTATGATGTTTGTGCATTCTCACATGTCATCTGTTATTTCTAGTTATTATATTTGTTCATGCATATTCCATATGCTAGGATGTGATTGTTAGACATGTGATTGTTTTCGTTAGTGTGTGGAATGGGAAGGGCCTGGGGTCTGGGATCATTATTCACACTAGCACTTTTTTATAGTATTCTATCTTAGCATGCTTGGTGCGGGTAGGGCATCAGGGGGAGGACGTGGTACTGTGGTCTCCGGCCTGACCACCAAAGTCTAGCTCTATCTCTATGCTGTAGGGAGTTATGTTGGGATAGAGTCTACATGCGTATTGTTCTGTCTTAGTATGCTTGGTGCGGGTAGGGCATCAGGGGGAGGTCGTGGCACTGTGGTCTCTAGCCTGGCCACCATGCTCTAGCTCTATCTCTATGCCGTAGGGAGCTGTACTGGGATAGAGCCTACAGTGATGACATATAGGATTGGTTAGTTGTGAGCCCAGTTTGCAAGCCCTAGCCAGTAGAGGCTTATGTATTGGTATGAGTAGAGCATCAGGGGAGGTAGTGGATGCCTTAGCTCTATCTCTATTCCATGATGGGTGCATGTGGGTCGGCAGCGGTGTGATCTACTGTGCGATGCTACACACTCGTGTATAAAGGTGCGGTGGCCGCCAACCCTTTCTATAGCAATTGCAAACTTATATCAGATCACAACATAAAATGATTGTTACTCATGCATATAATATTGATACACTGTCTGATTGTCTTACTGAGCTAAGTTGTGAGCACATCCTTTGTATATACACTGTTTTTAGACGTTGATGCAGGTTACACGGTGGATGACTATATGAACGCTCCGGCGTATGAAGGTGTTGCTGCTCTGGACGTACAGGCAGGAGAGGATGAGTATGACGTTTCATGCGAGTGCCCTTTCTACATGTACCTTTGACTTTATTTTATTTGTTTCAGTTATTTTTAAAGTGATGTAAAGATATTTAATTACGTTTGGAATTTAGATAATTGAATACTTATTTAAATTTATTAATAGAATACTCAGTTCATTTATTTAAAGACTTCCGCTGTATTTATTATATTCTGATTGTGGTTATATGCGATGGTTTGTATGAGTGGACACGGTTTTATTGAGATCCTAGTGTGAACCGTTGGTTCAGTGACGGTTCACTCACACCATTCGGGTTGGTTCAGAATTGGGGTGTGACAACTTGGTATCAGAGCTCTCAGGCTCTGTCCAACAGACCATATTGCACTTAACTAAGTCAATGAACTGAGATAGGAAAAATTAAAAGCTTTAATAAGAACACACCTTAAGCATTGTTTGATACCTGAGACTATATAAGAAAGAGCATAACATACTATATTAAATATGGAATTAATAAGTGCACATGCTCTAGATAGGAAAAACCATCAAGCTTCTATTCAAATATTAAAAAAAAAGGGTAATTGACACATACCACCCCTGTACTTTAACCCGATTCCAGTTACCTTAATAGTTTTCTGAACCGGACGACTGCCACCCTTTAACTTACATCAGGTTCACGAACCAGTCCAGGCCTAAACTTTAATCTATTTATTCTCTTTAATATGACCAAAATACCCTTTAGAGTGAGTTGAAAAGTCTAAAATACCCTTTTTTACCTTTACCTTTACTTTGCCTTTTCTTCAATCTCATTGTTCCTCATTTTTGCTCCCTGCTGAAACAGAGGAGACCGAACGAGAAGACGAAATATCATTCTTCAATCCTCCAATCTCATTGCTCCCGACTGAAAGAGAAGACCGAAGGAAAAAAGCGAAGAGGTCGATTGAAGGAGAAAGAGATCGATTGCAGGGATGACGAAGGATGAAGAAGAACATCTATGACTTCCGATTAAGCCAGAGTTTTTGAGAAGAACATCGCAGCAGCGGCAGGGACGAAGCAGAGATGAAGAAGGATGAGAAAATGTATAACAGCGACAATAACCCAGAGTTTTGACATCTATGACTTCCGATTAAGCATGGAAGAAGAAGAATGAAAGGAAACCTACCTCTGCTCTACGGCTGCAATGGCTCCGCTGTTGCGATGGTTTTCTTCTCCCCGCCGCTGCTGCGATGATTTTCTTCTCCCCGCCGCTGCTACGATGGTTTTCTTCTCCCCGACTCAAAAGACCAAACGTCTTAAGACCTGAGTCTTTCCTTCTTAATTACAAACTGAGGTTATTTTAGCCTTTTGGAATAAGTTGTAACGGTGTTAGAGAGGGTAAAATTGTATATTTACCCTCTTTGTTTACAAATGGTTGAACCAGGGGGTAACTCGTCCGGTTCAGAAAACTATTAAGGTAACTGAAATCGGGTTAAAGTACAGGGGTAGTATGTGTCAATTACCCAAAAAAAAAGAAGTAAAAGTTAATTATGCCACAGGGTACAGTCCACAAATCGGACAGTTATCCTATTATATAAACTGTGAAGAGAGAGAAAAATAAGAAGACAATCATGGGATAGGGGGCCTAAGAGGAATTGGGTCGGTAATATCATAATCCCGCTCATAGGCGACCCTAAGCCAGTGCACTTGATCCTGAGTGACTTTGAGGCTACGAGCCAAGTGCCCCAAGTCACGGCTCATCTCACACTGAGCGTCCCTGAGCTCCGTGAACATACCCATCATGGTGTCGGGAGGAGGCTGAGATGGTCCCGCTGCATATGTGGGCTGTGGTGCTGGTGCTGGAACATCCTCCATATGATCATCGCCACCCTCTTCATCACCCGCTGCCTCTGCTGCATGCGCAACATTGGTTGCTACTGCTGCTGCTGCCGCAGCTGCTACCGCAGCTGCTACCCTCCTGAGTGGGTGAGGGCGAGCCTTCAAATCCTGATCACTGATCGACAGGTTATCCATCTGCATCCGCAGGATGGCATCCCAGTCGATGTCAAAGGTCATAGTGTCCTCAACAGCGATCTCACCCCTCATGTTCACTCGTAGTCGCTGTAGAAGAGTGGTGATGAGCCGGCCATAAGGAAGGTTACTGGCCTGACTGGGTAGTGTAGTCTGATGCATGGTTCTAATGATGATATAGGGAAGGCAAACCCGCTTCCCAGTGCAAATGCAGTAAGTCAGGTACTGAGTGAGCTGAGATAACTCACTATAATGGTCGCTCTGGGGCACAATGTTGTGCTGGATGATGTGGCTATAAGCTCGAGGCACGGGCTTCAAACTAGCAGCCTTCATGGGCACCCCAGGGTTGAGAAGTTGCTCTGAGATCTCCTGGCGTAGATCGTCAGTGAGAAAGCCCTTCATCTTAGGGGCACAGTAGACTAAGTCCCCATCATTGGGAATCCCCAGAAGATCAGCAAGCTGGTGAGTGTCGAAAGAGATGGGGACACCCTTGACGTAACTGGTTATGCGGAGCGCTCGACATTGATTGAAGTCGTTGACATCCCCATCTATTTCCAGGTTGGCATAAAAGTGTTTGATGAGGTTGGGACGGGTAGTCATCGTGTATGTGATGATCGACAACCAACCAAGCCTGCCAAAAGCGGCTTCCACATCGAACCGCTGCAACTACTCCAAATTGGCACACCGTCCTGACTCGATATTTTTCCCTTCGAACCAAGGGAAGCGGGCTTGTGCCGCCTCAGAACTAAACCACTGCTCATCGAGCTGTGGAACAGGTGGGTGGGGAAGGTGCATGCCTAGACCATAAGAGCACTTGCCAGCACCTCTGCGTGGAGCCATTAGAGCTGCAAAACAAGGAAAAACAAGGAGAAATGGTTAAAATTATCGAAATTTCAGCAGCATAGCAACAACAAATTAAGAAAAAGCCTCGAACTCATCCAAAAACATGGGGAGGAGGACTTACGTAACCCCCACACACTTCATGGAAACCAAACATAGAACAAAACAACAAGAAATTTAGAAAATTTAAGAAAAATCGATTTTTTTGTCAAAACCTAGGTCAAAACTAGAAAAAATTGATTTTTCCTAAAACCTTTCGATGGAACCTCAAATTAGTTGAGGGCTTTTTCTCTTAGGGGTCCCTAAACCCTTTCTAAACCGAAGGAAAAGAGTTCCTACGGTTAGAATCTTCCAATCAAAGAAAACCATAGTTTTTAAGCTTAAAACGATAGAGAAACGATGTAAAATTTGGTATGGAAGGAAGAAGCTTACCTGGAGGCGATGTTCTAAGTCTTGATCGGAAGAAAATGACTTCTGGGATCACCGGTCGGACTGTAGCAACTCAGGAGTCAGAGAGGAATCGCCACCAGAGAAGAGGAAGAAGGGAAAAGTGAGAAAAAAACTCACTTTTTCGCGATTTTAAAGAGATTTTGGGCATACCGGTCGATGGTTTTGCCGATACCGGTCGATCGATACCCCCTGGTATAGTCGACCGCTATATCTCGGTCAGATGGAAAATTTTGACCGGTCGACTATACCGGTCGCACCATACTATACAGTGTAGCGACCGGTATGTTGCGACCGGTCAGCTATATGTGACCCAGAAAATTTGGAAAACTTTTTTTTTTTAAATTCAATTTTGAGTTTCCATTTCGACTATTCGCTTTGCAATTGTTAAAGACTAACACTATTATGATTATTCGACTGTACCTTATGTATTATGTCTTTGTCTCAGATCCAAATAGACTAATCTGAGATGGTAGGCGGAAACGATCGTAGAGGCTTACGAAAGCGTCACCACTCTAGGGTGCGCCAAACTGAGGAAAATGTGGAAACTGGATATGTTGAAGAGCAAAACCAGAATCCGGAGAGTGGAAAAGGGTAGGTTCCCAGGGCACCCACAAATTTACCAGGCCCTCTTCATACAAACTCCGAGACAATTGTCATGAATCTGGTTACCAGATGGAAGCTCAACATAAGACATTCCTGAATGAGATGTTGAAGATGTTCAGGCCACCAGGATATATCCCTACTGAAGGCACACCTGAACATAGGGGAAATAATACTACACTGCCAATGGATGGAAGCTCTGGGCCGATGGGCCAAGAACAGAATGTACAACCACCACACCAATTTCCATCGTCGTCTGCCTATCACGGAGTCTACCCGTACCCACCACCATGGTATGGAAACAATGCACAGGGGCAGCACGATCTGAGTCGAGCAGTGGATAGATTCTTAAAATTGAAACCCCCTACATTCACAGGGAAGCCAGGGAAACCAATGTGGCCTGCACAGTGGGTTGCTGAGATGGAGAAGAATTTCCGTCTAATGACATGTACAGAGGATGAGAAGGTGTTGTTTGCTACGCACATGCTAAAAGAGGATGCAAACGCATGGTGGAATCCTACACGGGCATATTTGGAGACAAAGCACACTCAGATTGATTGGGCAGTGTTCAAGGGAGCCTTCTTCGATAAATATTTTTTGAAGAGCTTTAAAGATCAGATGGAGAAAGAATTCCTCAACCTACAGCAGTCTCAGTCGACTGTGGATGCTTACCAGCAAAGGTACAAGGAGCTATTTTTCTTTGCACCGGCAAGCATGCAAGAAGAAGAAACCAAGACCCGTAGGTTCACCATGGGACTGCGTGGAAGCATTAGAGAGCATATCTTGGGTCTGGAGAAAAAGGTATATAATGAGGCTGTACAGGTTGCTAGCGTGATTGTGTCACACCCCAATTCTGATCCAACCAGAATGGTGTGAGTGAACCGTCATTGAACCAACGGTTCACACCAGGATCTCAAATAGACCGTGTCCACTCATACAAACCATTGCACGTAACCACAATCAGAATATAATAAATACAGCAGAAGTCTTTAAATAAGAATGAACTGAGTATCTATTGATAAATTTAAATAAAGTATCCAATTATTCAAATTCCAAACATAACTAAATATCTTTAGATCTTTTTAATCCAACTGAAAATAACTGAAATAAATAAATAAAATCAAAGGTACACGCAGAAAGGGCACTCGCATGAAGCGTCATGCTCGTCCTCTCCTGCCTGTACATCCAAAACAGCAACTCCACCATACGCCGGAGCGTTCACGTAGTCGTCCACCGTGTAACCTGCATTAACATCTAAAAACAATGTATATACAAAGGGCGAGCTCACAACTTAGCTCAGTAAGACAATAAGACAGTGTATCAATATTATATGCATGAGTAACAACCATTTTATGTTGTGGTCTGGTTTAAGTTTGCAATGTGCTATAGAAAGGTTCGGAGGCCGCCTCACCTCTATACACGAGTGTGTGGCATCGTACAGTAGATCACACCACCATCGACCCACATGCACCCATCATGGAATAGAGATAGAGCTAAGGTATACCCGCACCTCCCCTGATACTCTACCCATACCAGTACCTAAGCCCCTACTAGCTAGGGCTTGCAAACTGAGCTCGCAACTAACCAATCCTATATGTCATCAATGTAGGCTCCATCCTAGTACCGCTGACTACGGCATAAAGATAGAGCTAGAGCGTGCAGGCCAGACTGGAGACCACAATACCTAACCCCCCTGATACCCTATCCGCATCAAGCATACTAAGACAGAATAATACGCAGGTAGACCCTATCCCAACATAACTCCCTACGGCATAGAGATAGAGCTAAAGCATCGTGGCCAGGCCAGCACCCATATCGGAGACCACCATGCTACATCATCATGGCCAGGTCAGCGTCAACATGACATAGACCACAGTGCCACGACCTTCCCCTAATACCCCACCCGTACCAAGCATGCTAAGATAGAATACTACAAAAGGTGTCAGTGTAAGGAATGATCCCAGGCCCCAGGCCCCATGCCCTTCCCACTCCACACACCAACGAAAACAATCACATGCCTAACAACCACATCCTATCATATGGAATATGCATGAACAATAATAATAACTGAAAGTAAAGGATGACATGTGATATGCACAAACATCAATCCACATATCCATTGTTATTAATAACAGTTTACTGTCCATTAATTATTAGGGTTTAGGTCAGATTCCCTTACCTGACGCTCGTTTGATTGCTTGCTCCACGATACAAGATCCAAATGGAATATCACAAAGTCCTACAATATTATTAGGGTTTCATTAGAATAGTTTCTTAGGGTTTCACATTGGTTGAAAAACCAACAGAGTCCAAAACCAGCCTTTCAGAGCTGACCAGTCGCAACATACCGGTCGCATCACTGTGGGAAAGCTAGCAACCAGTATGGTCGACCGGTATGTCTCTGGAAGACCATACATTAGATTTTTCAACTTCCATCGATCAATCTCCATGGATTTTTAGGGTTTCTTCTATCCATTCTAAGTCTGAGCTTTGAGTTAGAGTAATCTCCAACTCATTCAAGTCTAGTTTTGATGATAATCATCCTAGAACTCGAATCTAGGGTTTGACGGCAAATTAGGGTTTAATGGCCAATTAGGGTTTAGATCAATACCTGCTTTGCATGGTATTGATCCAACCATACAACTATCCTAGAGTCATAGAATAATAAGAATGATTAAAACACTTACCGTTGACTGGCGTAAGGTGAGCGTCGTCGAACGGCAATGGCGGCACTTCCTTCTTCTTCCTAGCTTCTTCTCCTTCTCCAACCTCCTTCTCCTTTCTAGGGTTTGTGAGGAATAATGGAAAGGATTTGAGGAGGTTTAGAGGTGTTTATATAGGCTAGGATTAGGGTTTAGTAACCCTATTAGGATTAGGAAGGTCCAGGTATTAGGGTTTAGGAAAGTGGGACCTGCAGAGATCCAATTCTGGATCTCCGTAGTCAACTGCGCAGAGTTGACCGGTCGATCGGTATGTAGACCGGTACCATCGACCGGTCAACATAAAATGACACTTATTTTACCGTCTTTGATCCGATTTCGTACCTTCTTGTCATCCGCTCGTCCCGTCTGGTCCGGTGATGATCGGAAGATCTGCTACGACATGAAATCAAGGTTTAGACCAGGTTTATGGAGTGCGGGTCTTACAGATTGAATCAAGTCAAAAGGATAGTTTCTTTGCTCAGAACAGGGGACTGAAGAAACCGGCTACTGAGACTTCAAGTGGCGATAATAATAGACCATTCCGCCCATACAGGGCTCAGTCCACCATGGTGCCTGTAAGAAACACTACTGCACCACCACCGCCACAGTTCGCTAGACAAAATCCAAACATTAAATGTTTCAACTGTCAGCAACTGGCTCATGTTGCAAAGACCTGCACTCTACCTAGGAAACAACCTCCACAGTAAGGAAAGGTATTTGCAGTCACCACTGAAGAGGCAGCCGCATCACCTGATGTGGTTACTGGTATGATTCTATCCCTTCCTATTTAGCTTACTATTTTATTGTGTGTGAGCATGTAGAACTAAGGGATAATTAAATTTTAAAAACTGTAAATATAGCTGGTATACCTGCCAGAGTACTCTTTGACTCTGGGGCCACGCACTCCTTTGTTTCTATTTCTTTCGGAAAGCGAATGGAATTACCTGTCAAGCATCTAAACCCAAGCTTGATAGTTCGCTCCCCACTAGGAGTCGAAGTGGCGTTGAACAAATATTATAGACCGTGTACAGTTAGCATTGACGGTCGAGAACTAGAAGCTAATCTGGTTCAACTCGAGATGGCAGACTTTGACGTCATCTTGGGAATGGATTGGTTAGGTCAGCATTCAGCCAGCTTATTATGTAGTGAAAAGAAGCTTGTGCTTAAAGACGAGAAAGGAAAAGAGTTTAGCTTCACTGGGACCAAGTTACCCAGGAAGCGGAAGCTGATCCTATCTGCCCTAAAAGCAAAGAGATGCTTAGAGAATGGAGGAGTGGGGTACCTAGTGTCTATGGTCGACATCACTGCTGAGGTGCCAAGGATGGAAGATCTAGATGTGGTACGAGAGTTTCCAAATGTGTTTCCAGAGGATCTCCCAGGTCTACCTCCAGACAGGGCTACAGAGTTCGTGATAGACCTAATGCCAGGGTCGGCACCAGTGTCTAAAGCACCGTACAGGATGGCCCCTATCGAACTAAAGGAGTTGAAGACCCAGTTACAAGAATTGCTAGATAAGGGTTTCATACGACCAAGCATATCACCATGGGGAGCACCTGTATTGTTCGTCAAGAAGAAGGACGATAGTGTACGGCTATGTATTGACTACCGAGAGCTGAACAAGTTAACCATCAAGAATCGATATCCTTTGCCTAGGATCGATGATCTGTTCGATCAGTTACAGGGTGCAAAGGTTTTCTCGAAGATTGATCTAAGATCAGGGTATCACCAATTGAAGATCAAGGCCGGAGATATTCCAAAGACTGCTTTCAGGACAAGGTATGGGCATTATGAGTTTCTAGTTATGTCGTTTGGGTTGACCAATGCCCCAGCATCGTTCATGGAACTGATGAACCGAGTGTTTCATAACATATTGGACACTTCGGTCATCGTATTCATCGATGACATATTAGTCTACTCAAAGGACAGGGAGGCTCATACAACACATTTGAGAGCAGCCCTAAAACGGCTGAGAAGGGAGAAGCTTTATACCAAGTTCAAGAAGTATGAATTTTGGCTGAAGGAGGTGGCTTTCTTGGGCCACGTAGTATCTGAAGATGGTATCAAGGTAGATCCAAGTAAGATAGCTGCTATAGTAGGATGGGAAACACCAAAATCAGTGGCGGAGATTCGTAGTTTCCTTGGATTGGCTGGTTACTATAGAAGATTCGTGGAAGACTACTCAAGGGTCGCCGTTCCACTTACTAGACTAACCAAAAAGGGAGAGAAATTTATATGGTCAGATGAGTGCGAGAAATGCTTTCAGACTTTGAAGTCAAGACTAGTCTCTGCACCTATCTTGACCATCCCAGCACCAAGCTTACCGTTTATCTTATATACGGATGCTTCAGGGTTGGGTCTTGGATGTGTATTGATGCAAGGAGAATAGGTGATTGCCTACGCATCAAGACAATTGAAAGAGCATGAGAAGAATTATCCTACACATGATTTGGAGTTAGCAGTGGTAATACATGCAATCAAGACTTGGAGACACTACCTTTACGGTGAGAAGTTTCAGATTAAATCAGATCACAAGAGCTTAACATATCTTTTCACTCAGAAGGACCTGAATATGAGACAAAGGAGATGGCTGGAGTTATTAAAAGATTATGATTGTGACATTCAGTACCATCCGGGTAAGGCAAATGTCGTGGCTGATGCCTTAAGCAGAAAGTGGGCATTGAAACCTGAGGCAGGATCAAGTACAAATGCTGCATTATGTGCTGCAGCCTCGAGCTCAACAGAGAATGATGAAGAGTATATAATAGAGACTGCAAGAGATCCAATGGAACAGGGCTTAATTCATAAGTTTACATTGATGTTCGTAGCCTTGAAGATCTCATTGGATCTCATAGATGAGGTCAAAGTAGCAATCCTACAGGATCCACACCTCAAGACTATACAAGAAGATCCAGAGAAGGGTAACAACAATCCTGACTTTACCTTGGATTCAGACAAGGTACTTAGGTATCATGGACGATTATGTATACCTGAGAGTGAAAACTTAAATATCAGAGATCGACTTATGACAGAAAATCATTACATTCCATACTCGGTACATCCAGGAAGCACCAAAATATACCATGATTTAAGAAGATTATATTGGTGGAGGGGTATGAAAGCAGATATAGCTCGTTTCGTATTCCAATGTCTGAATTGCCAGCAAGTTAAAGCGAAAAGGCAGAGACCCGTAGGTTTACTACAACCATTATCGGAACCTGCATGGAAGTGGGATTGTATCATAATGGATTTCGTCACAAGCCTGCCCTTGACACCAAGGTCGGTGGATGCAGTTTGGGTTATAGTCAATTGACGTACCAAGACGGCTCGATTCATTGCGGTCAGACCTCAGTATACCATGGAGAAGCTGGCCAAGCTATATGTAGATAATATAGTCAGACTTCATTGCGTCCCAGAGAGTATAGTATCTGACAGAGATCCCCGTTTTACATCAAAGTTCTGGAAGGGATTACAGAAAGCTATGGGAACAAAGTTGAAGTTTAGTACAGCTTTTCACCCTCAGACGGACGGGCAGTCAGAACGAACTATTCAAATTTTAGAAGATATGCTCCGAGCTTGTGCCCTAGATTTCAAAGGAGCTTGGGACGAGAAGCTATCGCTCATCGAGTTTGCTTATAATAATAGCTACCAAGCTACAATTCAGATGGCTCCATATGAGGCACTCTATGGGAAGAAATGTCATACACCTCTGTTATGGAATGAGGTGGGAGAAAGAAGAATTATAGGACCGGAGTTTGTCGAAGAAACTTGTCGAGTGATTGATCAGATCAAGAAAAGAGTGAAGACAGCTTAAGTTCGACAGAAACACTATGCGGATAATCAACGTCGAGATCTGGAGTTTGCAGTAGATGACAAGATTTTCTTGAAGATATCACCTGTGCGAGGTCTGAAACGGTTTGGTAAGAAGGGGAAGCTATGCCCCAGGTACGTAGGACCATACGAGATATTGACCAGACGTGGTAATGTGGCATATCAACTAGCCCTACCACCATCCATGTCAAGCGTTCATGACGTGTTCTATGTATCTTTATTGAAGAAGTATGTCAGGGATCCATCGCACATCTTGATAGCAGACCCACTAGACTTGACAGAGGACTTAACATTTGAAGTGGTACCTATGATGCTCACAAGTCGAAAGGTACAACAACTTCGAAGCAAGGATATCCACTATGTGAAGGTGCATTGGAAAAGCCAAGATGTCGAAGAAATTACTTGGGAAGAAGAGAACGCAATGAGAAAGGAATAACCTAACCTTTTCGACAATCAAGGTACATTCAAATTTCGAGGCCGAAATTTCTTTTAAGGGTGGGGGAGTTGTGAAACCTACATGCAAATTTTGGGGATAAAATTTCTTTTAAGGGTGAGGGAGTTGTAAGACCCGTACTCCATAAATCCGATCTAAACCTTGATTTCATGTCGTAACAGGTCTTCCGATCATCACCGGGCCAGACGGGACGAGCGGATGACAATCAGGTACGAAATTGGACCAAACAGACCAACTTAAGTATGAATTTTATTCATACCGGTCGATGGTACTGGTTTATGGTACCGGTCGACCGGTATGGTCTGCGCAGCAGACTACCAAGATCCAGAATTAGATCTCTGTGGGTTCCACTTTCCTAATTTCAAATCCTAGGACTTTTCTAATCCTAAAAGGCTTCCTAAACCAAATTCCTAGCCTATTTAAACCCATTTAAACCTCCTAGAATCCCTTCCATTGATCCTCACAAACCCTAGAGAGGAGAAGGAGATTGGAGAAGGAGGAGGAGCTAGGAAGAAGAAGGAAGAGCCACCGTTGCCGTTCGACGAAGCACACCTTATGCCAGTTGACGGTAAGTGTTTAAACCCTCTCTCTCACATTATGACTCTAGGATGGTTGGGTTGCTCGGATCAATACCATGCAAAGCAGATATTGACCTAAACCCTACTTTGCCGTCAAACCCTAATTTAGTCGTTAAACCCTAGATTCGAGTTCTAGGATGAATATCATCAAAACTAGACCTAAATGGAGTTGGAAACAACTCTAACTCAAAGCTCAGACTTAAAATGTGTAGGAGAAACCCTAGAATCAATAGAGAGTGATCGACGGTAGTCGAGAAACCGGATGTATGGTCGTCCGGAGACATACCGGTCGACCATACCGGTCGCACCCCATGCAACCGGTACCGCGACCGGTACCTCTCGGGGAGTGGCATGTGGGGACCGACTGACCATACCGGTCGCAGGTTTTCCCACAATGCTGCGATCGGTACATGCGACCAGTCAGCTCTGTGAGTGTATTTTTGTTACCTCGTTGGTTTTCGACCAACGTAAACCCTAAGAAACTATTCTAATTGAACCCTAATATCATGTAGGACTTTGTAATAGCACGTTTGGATCTTGCGACGTGGAGCAAGCTATCAAACGAGCGTCAGGTAAGGGAATCAGACCTAAACCCTAATAATAAACGGACAATAAACCATTGCTAATAACCTTGAATCTTTGGTATGATGTTTGTGCATTCTCACATGTCATCTGTTATTTCCAGTTATTATATTTGTTCATGCATATTCCATATGCTAGGATGTAATTGTTAGGCATGTGATTATTTTCGTTAGTGCGTGGAATGGGAAGGGCCTGGGTCTGGGATCATTCTTCACACTAGCACATTTTTATAGTATTCTATCTTAGCATGATTGGTGCGGGTAGGGCATCAGGGGGAGGACGTGGCACTGTGGTCTCCGGCCTGGCCACCAGACTCTAGCTGTATCTCTATGTCGTAGGGAGTTATGTTGGGATAGAGTCTACATGCGTATTGTACTGTCTTAGTATGCTTGGTGCGGGTAGGGCATCAGGGGGAGGTCATGGCACTGTGGTCTCCGGCCTGGCCACCACGCTCTAGCTCTATCTCTATGCCGTAGGGAGCTATACTGGGATAAATCCTACAATGATGACATATAGGATTGGTTAGTTGCGAGTCCAGTTTGCAAGCCCTAGCCAGTAGGGGCTTATGTATTGGTATGGGTAGAGCATCAGGGGAGGTAGTGGATGCCTTAGCTCTATCTCTATTCCATGATGGGTGCATGTGGGTCGGCAGCGGTGTGATCTACTGTGCGATGCTACACACTCGTGTATAGAGGTGCGGTGGCTGCTAACCTTTTCTATATCACATTGTAAACTTAAATCAGACCACAGGATAAAATGATTGTTACTCATGCATATAATATTGATACACTGTCTGATTGTCTTACTGAGCTAAGTTGTGAGCTCACCCTTTATATATACACTATTTTTAGATGTTGATGTAGGTAACACGGTGGACGACTATATGAACGCTCCGGCATATGGAGGTGTTGCTGCTCTGGACGTACAAGCAGGAGAGGACGAGCATGGCGCTTCATGCGAGTGCCCTTTCTGCGTGTACCTTTGACTTTATTTTATTTGTTTCAGTTATTTTTAAAGTGATGTAAAGATATTTAATTACGTTTGGAATTTAGATAATTGAATACTTATTTAAATTTATCAATAGAATACTCAGTTCATTTATTTAAAGACTTTCGCTATATTTATTATATTCTGATTGTGGTTATGTGCGATGGTTTGTGAGTGGACACGGTCTTATTGAGATCCTGGTGTGAACCGTTGGTTCAGTGACGGTTCACTCACACCATTCTGGTTGGCTCAGAATTGGGGTGTGACAAATATATCATTTTTGGTTTATTCAATTTGCAAACCAAGAGAGGTGGTTGTGGTAGGGCTTGGGAAGAAGAAGAGAGGGAAAAGATTGACAAAGGGTTGGGGGAGTGGCTATGGGGAGAAGATGTATGTGGTGCACACACACATCTTGTGCTTTTCGTCAGATTTCGACAATGGCAGTGGTGGTGGTTGTGCCACCGAATGTAGGATGTTCCTACCCTTCACCTTCATGGACACCTTAACAGAGTCATTAGAACAGTTGATCTTTTTCTCAGAACTATGGGAGATTTTTCTCAAAAGTGGTGGGAGCTTTTGTAAGATGTTATCTATTTATGTGCTTAATTTATTACTGGGCTGGTTGATTAGTGAGAGTTTGCATTACTTGTTTGATAGGTTTGGTGTGGTTCACAACGGGTTAGAGATAAGCCAACCCAGTTCATTGTGAGAATGAATAGAGTTTGGGACAATATTATAAATACTAGGTTTAGAGTCCCTGCAGCTCTGATTGTATTATTCTTCCCTTTGCTCCCATATACAAAGAGAGTGAAGGGAATCTCCTAAGGGCTATGGAAGAAGGTTTCAAGTATAAAAGGCAGAAATCAATCTTCAACAAACAGGTATGTGTTTACTTTATGATTCCCTCATAGTTCCATTGTATTCTAGATCACTATATGGATCATTAGGGTTTGTTGTGGAACCCTAGACATAATTAATCTAATAGATTTTTCTAGAGGGGATGCTTTTCGGCACACTTAATAGGGTCCTGCGTCGTACGGTCCACCGAGGCTTTGTACACCAAAAAATCCCAGTAGTGGGCTGGTCCAGTGGGGAATTGACGACTGAATTTCTAGGTGAGGGAGAAGGTTATGGTGGAGCCACCATGTTGGTTGGGGATGGCACCGTAAGAAGAAGGTTCATGTCTAGTGGATAATTCGAATTTGAAAGACCTAGAGAAACTTGCAGAGCTTGATCTTTTATTCAAACATATAGAGTCAATGCGGCAGCAGGTGAAACTATTTCAAGACACAGATAGCATGAGCTTTTAATCATCTCCTAAGAGAATATGGATTGAGTTCTGCTTCAGATATGGTGTAGGTAAAAATTGTTATCTTATGTAGTTATTCTGGAAATGAATATTTGTGTTCTAGAGTTGAGGTTTTTCTTGCGTTATTCTCTGTACTTGTTGTTTGGATCTTTTCATTGTTGCCCATGTTTTTAGCATGTTTTCAGATTATTGGGAGCGGATTTCCTAAACGTCTATTTTGATCAGAGTACTAATCGTAAATTCTTCATCTCCAGTCTACTTATTATTCTCTCTCAATACCAAGATAAGTAAATGTGAAGGTTGTGGGAAATTGGGGAGAATGGTACGATGAAAAGTTGGAATCCTGATTGGGGTTTGCAAAATAATTGTTTTGCAGATATAATGGTGGGTACAGGGGAACCAAACCAAGTCACTTAAGCATTGGAAATGAAGTACCCCCAGAGTAGTAAGGGAGGAAGGCGGGGGGGGTATTTCGAATACAAAGGGAGATTTCCTCAACCAATGGTGGCCTTAGCAGCACTGAATGTTAGAGACAATGGAAGAAGACAAGCCAAAGAGAGAGAGAGGGGAGACAGAGAGCTGGAAATGCAGAAGCCCCAAATGAAGGGGAGAGTGTTACATAAACCAAGAGAACTTTGCACATGAAAAACCATACTATTTTACGACGACAGAGAAGGGTGGTGGAGGAGATGGTCGGGGAAGATGAAAAAAATCAGTACTCTAAATTAGGAGGTTATTGGGAACTTGGGACAGCCTTTTTGCATTGTGGGGGTAAGTCTGCGTACATTTGGTCTTTCCCTCAGATCTTGGAATATGAAGAATTTCTAGAAAATGCACCAGAAGTGGATGGTTCAACCCCAGTGGAGGGGAATGCCTGAGTTTATAAGGCTCTTTCTTTTTGTTTATGTCCTTTTGTAAATTAAACAATGCTATATAAATATTTTATCTAGTATGCTTTTGTGCCTTTGAAATAGTGTTGTAATATTTCACCAGTATGCCAGTAGACCTCTATTTTCTTTTGTGATTAGTGTTTTTATTGCCTTTTGATGTGTTCATGGAAAAAAAAAAGTATTGTATTTTGTGCTTCCGCTGTGATATTTGTTTCATATTTCGAAAGATCCTGGGTGACTTAGCGTACACGCACCACTCTCATCCCTTCTTTCTAGGTTTGGGGGCAGTTCGTTTTAGAGGTGGTATCATGGCGGAAGCCTCGTGCACTGGACATGCTTCTTTTTAGCACTTGGGACACTATGTATTGTTACTTTCATGCCCAAATTAGTCTAATGTAATTCCATCTTTATATCACAATTTACTTCTATGGACCTGTCTTTTTGTCCTATAATTTTTTAATAGTGATATTAAATTATAGAAAAAAATTTCATGCACCTCCACCCAACTCCCGAGTTCGTAGTTAATTACAATCACACCCCACTCTCTTAACTTGACTAACAAAAATATAAAATGATCCATTTTCCCTTCTATTTCCTTCACTTTTTAAACTCATATTCTCTAACTTTTCTTTCTTTTCATCATTCGTAGTTTTCATCTTCTTCTCTGATTGCCACTACCTTACTCAACCTCGCTACCTACCAGGAAAGGGTCCATATCATCGCCATCGAGCTTGGGATTCTGATGATTGTGTAGGTCCTCTTCGATTCCCCCACAAGGGTTCAAATTGGGGTCGCTAACTTAGTTGCTAGTATGGCTGAGCAAGAGCTTGTTGCACAAGAAGAGTTTGCCTGGATTGTCAATCTCCAAATTCATATATCCAGCGACATCACCCTGAAAGCCTTTTGCTTATTCAGGAACTGTCCATGTTATCAAGATAAGGCTTATCCAAGAAAACAAAGAAAGATATTATCTAAAACAGTTGTAACAACCAAGAGTATACTCCTTGTGTCCAATTCCTAAAGAGTTCCATGAGAACTCAAACTCTATTGTATCTGAAAAACTATATATACACAGTCACACTACCTCAGAAGGTAAGTCAACAATTACTCATTTCATTATCTTTACATGGTATCAGACGACTAAGTCGATCCCAATCTCCTTTCGCAAATATGTCTTCCACATCCTTGCCTACTTCTACCTTTGGTGCTTATCTCTGCGATGTCAAATACATCTTAAACCAATTGGCTTCTGCTAACAACCCTCTTGATGTGGCTGAACTTAATGCCATCGTTTCTCAAAACATTGGTAGTGACTATGCAGATATCATGGCGGCCCTTGCCACAAAGGATGAAGCAATCCCGTTTGCTGAGCTTCACCGAATCCTCACAAGCCATGAGCTGCGGCTTCAAGCGGCTACCAAGATTGTCGAGGCTAACTTATCTCATTACTCCCTTGGTCCGGCTCCTCACTATCAGATGCATTTACATTCAGCTTCCCCTCATCTCTCCTACAACAAAGGTAATGGCTGTCGTAACAATCACGTGAGAAATGCCAAATATGCAAGCGAATGAACCACACTGCCGACAAGTATTATTTTTTATTTTCCACAACCAACTAGTATACTGGAGCCTCATCGGACAACATGGCTGGCATTTTACCAATGCTTCTAAACTTAGCTCTTCCCTGGTATCCCAATATTGCAATAACATATCATATTATCCCTGACATGTCGAACCTTCATCTGTCTCGCCCTTACAATGGTAACAACAATCTCCGTATAGGTAATGGTATGCCTCTCCAAATTGCTCATACTGGCTCATCTACATTTCATACTCTCCATGCATGTAAATTTAATTTCTCCCACATTTTACATGTGCCTACCATTTCCTGTAACCTCTTATCTATTCACTAATTTGCCAAAGATAGTGGATGTTTCTTTGAATTTCACCCTTCATTTTTTCTTTTGACGGATCATGTGACCAAACGACTGTTGCACCATGGATCCCTGAAGGATGGCCTCAATCAGTTGATGGGACTTCACTTACCTTCCCCACCCACCACGACAGCTCATCTCACTGAGAAGGTTTCGGCGACCACATGGAATGCTCGTCTTGGTCATCCTTAAACTCGCTCCGTCCGCACAATTTTAAAAAATAATTCCCTAACCTATTCTATGTCCCCCTTAACCCCATGTTCATCTTGTTTTATGGGAAAATCCCATCGCTTGCATCTTCTACTAACTACTACAATAAGTTCCCATCCCCTTGATTTAATATTTAGTGACATGTGGGGCCTAGCCTCGGTTTTATCCTCTCTTGGGCACCGTTATTTTATCCTATTTATTGATTATGCGTCCAAATTCACATGGATTTATCCCCTTTGCAATAAATCAGATGCCCTCTCAACCTTCATAAAATTTAAAACCATGGTTGAACACCAATTCTCCACTACAATTAAGGCCTTCGAGTTTGATTGGGGTGGAGAATACCAGAGCATCAACAAACTTACTACCAGTGGTATCCTTCATCGTATTGCTTGTCTTCGTACCCATGAACAGAATGGGGCCACTGAACAAAAAATATACCATGTTGTTGACACCGACCTTACTCTCATGGTCCATGCATCGGTCCCCTTTCGTTTTTGGTCATATGCCTTCAACACAGCCGTCCAACTCATTAATTGGATGCCCACTCCATTGTTATAAAATCGTACCCCACTAGAGGTCTTAACCCATATGTCAAATATGAAATTCTATGAACCTTTAGATGTCCCACCTATCCCCTACTCCGACCTTATAACTCTCACAAAATTTCTTACTAGACTACCCATTATGTGTTCCTTGGGTATAGCTCTATGCACTTTGGGTATCGCTGCTACAATCTCTCCATTGGTCAACTTTACCTAGCCAGCATTGTCGGTTTAATGAGCACCTATTTCCCTTTAAGACCGGCCTCTCCCTAACCCCATCTCCTATACTGGATCCTAACAACAGCCCATGGTTAATGTTGTCCAAATCACTCCTACCATCGTCCAGGGTCCAAGGTGCGGCTTCGACAGGTATGCCTTCCCTTTTTCCCACTACCCATCCCTCTGCCCCCACTAAGAGATGCCCAACACCCCACTACCCACCCCCCTGCCCCACTGAGTGATGTCCAACCCAATATTAATGATACTAATGCTCTTGTGGAAGTTCCTCTTGCACCCGATCCCCCTTTGCAGGAGCACTCTATACCGGCATCACCTCCTCACCGAACTCATCCGATGGTGCTTTGTCAGAACCCCAAGCCCTCTACCAAATATCCCCTTTCAAAAGCCCACCTATCCTCCTTATCCCATGAAGTTGAGCCGTCTTCATTTACCGAGACAAACAAATCCAAGAAATGGAGGGATGCCATGGTTACCGAATACAATGCCCTTATTAAAAGTGGCACATGGTCTTTAGTCCCACAAGATGGTCGAAAAAACATCATTGGAGCCAAGTGGATCTTTAAGATCAAATGAAAAGTAGATGTTACCTTAGAACGGTATACAAATGGGTTCCACCAACATGCTGGCATCGACTATTCCGAGACATCCAGTCCCGTTGCGAAACTAGCCATAGTCCGCATGGTTCTCTCCATAGCCACATGCCGCAAATGGCCTATTCACAAACTAGATGTCAGTAACACCTTCCTCTGGCGTCTTAAATAAAGAAGTCTACATGCAGCAGCCTACGGGTTTTGTCGATCCTGACCGACCCGATCATATCTGTCGTATACACAAATCCCTCTATGGACTTAAACAAGCACCCCATGCATGGTTCAATAGATTGAGCACCTTCCTTCTTGGTCTGGGTTTTGAAGGCTCCAAAATAGACACGTCTCTCTTTGTCTACAAGAAGGATGGTCAAATTGTCTACACATTGGTCTATGTTGATGACATTATACTCATAGGCTCTGATTCCAAGTTGCTGACTAACCTACTTCACGCATTCAGCAATGAATTTGCAATTCATGAATTCGATGAACTACACCACTTTCTTGGGGTGGAAAAACATGGTAACACCATTGGCCTTCACCTATGTCAACAGAAATATATAAACAACCTATTGAAGCAGACCAACATGGCCGACTCAAAGCCTGTGAGCACTCCAATGGCCTCTACAGCTAGACTTTCTAGAGAATCTGGTCCACCCTCTTAAGGATCCCACTGCATATTGTAGTGTAGTTGGCGCACTGTAGTACGCAACTCTCACTAGACCGGATATCTCCTTTGATGTCAACAAAGTATGCCAGTATGTACAAAATCCTATTGAGGATCATTGGCAAGCTGTCAAGTGTATCCTACGCTACTTAAAGGCCACCAATACACATGGGCTTTGCATCTCCAATAACTCCTCCCATCAGTTGCATGCTTATAGCAATGCCATTGGGTACGTTGATGATAGAAGATCAACAAGCGACTATGCCATTTTCTTGGGTCACAACCTAGTGTCCTGATCAGCTCGCAAGCAAGCCACCATCACACGATTGTCCACAAAGTTAGAGTACCAAGCCCTCACTAATGCTACTGCCAATTTGGTTTGGCTTCAGACCCTACTCCAAGAATTTGGAATGGGTACTATGAAGCCTCCGATACTGTGGTGTGATAATTTGGGGGCCACCTACTTAACGGCTAATCCTATATGCCATGCTTGCAAGAAACACATTGAAGTGAATTTCCACTTTGTTTGACATCTTGTGGCTACAAAACAACCAGTTTATTTCAACAAGAAACCAGCTCGCGGACATCCTCGCGAAACCGTTAAGTTCTCTACCATTTCAAAGTTACGGGTCAACCTGATGATCACTCCCCTCTCATCAGTTTGAGGGACGGTATCAAGAAAAGCTTATCCAAGCGATATACCTGCATGCACAACCAGCAAGATCAGTGTACATCGTAGAATAATAACACATGTAACAAAGAGAATATTATCTCAAACAGCTGTAACAACCAAGAGTATATTCCTTCTATCCTATTCCTAAAGAGTTCTACGAGAACTCAAACTCTATTGTATCTGGAACACTATAAATACATAATCGCACTACCTCATAAGGTGTAAGTCGACAATTACTCATTTCATTATCTTTACACATGTGACCTCTGCCACCGCTACGTTTACGATGGTCTTTGAGAGTTTGAATCAAGGACCGAGCAGTTTCAACTCCTGCTTCCTGCCCTTATTTTTCAGGATTTAATTAAGGAATAAAAAAAGGAAAAAAAATGAATTATATTTGAAGAATATGAATAAGCTGAAAACAGAATCTGGTCTGAAGTGAGAACTGAAATATTAGAAGTATTAAGCAAGAAGCTGAAATTTTTAGAAGCATGTCTAGAAACTTGAAAGAAAGTGCAGAAATTATTGACTGATCAATGATGAATAGATTAGAAAATGGATAGAAATCTGATTTGGGGCTCAAAAATTTCAATTATGGCTTACGAATTCTAGTGCCCTTGATTACTGACAGCACCATCGGAGTACGAACTCCGACATCTTTGAGGTCATTGAATATGCAATCATGGTGGCTCTTTCGGGTTGTCCCAAGGAGTTTAACATGAAAAGCAGATTCATTGATCAATCTTAATTTCCTACTGATGCCCCCAAGGAGATGAACAGATTGAAAGGATAACTCGAGTCTGTTCTAAATTTGTAATTGAGACCTTGATCATCTGTAACTGGCAACTCTTTGCATTTTGTCTGAAAATCTTTGTTATTGAAAGAATAACCAGTGATTACTGAACAAAAAATTCCTTCGCTGGAATGCATTTGGTCTAGATTGGATGCATTTGTCTCGCTTATCTCCTCTGCTTTGTCATATTTAATTAAACCTGCAATTTCAGAATCGATTAGCTCTGAAAGTTTAAGTCCAGCTAGCTAGAGGAGGAAGTAGGCGATGATGGTGGTTGTAAAAGTGGTGGTGATTTAGAGGGTTTTGTTGGGAAGGGGAGCAAGGTTAATAGTTGTACATATGATAACGCTGAGAACAACATGAACAGGGTAAGCAATTACAACTACGATGAATCAGGAGTATAAGCGGAGGAAATTGAAGAGGAGATGTTGGTGAGGTCACCTTACAAGCTCTCTTAGCTTTTATGGGATGGATTAAGATGGAAGTTAAATGAGTTTGGGTAATGGTAACTTAACATGGATACAAGGGTAGTTTTCACATTAAGAAATTATAGAGGAAGCGAAGCAACGTCATCAGTTAACAAATCTGTGATAACGGACATGATCTGAATGATACATAATTAACAAATTAGAGAAAGTTCATGTCATCAACTGCAAACTTAGGGATTGTTACCTTTAATACGAAGTATAAAAGAGTTGTGTGAACTTTTTATTAGTCTCGGTGTTTATATCAGCACGTTATTCACCATCAGCCTGATCAGTCTACATGTTTACCATTATTCCTAGCTCCTTCTTTCAACTAATAAGCTTTTTACCACACAAAAAAAAAAAAAAAAAAAAAAAATCCACTAATAAGCTTGCATAAGGCAAACCCACAAAACGACATAAGTACAGAAGCGACAAACGAAAAATAAAACACATTTTCCAATTGCTGAATTCTTAATGAATGCGTTGAGGATCCATATTATAGGGAAGAGGGAGAGAAAGGGAAGTGAGAAAATATCAAATTAGGAGGGAGCGTATCCTACTTGCAGTGTGTATATAATCTATATTGATCAGATTCCCGAATCACAACCTGAGGTACTCCATCTCATGCATCTATTGGGCATTTCCTTTCGTGCATCCATTGGCTTAGAGAGGGAGAATATATGGCACCACTACAAATGCCAAAATGTAGATCACTCATCCGGTAGAATTATTTTCCAAACAAGTGGTTGTGTCAAGGTAAATACCAGATCTATGAGGTTGGTATTTTTTTTAGACTCAGTAACTCCATTTTTTCACAAGCTGAGAACAAAATAAAAAAAATAAAAAAATAAAAAAAAACCAAGACGGTGATGCATAAAAATAGATTTTAAAATAAGAAAGAAAGAACGCTGCCTTGTCTCCCCGCACCTCACAAAATTTGAGGTTAATTTAAACATAAGAGTTAGATATATGTTGTTATTGAGATCATGTAATGTAACAAAACTTGGAAGCTCCCAAACTCCCAACACGAACTCGCAAGCCCAAGCTCTTTCTCACAAACACATAGGGTACATTACGTTTTTGTATTACTAGAAGTTCATACTCTAAATCCCAGAGCAATGATGGATGCTCTAACTCTTTCACAAAGTGAGAGAGAGAGAGAGAGAGAGAGAGAGAGATTAGAGGGTTGGAGAAAAGAGTAGCTGGTGACGTGACCCTCAATGAGAGATAAATACAGTGGCGGATATTCTTGGTAGGAAGGCTACCTATGATAGACATTCTCATGTTTGGCACTCTTGTCCTGATGTAGTAGCTCGCAAGGTGGTTTGGGATGCATCACATAACCTTGTTTTAGATTTCAGTAAATTATTTTTTTTTTTACTTGGGATGGCCCGTGTTGATGGCAATGCTAAAAGTGGGGTAACATTCTATTAAGGCTTTGAGGTATCTTTTTTTTTTCTTATCTTATTATGTTCTTTTAGACTTCTAGCAGACAAATAAAAAATAAAAATCTCATGCTACCGACCAGATACCAGACTGGTCAAGCACCCGGTGGGAGACTTCGCTGGTCGTCCATGTGTGTCTCCCGATGGGCCAGGTCTGTCTGGGAAAGTAGTGGTGGCCCTAACTAGAATCCACACTCAAGGAAGAGGAACCATCACAATCATCAGTAACCAGAGGGTGAGGAAAGAAATTGAGGGATCCTTAATACTTCAAGTGAAAATCCATGCATGCCTAAATTGTATATACAATAACCATAGGTAGATTAATTATGCATGAATACAAAAAATTGAAAAAAAATTAGCTGAGTTTTAGTTGTTCAACCCGCAATGGGTTATAGATGAGTCTGCTTGCTCAAATTAATTAATATGATCAAGGGATTCAACATGTATGATTGGCATGTAACCCATGAGTTGATAATTTTTAGGAATATTTTAGTTTTCTTTTCGTAACTTTGATGGTAGTTTCGAACATTAGTTTTATAGAGGTTGGGAAGAAAAGGTTATTATTATGGTTAAATGGCATGCAAAAATATTTCATTTTACACTGCCGTCTAGCAAACTCAATTTTATGTTTTTTCACATTTTAAAATCATTGATTCGTATCATGATTTGTGGTGGATCATTTAGCATTTTAATAACAATAAACACGCAAGCAAAACCAGATTTTTCATGGGTCATTAAAAGCATTTGATCATGCATCTTGCAATTAATATTTTCAATCATGTGATTAGTTGTTTCTGATGATCCAATCATATTTTAGACTTTCCAATTGTACTTTTCATTATTTGAAATACTAATGAACTGTCATGATGCAAATCAAAAGTTTTGAAATGTCAAAATATATGTTTTTTTTTTTAATAAAGATCAGTAATTTATTAAAGAAAAATAAAAAAAAATCCAAAAAACACAATTACAAATCATCCCCTAACCCCACCTTGAGCATTGCCATTAACAGAGAAAAGAGATCAATAAAACTAGAATCTTGAACGCCCTTGAGCATCCCAAGCCACTTCATTAAAGATAAAAGAACAAGAAGTCCAAAACATAGAATTTAAAGACCTGGCAGTGATTCTAGATAACATATCTGCCCCCCACATTAGCTTCTCTATAAACATGAGTCATCCTCCATTGATACAGACTCAGATACGTCTCCAAGGCCATCCATCTTTGCCTACATCACCACAGGATTTTCTGTTGTAAAATGCACTCCATAGCAGACCCAGAATCAAATTCAATACATAGGCTTTGCTAACCATTGTCCCTAGCAAGTTCCATGCCAGTCAATGCAGCAGAAGTTCCGCATCAAAATTTGTTTTGATGCACTCCACAGCAGACCCAGAATCACATTCAATGCATAGGCTTTGCTAACCATTGTCCCTAGCAAGTTTCATTCCAGTCAACGCAGCAGAAGTTCCACATCAGATACATCTCCAAGGCCATCCATCTTTGCCTACATCGCCACAAGATCTTCTGTTGTAAAATGCACTCCACAGCAGACTCCGAATCAAATTCAATACATAGGCTTTGCTCACCATTGTCCCTAGCAAGTTCCATGCCAGTCAACGCAGCAGAACTTCCGCATCAAAATTTGTTTTTTATCCCTACAAATACCGAAAATGCAGCCAATACCAAACCATCCTTGTTTCTGAATATGCCAATAGCTCCAGCTCTTCCTGGATTTCCCAGAGAACTCCCGTCCACATTTAACTTAACCCATGCTCTATAGCATTAACCCAAATGAACTCCATCATTGACTTCAACTGACGAGGTTTTGACCACAGACGAACTTGTGTAGCAAGCTTCCAATCAGCCACAGATGCAATAGAAGCATCCCTTAGATCTGCTATACCAAATGCATTATACCGGGCTACGATTCATTGCTATCATCATATAGCGCTTGATTCCTCCCCAACCAAATCTATCAAGCTATGATAAAAAGGCCCATACCCCAAACATCTTTCATAGAAACCACAACCTTCTTCCTCTTCCACCAAGAAAAAAGTAATTCCACAAAATCAAAACCTTCCCATCGAAAATGAAAATAACCCAAAAATTTCTTCCATAGTTGAACTAAAACATGGCATTTTAAAAGGACATGATTAAAAGTCTCAATGTACACATGACACAGTGAGCATAGTGAAACAATTGGAATATGCCGACCTCAAAGCTTATCATCCATTGGGAGACTTTCCTGCAGCCAACGCCAAGCAAAAATACTCATCCTAGGATGCAATCCCTTATACCAAACATGAGAGATCCAACCAAGTCTGCTCTTCTAAGCCTGCAAGCATGACCATGCCGATTTCGCAGTAAATGCCCCATAAATCGAACCAGCCCACACCACTTTATCATCCCCACCATCTGGAATGGAAATTTTTTTTGCCATCTCCACAATAGATCTCAAAAATGGAGAGACAATCTGTGGAAAAACCCACACCCCCTACCAGATAAACTCCGAGACACGAGCCTTACATTCCATAAAATGTTAAGACCCAGTCCCAACAACTCGATAATAGTTCATCTCCCAACCATCGATCCCTCCTGTAGTCCACCTTCTCACCATTCCCAATTAACCATTGGATTCGTTCAGAAACAATGCCAAATTTTTTTGACACTCATCTAAACTGGTGATGACAAAGTTGGCCTCAGAGAACCATCTACTCTCAAGTATATGCCTCCCATATACTTTGCATAATATGAGTCAGCATTTTTGATGTGCCAACACAGCTTTGCCAACATAGAAGAATTGATATCCCAGAGCCGATGGACACCCAAACCCCCATCCTCTTTACGCATGCACATGGTGGACTATTTAACCACCACTAGTATTTTCTTATCCGAATCGCAACTCTAGATGAAGTTTCACATCCATTGCTCGGCCATTCTAATCAATGAAGTCGGCAGTAGTAAACTGTGAAATTATGAATTAACGCACCTAAAAGTATTGAATGAATTAGCTCCACCAGATCAGTCATAGATAATAGCCTACCATTCCAGCCTGAAAATTTCCTCCTAAACCGATCCATTGATGTTATATCCATTGAAGTCATCATCCACTCCTCCTTCAGCCGCCCATGAAAGTTATCTACTCCCAAATATCAATTTGCAAAATAGCACTACGGAATGCCCAAAATGGATATCAACCTGTGTTTACGGATTGGATCCACTTTTGTTAGAATTTTTAATACAAATTAGGGTTTTCCCATGAGATTTCCCATGAACCCTAACGAAACCACCACGCAGATAACTAGAATACAATGGGCATTAAAAGAGATGATAGAACACATACTATTTGCTGTAGATTGATTTTCGGCCGTTTTCTGTAGCTTGAATGCTTCGATTAGAGTCTTCCACAGCCTCGTTGGGATCCATTTTGCCTCTGTGCGTATGGGAGCAACAGAGAGATAAAACCAATGGCTGCGGGGACCCTAACCATTGTATTTATAATACTATCCCTAACCCAGAACCATTCCCACAGTGGACCGGGTTAGTAGTCTCTAACCAGTAACGAACTAGACCTGAACCGATCAAACCAGTAATTGAACTCCCACTTAACAACTGGTTAAGTAATTGATCAAGTCCACACAACAGGAATCTAACAATCTCCCACTTGGGCTAGATTAATAACAAACCACCGTCGAAAAGTGTGGCCATGGAATCCTATTACATAATAAACCGTTATCAAACTTTAATCCACTCATCAAGCCTACCAATGTCGAGCGACAGCGGAAAATACTCCAACATATCTGGTGTACTACCTTCTGTCAGCTACATACAAGGGTCTACTTAATGATATGAATCGCCTAGAGACATGTATACATGAAAATATTATTTCATGTGGGTCCAGATCGAATAACCTTCGATCTAATTGCCTTGATAAAACCGCAGAAGCAATAAACCTTCATATTGACCGTAGCAAACCACCACATACCCTTTTAGTCAATATCGTACTAATTGCCTTGATAAAACCTCAGAGGCAATAAACCTTGATATTGACCATAGCAAACCGCCACATACCCTTTTGGTCAATATCATACTTTGGCACACCGCCATGAACTATGACTAAATACCGCCCCGTTCATTTGGCTTAATACCGCCTCCTTCATTTGGCTAAATATTGTCCTTGTCAATGACATGTCAATAAATATGCAACATAGCAATAAATGAATGCTGAAATAAAAATAACCATGGTAATAAATATCTGTGCCAAAACCATTGACAATGTAAATAAACATAATGAACTAAATCATTATCAATGTGAGAAAAGTCTCCCACTAACCAAGCACATTTAATGAATTAACCATTTCTATATTAAACATACAGTCCCTTGAAGACTCCCCTTAACAAAACCTTCGTCAAAGAATCTACAATCAAGATGTTTAACGAATGTGTTCTACAATGATATAAATTCTTTGACCTTTTTTCTCTCACCTAAAGAGATTTGAAATTCGATCTCTATTATGCTTTGAATTACTAGATTTCACACTATTCTTTGAGAACGACACAGCTAAACCGCTGTCACAACACATCTCAATAGGCCTAAGTAAAACTTACAACCTTCCAGGTCTGAAAGATAACTCTTCAACCAGAAATGCTACTTATTAGTTTCACATATAGTTATAAAATTTACCTTATTAAGAGGGTGATGCATGGATAAACTTCTTTATATTTTTCCCCAAAGGGTACATCTACCATCATAACAAAAAAACTGAGATGGGATTCATGTCACCAATGCAATCACCAAAACACTACATCACAATAGCCAAGAGTGTCACTACTGCCACAAATGAGTAGATAATCCTTGGTCCTCTGCAAGTACCGCATGACCTTTCTATTCTCGTTGTTCAGTGAGCTATACCAGTATCTAACTAAAAATGTTTTAAAACACTCTAAACAAAGGCTATGGGAGAATAAATATAATCTTGAGCATACACCAAGCTCTGTACTTCAGATGCTCTCTCTGAACATCATTTCTTAAACATAACTCTGTCAATTTGTCTCCTTTACTGATTTAAGCATCTACAACTTAACTATTATGCTTGTACATTTAATCATTCGAGATCACGAATAACGTATACCCTTTGAGACAAAACCAGAGTTTCATTTTTCTTGTCACGAGGAAACTCAATGTCAAGTACAAAGGTACTTACTCACACATTCTTCATCTCGAATTTATCAAACATTGAAACTATGGTTTCAACATGTAAAACCATGTCACTGCTAGTCAGTGATTAACCATCAACACATATGACTAGGAAATGAATCCACCCCCACTGACCTCTATATATACATCATGATCAATGATAATCTCAACAAAGTTTTAAGAAGATACAACTCTGTTAAACTTCAAGTACCACTACCTGGATGCTTGCTTAATCTACATATTGACTTTACAATTCTATAAAATAGATTTTCTTTTTCCTTTACCTCAAAACCTTCTGGGTAAAGCCTATAAACACTTTCTTCCAGATTTTCTTTGATCAAAACGATTTTTACATCTATCTGATGCAACTCCAAAATAAAATGCACAACTAAGACCTCAAAGATTTGAAGTCTATACTTTTCATTCTCTTTGTGTGATTCTATTTTGCTATAAGTTTTACTTTGTAGCAATCAATTCTCCCACTGGAATCACACATTTTCTTATATATCCATTTTGAACCTATGAGTACACCGCTCATAACAAGAGCATAAAATCCCAAATCTCATTTATGTTCATAAATAACGATACATCATTTATGACTGGTAATCACCCAAAAGTAATTTCATTATTGACAACTTGCTCAAAACTATTGGGATCTTCATCTTGTCCAATGCCAAAACATCTATTTTGAGGTATAACATGTGATGAAATCATAGATCTACATGGTCTATTATATCTCCTCATTGCCTTATCTAGCTCTGGTATTTTGGCTATGCATCAACCTGAATGAAGATAATTTCAACAATTATCTCAGTACACTCTGATAATATTTTTGATACCTCAACTAGTTGTTCCACAATAATTTTCATGTGATCTCATTAAACTTATGTTTCTTAGATGTGACTGCTAACCAACATTATCAATGAATCTTGCTGAATCCTTCAGACATGAGTGGATATCCCAAAAAATGATAACTCAATGTCCTAAAATAATCACTCTCTCACGAGTGTTATGAAAATACGTTACTTTTACAGTTCCAATCAAGAAGACAACTTGGACTGAAATCAACTTACATGGCACCCTATTAATACTATAGGCTGCAGAATTGATCACTCCAAAGGAGCTAATATATTCTCGAGTTCTCTTGATCATATCTATTTGTTACTCTTTTGTTGTTGAATCTCATCCACATGATGCTAAGCCATAAGCTTTAGTACTTGTAAACATTTGACTAAAAATGGGAGTATATCATTATCACCCAATCTACCTTAACAATTTACATTATCCTTCAGATCCAACAGTCTTAATCCTTTTATGAAATATTTTTCCCTTAAACAATCCTTACAAGTAAGCAAGTCATTAACTTTAGGGGTTTCCAGAATTCTGTTCTTTATAACCTTTTTACAGTCTTTCCTTAGATAAGAATCTTAAATGTCCATGCTAAGGATGAAATTAGGATATATAGTCTAACTTCTATAGCTAAGTAAACTACAGAAAGCAAATAAGGGTTTTTGCTACTCCTATAGGTTTGGATTACTTTTACTACTTAAGTTTCCAATCTCCATTACCTTCTCACTTGAAAGTTTCATGATCCTACTTTTCTTCCAGTTATAACCTTTTTCACATGTTTCTTCTGAGTTCTTGTAGTTCCATAAAATCATTTTCCTTGTCAAAAGTTTCAAATATTTTTCTTACTTTTCCTTGAAAAAAATATTTTTCTTTCTGTAAGACCCTACCTTTCACTTACTGCATTTGTCAGAGTATGGCTCATACGTCATGACATTGGCATATATTCCTTTCTCTTTTCTTTGAAATTTCTTCCTTAGTGTAAAGAAAATCAACTCATCTTCTGTCCACTAGGTTTATGGGTCACCAGGATCTAACTTTGCAATTTAGGTGAGGAAGTGAAAGTCAAGTGAATCATCTATAATATTCCAATGAGTTACCTACAGAGATTCACATATCTTAGAGCTTATTAGTGATGGCTAATAGCTCTAACCTGTGTTTTCTCACACACCATTATCATCCTATACCATCAAAACTAGTACAGATAACCTTGAGAATACAATATCTCTCCACCCCATTTTTAAAGACCAAATTTCTTTGGATTTCACTCTGAACATCTATTTCCAACGTTCCTTATTTGAATTTTCTTTTACCTGATCTTAGGGATTAAATATTCCTAAAGACCAGAATATAATCTTTGCTGAGTACTAGGTTAAACGTTCCTAGACTAGCTTTCAATTTTTTTTTTATTTATGCCAATTCATAGAACTGGTCCGCCATAACAGGCATCATGAGGTGTTTGATCATTATATGTTCTCTAATATGTGTGATATAATGTAAACATACACACAAGATAAGTTAAACTTACAATAATTAAATATATGCAAGTCCATTTCCTTTGAAGAGTCAACCGAAACTACACCCTCATCCTTTGGGACAAGAGCGCACTGGTCCTCTTACTATCTGTATGGAGTCAACCGAAACTACACCCTTATCCTTTAGGACAAGAGCGCACTGGTCCTCTTACTATCTGTGCAGAACCTGCGAAGGGATAATGACTCTCGAAATTCCACCACCTTTGGGTGTATGAAACTCCTAAAGTCAAGATCATTCATCCATGTGCATGAGTATAAATGATCTTTGACACTTCCACCTTTGGGTGGACAATGCCGCTCTTTGCTGCTTCCACAAAAGTGAAAATCTTGATAATGTCACATTTGAGTGAGCACTATCCTTCTTTACTGTGTCTATAAATGCATAAGTACTGGATTTGAGCATATCATGACAGAACTGAGCTTGCCACTTTGGTGGTCGCACCCAATCCTTACACAATATGTACAAATCAGAATTTGTATAAACTGGGACAATGCCACCCTTGGGTGAACACTGTCATTCTTTAAAACATTTACAAACATAGTCGCTTGAATTTGAACACATCATGTCAAAACAAGATATACCACTTTAGTGGGATCCACCAAGTTCCACCATGATATGAACAAATCCCAAATTACAGTTCTAGTGGGATATATATAACCATGAATGCTTTCAAAAATCAACTTTATAAGTCTAAACATTCAAATAAACATGCACTTTAGCTCAACAATCATTATGATACAAGAATATTGAGAAAAATCAACAGAAACACTGCAAATCGAGCTCTAAAAGAGCATTAATTTGGAAAAATACTATTTCTAATGTATCAAAATATAACAATATATATTCCAGATTGAAGAGCATTGAAAACCAAGTCCAACGGAACAAACCGCAGGTCAATCCGACCTTCCTAGCTCCCACAAATCCATATTAAAGTCGGATTGTGAACGCAGTCAAAAAGCTGCAAGGCAACAGGCCTTAGAAGTCTGGACCGGGACGAACCGCGACCCGAACCAAACCGACCGGTCTGACCAGACCAAACCGGTCTATCCGGTTCAATCAAAAAAAGTATCCGGGTCAAAATTTCACATTTTCGGGTTGGGTTATCGGGTCATCATTTTGGGTTCACAATTTGGGTTCGGGTCATATATACTGGATCACCCTTTTGGGTTTTTGGGTCAGTCCTGGGCTGGGTCTGACTGGCCGGGCTGGCTTTGCCCGGGCTGGACTAGACCTGGTCAGGTCTGGGCCTGGGCTAGGCCATCCCCTGGTAGAGCCGGTATGGGCCTGGCGCGCCTGGGCTGGGAGGACTCGGCCCGAGTCAACCCGCAAACCCAGTTAGGGTTTACGATTCGGCGCCGAGTCGACCAGGCGATGACTCGGCGCCGACAGAAAATTTTTTTTTAATAATTTCCAACCGTCGGCGCATGGATCTCACGCGCTTTTTCAGGCAGCGCGTGAGAGCGCGTCCGGCCACCTCCGGTGACCAACCTTATGTCGGTCGACTCGTCTTGCAGTGTACTACAATCTGGTATGACTTATTTTGAATTTCACCGGTTAGAAAAAATTTTGAAGGATTTTAAAATTTGTGGGAAAAATTATGGAGAAAAATTTCTCCCTTTTTCAATTCAGTCATTCCTACCATCTTAACTATCCCTTACCTATGATCCTAGCTCTGTGTGGGTGGCTCTGATACCAATTGTTAGAATTTTTTATACAAATTAGGGGTGTTCCCATGAGATTTCCCATGAACCCTAACGAAACCACCACACAGATAACTAGAATACAATGGGCATTAAAAGAGATGATAGAATACATACCCCATTTGCTGTAGATTGATTTTCGACCGTTTCCTGTAGCTTGAATGCTTCGATTAGAGTCTTCCACAGCCTCGTTGGGATCCCTTTTGCCTCTGTGCGTATGGGAGCAACAGAGAGATAAAACCAATGGCTGCGGGGACCCTAACCATTGTATTTATAATACTATCCCTAACCCAGAACCATTCCCACAGTAGACCGGGTTAGTAGTCTCTAACCAGTGACGAACCAGACCTGAACCAATCAAACCAGTAATTGAACTCCCACTTAACAACTGGTTAAGTAATTGATCAAGCCCACACAACAGGAATCTAACACCTTTTCTTAAGTAAATTTTTCTTTTTGCTAAATTTACCCGTTGTCCCGCAAAATCCTGGTATAGGTTCAAGAATCTTTTCAGTACCTAGCATCACAAACACCTATACATATAAAAATAAAAATATCATCTGTGAACAGCAAAAGAGTCAGAGTATCAATATTCCTCAGACCAGGGAGAGATTTGATAGCTCCTGATTCCTTCAAGAACCGAAGGCCTCTATATAACACTTCTTCTGCTAAATAAACAACAACGAGGACAGAGGATCACCTTGGTGAAGACAACTGGATACCTAAAAAAAACCCACTAGCCCACCATTAATCAAACAAGCGAGCCGTTGATAAAATCAAGTGAATCCTCGCAATCAACTTCTTTAAAAACCTAATACTACATAGCACAACAAACAAAAAAATCTCACTCAAGAGTGTTATACCCCCTTTCCACATCAAGCTTCAAAGCCATGCTTCCATCCCTAACCTTTTTCCTTTTTTTGGGTAAGTTTCTAAAGTTTTGAAATCTTGGAATTGAATATTCCCTCCCTAACCTTCCTACCAGGCAATGTAGCTAATTCCGAAGTCATTATAATATTATTGGAAATCATTCTACCTTTCAAGAAAGCACCTTGTACTGAAGACACATAGTGTAAGACCCGCACTTTACTAACTTAGGTCTTCCTATCATGGTCGGACCAAGTGCGTAAAGAAACCACAAAGCTAGGTATGTAAATTGACCCAAAATCAGCCGTTTTGGAGTGTGTGGTCGCATACCTAAGCTGGCATGGTCGACCACACCTTAAAATAGAGAGACCACTCAAAAATCCAATGTCTGGTCGCATATTTGGGACGTGTGATCGACGGATTCTACGACCATACGATGATGAGACCGACTCCGTGTTTTGAAAACTTTCCTAAAATAAGGGATCTCTTTCCTAATTAAAGTGGGACTCTATGTGGAGAGTTTCTCTCTATATATAGAATGTCCATTAGTCTCTCTCACTCTTTTAGAACTCAAATTGGAAGAATGAGAGGAAGAAAAAAAAAAGAGATTTGAAGAATAAGACTCGGAGGAAAAGTTGTAGAGAAGGTTCTAGTTCTCTACAAACTCAAGGTATGAAACCTTTTCTTGTAATAATAGAACATCAAGAGTAGGATCTTCCATTGTAATTGAGATACTGAATCAAGGTAGGATCTCAACCATGAGACTCCATGGGCAAATCTTAGAGAAAGACCATGGAGAGTAGGTTAGGGTGAATAACTTTACAAAATTATGAGTTTAAGGCCATACATCGATCATATGAATGACTCTTAGGATAAACCAAGGGATTGACTCATGAAGGGATTGGGAATGAGGATAAAAATCGACCAAAAACTTCGTGTGGTCGCAGCTATGGTCGATCATACAGTGATCACATGATAAACCATACGCTCTCAGGAAGATCCTAGAAAAGGTATGGTCGCATGTGTGGTTGCATGATATGCGACCACACGTATCTACCACACGCCCTGTGGTAGAAAATATTGAGACCACAGGTGCAACCACACCTACGATCATACAGTTTCAGAAAGCCTGTTTAACTTCAGATTAGGTTTCTAACTACTGTAACTTAGTAAGCATGAACCCTAACTTAAATACATTAATTGTTTAGGTTCTCCATAGACTCAAAGTGACTTCTAAAGCTTGGGAGAGGAGCAAACATCAATCAAAGGTGAGAGAACAAGACCTAAACTAATTGGATAATTACAAACTATTTTATTTTATTTGCCCAATGCAATGAATGCTTCTATTCATGTATGTTTGTAATATGCATCCATATGTCATTCAATATTACTGCATATTTTGTTCATGCATATTTATTTCTATCTATTTATAACATGATGATGATGATGCTAGGAATAGATATGTGATTGTGTGTGTAAGACCCGCACTTCATGAACCTGATCTAAACCATTAATTCATGTCGTAACAGGTCTTCCAATCATCATCGGGTCAGACGGGACAAGCGGATGACAATCAAATACGAAAACGGACCTAAAAATATGATATTTTTATACCGGTCTATGGTACCAGTCGATGGTACCGGTCGACCGGTATGTATGCGTAGGTAGACTAGTTAGATCCAGAAACAGATCTCTGCGGATCTCACTTATCCAATCTCGAGCCTAGGGACTTTCCTAACATAGGAAAACTTCCTAAATTCTATCCTAGTCTACTTAAGGACCCTTAAACCTTCTTAAAACTCCTTGATTGATCCTCATAAACCCTAGATAGGAGAAAGAGATCGAAGAAGGAGAAGGAGCTAAGAAAGGTGGGAGAGGAGCCGCCGTTGGATGAAGAACACCATAGTTGTGAACCAATGGTAAGTGCTTGAACTTTCCTCTAAGTTAAGCATTATAGATGATTAATCATGAATTGATCAATACCATGCAAGGCGAGGTATTGATCTAAAACCCTTAAATTTTTCATCAAACCTTAATATAGTCGATGAACCCTAGATTCGCATTCTAGGCTAAGGATCATTGAAACTAGGACTTGAATGGAACATGAAACAACTCTAACTCGTTGCTCAGGCCTAGAATGCATAGGAGAAACCCTAGAACCAATAATGGGTGACCAACGGAAGGCGAACACCAAGATTGGTAGTCTTCCAGAGGCATACTGGTCGCACCATATGCGACCAGTACTACGACTGGTACCTCTTGGGAGCTAGTCTGTGGGGGACCGATCCACCATACCGGTCGCACCTTTCCCCACAGTGCAGCGATCGGTACTTGCTATCGGTATGCACTGTGAGGGGTATATTTTGATCTAGTTGGTTTTTCGACCAACGTAAACCCTAAGAAACTAATTCTAATTCAACCCTAATATCGTATAGGACCTTGTGACAGCAAGTTTGGACTCTATGACACGAAGCAAACTAGCAATCAAGCGTCAGGTAAGGGAATCGGACCTAAACCCTAATAACTTAAACATTGATAATAATTATGATTCTGTGGAATGGTGTTTGAGCATACTCACATGTCATCTTTACTTTCAGTTATTATATTGTTCATGCATACTCGCTATGCTAGGTTGTGTGTTAGGCATGTGATTGTTTTTGTTGGTGTGTGGAATGGAAAGGGCCTAGGGTCTGGGATCATTCATCACACTAGCATCTTTTCGTATCGCTTTTGTCTTAGCATGCTTGGTGCGGATAGGGTATTAGGGGGAGGAAGTGGCACTGTGGTCTCCGGCCTGGCCACTAGACTCGAGCTCTATCTCTATGTCGTAGGGAGCTGTGTTGGGATAAGGCCTACTGTGATGACATATAAGATTGGTTAGTTGCGAGCCCAATTTGCAAGCCCTTTCCAGTAGGAGCTTACGTGTTGGTATGGGTAGGGCATCGGGGGAAGTGTTGGCGGTGTTTGATCCGGACACTTTAGCTCTATCTCTATTCCATGGTGGGTGCATGTGGGACGACAGTGGTGTTTGATCCATTGGGAGGATTCACACACTCGTGTATAGAGGTGTGGTAGCAGCCAATCCTTTCTATAGTACATTTCAAACTTAAAACCAGACCATAATGTGAATGTTATTCATGCATGTTGTTTGTTGCATTGTCTGATTTTCTTACTAAGCTAAGTTGTGAGCTCACCCTTGTGTATACACTATTTTTAGATGTTGATGCAGATTATACTATAGAGGACTACGTGGATGCTCCAGTGTATGAAAGAATTGCTGCCCTAGAAGTGCAAGCAGGGGAGGACGAGCATGGCGCTTCATGCGAGTGCCCTTACTGCATGTACCTCTAGGATGGGTTTAATTTATTTTATTTATTTCAGTTGGATTTTATAAACAATGTAAGGATATTTATTTATGTTTTGATATTTGAATAATTGGATAACTTATTTAATTTATCAATAAAGTATTCAGTTCATTTAATTTAAGACTACATGTAAGACCCGTATCGAACTAATCGGTCTTACCACCTTGTACCAGGTCTACCTATCATGGTCGAGCCAAGTGAACCAAGTGCGTGAAGAAACCACAAGACCAGGTATAAAATTTAACCCAAAAATAGTCAATTATGAGCGTGTGGTCGCATACCTTAACAGGTGTGACCGACCACACCTCAAAATAGTGCAACCACATGAATTTTTGTCGTGTGGCCGTACATTTCAGAAGGTGTGGTCAACAAATTCTGCGACCCCACCTCCGACCAAACGAAACCCAGTTAGAACCGAAAATTAGGAAACTTTCCTAATTCGAAGGGGGTCTTTCCTAAACTCATTAGGGAATATTATGGAGGGTTTTTCTCTATAAATAGGATGTTCCTTTGCCTCTTTCACTCCTTTAGAACTCTAATTGAAAGTGAGAGAAAGAGAAGAGAAGGAAGAGAAGGAAAATTGAAGAGGAAGACTAAGGATGAAGAAAATTCAGAGAAAACACTGAATCTTCAACAAGCCTAAGGTATGAACATATTCCCCATGATAATTTGAGAGCCTAGAATAGTTTATGAAGAAGATGGGATTTAGGAGAAACCCAAACCATCCATCCATGGATAAATTCCAAGAGAATCCATAGAGAAAATTATGTAGACAATGGATGGTGTATAAAATAATAGTTTTGAGCCATAGAACAATTATAGGAAGGACCATGATGATACGCCAAAGAAATCCAAACATGGAGGATTGGAATTGAGAGTGAAAGGTCGACCAATACACGTGTGGTCGTACATGTGGTCGCATGATGTGCAACCACACGAGACACACATGTCCGACCACATGCCCTCGGGAAGTTCCCAGGGAGGGTGTGGTCGCACGTGTGGTCGGAGTATGTCCGACCACACCCTGTGACCCCACGCCCTGTGGTCGCAGAAACTGAGACCACAGGTGCTGCCATACCTACGACCCCTCAGTTTCTGTTAGTCTAAACTCATAGAAATTAATTCTAATTTAAAATCTACAAATTTGTTAGATTTTCAAGAGGTTTAAAAGTGAATTACAATGCTTGAACGAGGATCTACTATCAATCAAAGGTGAGGAAACAAGACCTAAATTAATTGGCTAATAATAATCTATTTTTATTTATTGAGTCCAATACCATGAATGATTCTATGCTTGTATGATTGTAATGTGCATTTCACATGTCATACAATATTCCTGTTATTACGGCTCATGCATATTTAATTCCGTTTATTTATAACATGATGTGATGATGATGCTAGGAATAGGCATGTAAATGTATGTATGTGGTTAGTGTACTTGATGCAAGTGGGGCATCAGGGGGAGGACGTGACACTGTGGTTCATCCTGGTCACCAGACTCTAGCTCTATCTCTACTCAAGTCTTGCCCACAATCCGGACAGTTACTCTGTAGTACAAGGAAAAAGTAAAATGAATGCATCATGGAGCCAGAGGTGCTAGAGGAGGAGGTGCCTCATGGTCTCGGTCATAGTCCTCGGCATACACTCTAATCAACCAGGCTACCTGAGTCTGGGTCACCTGGAGACTAGCTGCCAGATCGGTCATCCGCTGATCAGATACGTGTTGGGCCTCCCTAATCTCACGTAGCAATCCCATCACGTCATCTGGTGGTGGGTGCGAAGGACCAACTGAGTGAGAACGAACCCAAGAAGGGCCAGCTCCAGTGGAATACAATGGTGATGGAGGAGGTATGGTGTCCACATCCATGTACATCCGATCATCATCCTCAGCATCACCCCCATGGACTCCTGCTGCTGTTGCTGTCGCTGCCTCCTCAGCGTCTGCTATCTTGACCTGAGTGCGGGGACGCACCATAGCATTCCTCTCCGTCACTGACCTGCGCATCTCGCATCCCCATCTTGCAGATGGCCTCCCAGTCAAGGTCAGACGAGAAGGTGTACTCATGAATCCTCTCATCAACCAAGTCGACATGCAGGTGAGTGAGCAGAGTAGTGATCAAAAGCCCATAAGGCAGGTTTCCTATCTAACCAGGCATCGCAGCAATGTGCATCGTCCTGATAATAATGTATCGAAGGCAGACGGGCTGTCTAGTGCAGATGCAGTACAAGAGATACTGGGTCAACTGGGAAATCTTCTCATAATGCCCACCCTGAGGAATCAGGTTATACTGAATAATCTTGCAGTACACCCGAGCTTCCGACCATAGGTTGATTGCCTTCATCTCCCAGCGATCATCTCTAAGAAGCTGGCGGTCAATCTCTGCACGCATCATCAAAGATAGGAACTGGGGTTCCTTAGGTGCACAATATACCAAGGGGCCGTCGTTTGAAATACCCAGGAGATCAGCCAACTCCTGGCAATTAAAGGAGATCTCCACCCCTTTAACATAACTGGTGATCCTGAGCTCCCTACCCCTGTCTATATCATTTGGATCACCTACTACCTGAAGGTTGCAATAAAACTGCTTCACCAGAGCAAGACAGGTGCAAGCCTCATATAAAATCACGGGGAGCCAACCCATGTCACCAAAGGCACCCTCTAAATTAAACAAGGCTAAATTAGCCAAGTTAACACAACGACCCCCTTCCACCTTTTTACGCTCATGACGAGCATACTGAGCCTCTGCTTCATTAAACCAGAAGCAGATAGGATCATGAGCTCTGGGAACTTTGGTGCGAGCCATGTTATCTGCAAAGACACAGATAAATAAGCAAGATATTAGATATAGTGAAAAACTCAAAAATTTTGGCATTATAACGGTGTGATTTGGCCAAAAGCCTTACTTTTCACCAAACCAGTTGGGTAGGAGGACTTACATATGTCCCAAACCATCCTGCAATGCTCATACAGTTGGAAATTTAAACTAGAAAGATTGAATTTGAAGAAATTTCGACAATTTAGAAAAATCTCAAAAATTAGGTCAAAAATAGAAAATTTCAAGTTTCTCAAAAACTAACCAATAAAACTCAAATTTTCTTGAGGGCTTTCATCCATTGGGTGGCCAATAGCATAAGCCCCCAATAAAAATCAAATTTTTATGGTTAGAAAAATTTTAATTTGAAGAAAACACTATAAATGAAGAAAAACCTAGTTTTGAAAGCTTAAAAATGAGGACCAGTAGATAACATACCTGAAGGAATGGAGGGAAGGTCGTGAATGGAAGAAAGAATCACCAAGCAGGAGTGGTTGACACTGTAGCAACTCAATGGAAGCGAGTTGAGTTGAGAGAAAAAGGAAAAGTGGGAAATGACTCTAAAAATCAGGTTTAAAAACCTGATTTGGAGTCGTGTGGTCGCAAAATTCGACCAAATCTGCAACCACACGACTGACCCCACGATTGACCACAGGCTCTCAGTGAGTTGCCAGACCTCGTGTGGTCGGACCCTGTGGTCGGACATCTTGCGACCACACGATCGACCACATGCTCTCGGTGAGTTGACAGACCTCGTATGGTCGGACCCTGTGGTCGGATATATTTCGACCCCACGATCGACCACAGGCTCTCGGTGAGCTGATAAGGTTTTGTGAGGTTGCATACCCTATGGTCGGACATAGTGCAACCCCACCATCGACCACACGATGGAATATACAGTATTTTGACTGAATGACTTGAAAAATTGGAATTTTACATTGATTTGTTGGATTTTGACCTGGGAATGACGTATATTATGATTGCCTCACATGTTCTATGATTTTTCAGACACTACCACCACCGGAACAAGAAATGACTGGGCGAAGAGTAATCAGGCGAGGACGTAATCCAATTCCACCACCACCACCTGTGGAGGAAAATAGCCATGAAAATCCTGAAGAATAAGGGAATCAGAATTTGGCACCACCAGGAGCTAATGACCAGGAAAATCCTACAAACTTGCCAACCCCACCTACAGATTTGGCTACAACAGTTATGAACCTAGCACAACAGCTGCAGCAAATACAACAAGTACAAGCCAATATGCAAGCTGGTATGGGAATGGTTTTTCCAGCTGTACATACTACACCTATACCAACTACACAAGCTAGCACAGTACAAGGGGGTAGTAACACGATACCCTAAGCACCTCAAACGCCAATTGCACAAGCTTCAGTACAAAACCCCGAGGTAGCCCAAGGCAGTTACCAATATCAACCGCCTATGTATGGAGCCTATGCTCAATATCAGTTGGACCATTCTCGACTGATCGAGCGCTTTCTGAAAATGAAGCCTAAGGAATATAATGGCAAGCCAGCAGATCCTTTATGGCCAGCTCACTGGATCGATGAAAAGGAAACAAATTTTATGATGATGATGGTTAATGAGGAGGAAAAAGTATTGTGTGCAACATTTATGTTGAAAGGTGATGCACACCACTGGTGGAAGTCTACTCGGAGTTATCTGTTAACAAAGCACGCCCAATTGACCTGAGCTATCTATAAAGAGGCATTCTTTGAGAAATATTTTCCCAAAAGTTTCAAAGACGCTATGGAAAGGGAGTTCTTGAGTTTGTAACAGGGACAGATGACTGTAGATGCATATCAACAGCGTTATGAAGAGCTGTTTTTCTTTGCTCCCTCTAGCATGCATGAGGAAAATACTCAAGCCCGAAGGTTCATCATGGGACTTAGGGGAAGCATTCGGGTGCATGTCTTGGGGCTAGAAAAGAAAGTTTATAATGAAGCCATACAGATTGCTCGAGTGCTAGAATCGAGCCAGAAGGAGAGCTACTTTGCTCAGAATAGAGGTATCAAAAGGCCAAATGAAAATTCTTATAACGGAGGGAGCACAAAGACATTTAAACCCTTCCGTACTCAAGGATTTAATGCTGCAGCCAAGACTACTCCAACAGTCTAACCTCAACCAAAGTAAAATAATGAAGGAGTAAAATACTATAACTGCAATCAAATGGGACATTATTCAAGGGAGTGTCCTAAGCCCAGGAAGCAGCTATAGCAAGGAAAGGTTTATGCAGTTACATCTGAGGATGTTACCGCATCGCCTGATGTGGTCACAGGCATGACCTGAACCTTTCATTTTATATTACCTTGTGTGAGCATGTAGACTAAATTAAAACAAATCACAGGTATCGTACCTATTAATGGCATACCCACCAGAGTACTCTTTGATTCTGGAGCTACTCATTCTTTTATATCTGTAACATTTGGAAAGAAGCTAAACCTATCTCTCAGGCCTTTAGACTATAAATTGCTTATACGATCACCTATGGGATTAGAAGTGGCATTAGAAAAAGGTTATGGACCATGTCCAGTTCCTATCGATGAGAAGATTTTAAATGCAACCTTGATTCAACTCGAGATGGTAGACTTCGACGTTATCTTGGGAATGGATTGGTTAGCTCGGCATTCTGCAAACCTATTACGTGCAGAAAAGAAACTGACATTTAAAGACAAAAAAAGAGAAGAGTTTAGTTTTGCGGGAACTAGACTATCCCGTAAACAAAAACTCGTCCTCTCTGCATTAAAGGCTAGAAAATGCCTCAAAAAATGAGGAGTTGGGTATCTAGTATCCGTGGTCGACCTCACCAAGGAAGTACCACGAATGGAGGATATTGATGTTGTGTGTGACTTTCCAAATGTATTTCCTGAGGAACTACCAGGACTACCACCCGATCGAGCGACAGAATTCGTTATAGATCTTATACCCGGAGCCGCACCAGTATCTAAAGCACCCTATCTAATGGCTCCTACTGAACTGAAGGAACTAAAGATACAGTTACAGGAATTATTGGACAAGGGTTATATCAGACCCAGCATATCACCATGGGGTGCGCCAGTATTGTTTGTAAAGAAGAAGGACGGAAGCGTTCGACTGTGTATAGACTATCGAGAATTAAATAAGCTTACAATCAAGAATTGATACCCGTTGCCTCGGAACAATGACTTGTTCGATCAATTGCAAGGTGTCAAGGTGTTCTCCAAGATTGATCTTCGGTCAGGATACCATTAGCTGAAGATTAAGGAAGGTGATATTCCAAAGACAGCATTCAGAACAAGATATGGACATTATGAATTTTTAGTCATGTCTTTTGGATTAACTAACACACCCTTAACTTTTATGGAACTCATGAATCGGGTATTCCATCATATGTTGGATACGTCAGTCATTGTATTTATTGATGATATATTGGTCTACTCCAAGGACAAGGAAACTCATGTCATGAATCTAAGAGCCGCTCTGCACCGACTACGAAAAGAGAAGCTTTACGCCAAATTTATAAAGTGTGAGTTTTGGCTAAATGAGGTTGCTTTCTCAGGCCATGTAGTATCCGCTAAGGGAATTAAAGTGGATCCTAGCAAGATTGAAGTCATTGTGAAATGGGAAGCACCTAAGAGTGTTGCAGAAATCAGAAGTTTCCTAGGTCTAGCTGGGTATTACCGACGATTCGTGGAAGACTACTCCAGAATTTTCATACCTCTCACCAGTTTAACTAAGAAAGGAGAAAAGTTTGTTTGGACCGATAAATGTGAAACATTGAAATCTAGATTGATATCTGCTCCCATCTTGGCTATTCCTATTCCAGGACAACCATTTACCTTGTACACTGATGCGTCTGGGTTGGGTTTAGGATGTGTGCTTATGCAAGGAGAACAAGTAGTTGCGTATGCCTCAAGACAATTGAAGACACATGAAAAGAACTATCCCACTCATGACTTGGAATTAGCAGCAGTAGTATATGCTGTCAAGATATGGAGACATTATTTGTATGGAGAGAAATTTCAGATTAAATCAGATCATAAGAGTCTCACTTATCTTTTTAATCAAAAGGAGTTGAATATGAGACAAAGAAGATGGCTGGAATTATTGAAGGATTATGATTGCGATATTCAGTATCATCCAGGGAAAGCTAATGTAGTTGTTGATGCACTAAGCAGAAAAGCAATGATAAAATCCCAAGGAGAGGTTAACACAACTGCGGCAATGTGTGTTACAGGAAAAGTATTCCATCATGGTAATGAGCAGTTCGTGATAGATGCACCGGGCGGATCAACCAACCAATGGTTTATTCATCGATTGTCAAATATGTTCGCAACATTTAAGATTATACCTGATATATTAGATGAAGTGAAAGCCGTTATTAAATCAGACCCTTATCTAAGAACGGTGCAAGAAGACATCGAAAAAGGTAGGACTATTCCTGAGTTCACCTCGGACGTTGAAAAGGTACTGAAGTACAAAGGAAGAGTATGTGTTCCTAAAATAGAAAACTTGGACATTAGACATAGACTAATGAAGGAAGCTCACACCACCGCTTATTTGGTACATCCTGGAAGTACGAAGATGTATCATGATCTGAAGAAGCTATATTGGTGGAGAGGAATGAAGGTAGATGTAGCTAAATTTGTGTAAGAACGATGTTCTAAAAACCTGGTCTAACCCATGGTTTTATATGGTGACAGGTATTCCAATCATAATCGGATCGGAAGGCGAAGCCGGGTGATGAACCCCTCAATTTTCAGGTATGAGAACATATAAAAACTATAAAAATTACATACCGGTCTGACTATACCGGTCTGAGTCAATCAGACCGGTATGTGCAACCGGTATGTGTATTTTCGGCTGGAGACGGACTCTAGCGGGTCCCTCACTCCAAATTAAAATTTTTAAAGTTTCCAACCGTGGGAAACCTTCCTAAGAACGGTCTCCCACTATTAATAGAGGCTTGGACACTCCTTTGATCCTTCTCAAAACCCTAGCCATCTGAAGAGATCTGAGAAGGAGCAAGGAAGGAGGAGGCCGCTCAAGAAAGGGGTTTTCATCATAGGAGCACACCACCAATCGACGAACACCGCAGGTAAGTGCTCAATCCACTTAGTCATGATAGGATTTTGGATCGGAGCCGTGAAGCGGCGCAGCGATCCAAAATCCTAGGACTTTGATTTAAAGCCTAGTTTTTCTTTTAGATTTGATCTGGTTTGATACGGCGTTCTAGTCAAAACCAGAAGACCTTAGAACACTTGGACCTTAGAATGGGTTAGGAGAAACCCTAGAAACCAAGCCGAAGATCGACGAGGAAGGGAGATCCAAGATCGGGTTCTCAGATCCAAATCGTGGGACATACCGGTTGGACACAAGGTCCTGCGGAATGGGCTTGCGGTATATACGCAGGCACATTTCGGTCTCACTCACCGTATGTACCGCAATCGGTATATACCGGTGGCACCATACCGGTCTCACTCTACTGAGACCGGTATACTGAGACCGGTATACCTTCCGAGCCTTGTTTGCTTGACCAAACATGGTTCTGACCACCTGTGACCTTCATAAATGAATTCTAACCTTAATAAATGAATTCTAACTTAAAGGTATGACTATGTAGGACTTGTAGACAGCGTGAGTAGATCCTGTGATGCTGTACGAAATTATTATCACATGACAGGTAAGGGACAAGACCCCAAACTCTAATTAATTAAATAACAGTAAACTTTTGTGATTAAATCTATGTGTAAATTGTATTGCTTGGTGTTTGTGCATATTAACATGCCATGTAGTTGTTTCTTTTGCTATTATCTAATCATGCATTTCACATGCTAGGATGTTGGATGTTAGGCATGTGTATGTTTTTAGTTAGTGTGTGGAATGTGAAGGGGAGTGAGCCCTGGATATATCCACAGCAAACACATTTTTTTTATCGCCATCTACCTTAGCAGACTTAGTGCGAATAGGGTATCAGGGGGAGGACATGGGATTGTGGTTCACCCTGCCCGCCAGACTCGAGCCCTATCTCTATGTCATAGGGAGTCATGCTGGGGTAAGGCCATAGATACTGTATTGACATATAGGACTGGTTAGAAACGGAACCTGTGAGGACAATGGAAAATCGACGTGATCCTCCTTGGGATGGAAATGTGTCCTGTAATCGATGAAGATCGATTTATTTTGTTGGAGTCGCCACCTAGATTAAGGTCTAGGACCTCTAAAAATGTAGCCTCACCCTAAGGTAAGACTTCTATTGACTCGTGACCCAATGTATCGGTTCTTTGGACTGCAAGAGATCGGATAAGTATTCAGGGTACGGTTATGGGAAGGTGTTAGGCACCCAAACCGCCCGATCAATATCGGCCTCCTAAACTTTCCTTAAATTCTAATTTTGACTGTGCTTGGTCAACTGGATGACTAGGGTTCAATGGGGGATGTCCTAAACCAAGTTGCTAAGTTGTTCTAACCTAGGGTTCAGCCAATCATGTTTTAAAGTAAATAAATAAGAAAATATAATGTACAATATTATACAGTGAACCGAACCAAAGATGGTTCAGTCTTGGACTGAATCTGAGATGTGTAAGACATCTCAAACTGCCTACGTATTCCAATCCTGGAAATCAAGTCCAAAAACGTAGTTCGAAATTGGGTTGTGTGATTAAAGATTATGGAAGTGATTTATGCATGTGTTTCAATTAGATTTTTTTTTGTTCAAGTTGAAGTTTATGCTGGATGTATGGTTGATGGGTGGCTTTGTACCGTATTTGGGATTCCCAAATTGCCTACGTATTCTAGGGTTTGCCCTAGAAATCAGGTACGACGTAGTTCGAAATTTGTGAGAGTCGGATTTGGAATGTGTATCAAAATCCTTCCATTTTTTGTCAATAGGATCTAGGGATGAGACCTAAATTCCTACCATTTTTATTTGGGATGTGTACCAAATTATTTTCATTTTTGTCAATAGGATCTAGGGATGAGACCTAAATTCCTATCATTTTTATTTGGGATGTGTACCAAATTCTTTCTATCTTTGTCAATAGGATCTAGGGATGAGACCTAAATTCCTACCATTTTTATTTGGGATGTGTACCAAATTCTTTCTATTTTTGTCAATAGGATCTAGGGATGAGACCTAAATTCCTACCATTTTTATTTGGGATGTGTACCAAATTCTTTCTATTTTTGTCAATAGGATCTAGGGATGAGACCTAAATTCCTACCATTTTTATTGTTTCCATTTTTAGGTTTCTAGGGTTTCCTATCCCTTTTCATTGTGATTTTCATTTTTTAGGGTTTCATACCATAATTATTCTCTTTATTCTAGGGTTTATTTTGCCCTAATTATTCTTTCCATTTTTAGGGTTTCACTACCCTAATTGTTCAATTCTTTCCATCTTAGGGTGTATCTTGCCCTAGTTGTTGTACAATGTAAACAATCTAACAAAGCAATGTGAGCTTAAATATAGCAGTGTAAGCATCCAAATATAGCATGTTGGAAATATATTCAAATTTAGCAACACATCAGTCAAAAATGGTAAGTGAGCATGTGAATCAATACAAACATGGTAAGTGTACATCCAAACATGGCAGTAATATGTGAGCAAGTGTAGTAGACAAATATGGCAATAAGCATGTGTAGCATTCCAATCATGGCAATGTGATTATTCTAATTATGGCAATGTGATCATTCTAATTATGGCAGTGTGACTATTCCAATTATGGCAGTGTATGCATACGAGCATCCGAACATAGCATAGCATCAAATATGGCATGTGAGAAACAACCAAATCATATGAGAATCAATCAAAACATGATGGAACACGTAGCAAGATGACAGCTTTGTCAGGCTAGACCAAAATGGGCACATAGGGCACTGTACTTACTCAAAAAATTCTTAAAAGATATACCTGGAAAGAAGACTTAGAGGCCAACATTTTGTCTCAAGAAGCTAATCCTAAAAGAGACCATAGGCAGGTTGAAAATATTCCCCAAGTACAGGAAAATACACTGGACAGGTCTGTTCCAGATTTTTGACCAGTTGCACCATAAATTCCAAATAAAATTCTATTCTTAATGAAAATTAAATACAGACATATGTCTATGTAGATAACTGTCTGATCTAAAATTTCATTAAGAAAAACAAGTTAAAACAGTATATTTTCTTTGTGAAAAATGACTCTTTTCAATCATGCAAATCAGCACATCATGACAGATCTGAAATCAAAGCACTATGCACTTAAAAATTGATATCAATTCAAAGAAAAATGAAAAAAATATAAAACCAGTGCCATTTTTTAGAAGACTTTCATGTCTAAAAAGTTCATGTTAAGTGGATTTTCTGATTATGGCCATAAGGCCTTTGTCTAGAGACTTTTCGATGGAGGATTGCATTACATCCGAGAAAAATAGCAATGTCAAAGACAAATTTTTTGATATATTTTCCCAATTTCAAATGGAACGAAATTTTTAGGGTAGTCTTCTATCATATCAGAGAGACTCCCATAAAATTTTGGGTTTCAAAATCTTAGAAAAAATACATATGATGTACGTCCTAAGTTTGAACCCTAAATCTGGAATTTTCAGATCAGAAAATCACTTTATGAAATTTACAAAAAACATCAAACATCATTGTATATCAATCAAAAATTCATCATTGAATAGCCTAGACAAATTATCATTCATGAAAAATATTAGACATAGGCATCCTAACATTAACAAGCATGTAATAGAGCATTCATGATTGAGATTTCATGAAAATTAGCCTTTTTTAAGCAAAATTGGCATTCGGGCATTATAACGACCTCTAAATTTGTTTAGAGTACTAACCTTGGGCTCAAATCGAGCGAAACCGTTGATGAAGGGTGATTGGGGGTTGTATCAATCCCCTTTGAATGTGAATCCTCCTTCTCCTCTCTTCTGCTTCTTTCTCTCTTCTCTCTCTCTTTTCTTCTTCTCTTTTCTTTCTTTTCTCTTTTCTCTCTCTTTCTTTCTTCCTCTCTCACGTTTTCTCTCTCTCACTCACGTTTCTCTCTCTCACCCACGTTCCCCTCTCTCTCTGGTATGGAAAAGGATCCCTCCTCTCTCCTATTTATAATTTTTCACTCATTTTCTAGAAGATCCTTCTTTCCTTTTCTTCTTTTTTCTAGAAAATCTTTTTCTCTCCATTTTTTCTTCTTTCCTTTCTTTTCTTCCTTCCCACGTTTTTTTCTTCTTCCTTTCTTTCCTTTTTCTCATTCTTCTTCTAGAAAACCCCTTCTCTCTTTCCTTTCTCTCTTCTTTCCTTTTCTTCTTCATTCTTTTCCTTCCTTTTTTCTTTTCTCCCTCTCTTTCTTTCACGTTTTCTTTCTAGAAAACGTGAAGGGGAATCTTTTTCCCCCCTTTTTCTTTTCTTTTTTTTTTTATTTCTCCCTCTTTCCTTTTTTCTTCTCAAGATCTTTTTGGATTATCTCAAAACCCTAAATCCCCTTCTCTTTCACGTTTTCTCTCTCCCCTCTTTCCTTTTTCTTCTCAAGATCTTTTTGGATTATCTCAAAACCCTAAATCCCCTTCTCTTTCACGTTTTCTCTCTCCCCTCTTTCATTTTTCTTCTCAAAATCTTTTTGGATTATCTCAAAACCCTAAATCCCCTTCTCTTTCACGTTTTCTCTCTCCCCTCTTTCATTTTTCTTCTCAAAATCTTTTGGATTATCATTTACATATAATAATATATATTATATACATATATACACATATATTTTATAACATACATACATACATATGTATATATATATATATATATATATATAGTATATAATATATATAATATATATAAATACTATGCACATGAATGAACTGGTTCGAAACGGGTTGAGACTGACTTAGGTTGATTTCATTGTCATCCCGCATGGAATTTTTCCGATGGCCTCTATTCCAAATTTTTTACGTTCATTTTGTTGAACATTGAAAATGAGGAATATAGGAACTGGAATCACCACGAATCCGATGTAGAACGGAAAAGATATGCGGCTTTGAAGTTCGACGATAATTTTGCATGCAAGCTTGCATGGGACCCACTGGTGACTTCTACCTGGGATTTTTTACGTCCATTTTGTAGAACATCATGAATGAAGAATAATGGTCTTGGGATCATCTGAATCCGATGTCGGATGATTAAGATATGATGATTTGAAATTCAAACGATCCGACTTAGGATAATTTGCACGAAGGCCCCTGGGATTATTTATAATAACTTCATAAACCTCCCTTATATGTATCATCCAACTAAAATGGTCATATCTTCTTCATTTGATATCAGAATTGAGCAATTCTGGTCTCATTTCGAAGATAATTCTATGACCTATGCATCCATGCAAAATTATAACCCATGACCTTGCTGTGGACCCATTGAAAACTTCCTCAAATTCATAGACCCATTGAAAACTTCCTCAAATTCGCAGTCAAAAATCCAAACTTCCGATCATCTTTCTCCTTTTGTTGTCCACACACCCGCAGGGCTTTGTTTAGCTGGGATGGCAAAAATGGGGTGCTTACAGAACCCACTTGCAAGCCCTTGCCAATAGGTGTTTAGGTATTGGTACGGTGTAGGGTATCAGGGGGAGGACACGGTAGTGTGGATTATTTCCTGGCCGCCAAACTCTAGCCCTATCTCTATACCGGAGTGAGTGATGTGGGGCAACAGCAGTAGTGTGGATTGTTGCCTACTGTTGGGTGTGCTCACACTCTCTTGCATGGAGGTCCGGTGACTGCCAAACCTTACCATAGCACCTTGCAAGTTATACCTGACCCAAATTGTAATGTTATCTCATGCATTTTGTATGTTGCATTGATTTTGTACTTACTGAGCTAAGTTGTGAGCTCACCCGAATATATATATTCTTCTTTTCAGATTTTGATGCAGGATACATAGTTGATGACTTCATGACTGCCCCAACGTACGGTACAGTTGCTGCCATTGATACTCAGGCAGTAGAGGACGAGCATGACGCATCATGCGAGTGCTCATTTTATGTTTTTCTTTAGAGGAGATTTTATTTTAAATAATACATTATAATATTTTTATTATTTAAGTTCGTGAATGATGGGATAATTTAGATAATTATTTAATTTACAATATAGAGCTCAGTTCATTTATCTTTTATTCCGCTGCTATGTATTATTCTCTGATTAAGTTAGACTGCTTGGGAATGATTGGTTAACACTGTCTATTGAGATCCTGGTGTGAATCATGGTTTAGAGTCGGTTCACTCACACTTCTGGTTCAGCCGAAATTGGGGTGTGACAACTTGGTATCAGAGCCATAGGCTCTGTCCAACTAATCATTCTGCATCTAACTGTGTCCAATGAGCTGAGTTAGGAAAATTAAAAACTTTAATTAGAACACACCATAAGCTTGTTTGATGCTTGAGACTTAAGAAAGATGCATAATATACTATTAATGGAAGAACAATTATAAGCACTGAAGTATTAAAGAAAAACAAATAACCATTTCATAATTTTAAGTACAAAGTGTATGACAGAGTACAGTCCACAAGTTGGACAGTTACTCTGTTAATAAAATAAACCACATGTAAATAAAATAAAACTACATCAGGCTATGGTGGAGTAGTGGGCCTGGGTGGTATCGGGTCTACGATATCATAGTCGCGCTCGTACGCCTCTCTAAGCCAATGAACCTGGTCCTGCGTGACCCGTAGGATGCGTGCTAGATGCCCCAAGTCCTGGCCCATCTCCCTCTGAGTATCTCGGATCTCCATGAGCATGCTCATCACTAGATCTGAAGAAAGATGAGATGGTCCCGCCACTGAAGAAGGCCGAGATGGTCCTGCTCCTGGAGAATGCTGGGGTGCAGGTGCGGGGATGTCCTCCATGTATGCATCCCCATCACCCCCTATCTCTGCTACTACTGCTGCTGCGGCTGCCGTATGACTCCTAGGTGGGAGAGGACGAGCCTGTAGCTCCTCGTCACTGAGCTCTAGATCATCCATTTGCATCTTATAGATGGCCTCAACATCTATTTCGGAGCTCATAGTGATCTCAACAGCTACCTCTCCCTGCATGTCCACACCCAGGCGATGCAACAGTGCTATGATCAACCTACCATATGGAAGATTGCCCGTTACATTGGACTTTACCGCATAAATCATGGTATGAAGGATCAGATAAGGAAGACAGATCTGGTGCTTGGTAGTCACACAGTAGGTCAGATACTGGGTCAACTGGGACAACTCTCCATAGTGACCACTCTGGGGAACAATGTCATGCTGTATAATACGGCAATATAGACGAGGCACAGGACGAAGGTTTGAAGCCAACATGATACTGCCTGGCAACAAAATCTGCTCTGAAATGGCTGCTCTCATGTCCTTAGTAAGGTACCCTTTAGCTCGGGGTGGACAATAGATGAGATCCCCATCGTCTGGAATCTCAAGAAGTGCGGCTAACATCGGCTGTGTTGAAAGAGATCATCGTCCCTTTCACATAGCTAGTAATGCATAGGTCCCTAGCATGCTCCCAGTCATTAGGATCCCCTTCTACCTCCAAATTGGCAAAGAACAGTTTCACCAAGCTAGGATGAGTGGTCTCTCTATACTGAATAATGGGTAACCAACCCATCGCCTCAACATCAAAACGGTGCAGATGCTCTAGGTTCACAAAACGACCTACTTCAATACGTTTTGCTCGGAACCATGCAAGGCGCGAAGCGACAGCCTCTGAACGAAAGATCTTCTCATCATAAGGGACAGGCGGAGGATGTGGTAGGTTCATACCCAGCATATATGATCGTTTTTTCATGCCACGACGTCTAGACATATTGTAACTGTTAAACAAAGAAAAGTGAGACAGTTAGAGAACAATTTCAGGAAAAAAATTCGGCAGCATAACGGTAGAAAATGGTGAAAAAGCCTCAAACACACCCAATATGGGTAGGAGGACATATTGTGGTGGTACAATGCTAACATAGATCAAACAATTACACCATAAAAACAAAGAAATAGAGACATATTAACAAAAATTTATCAAAAACATCGAAAAACCTAGAAACCTAGGTTAAAAGTCAAAATTTTGGGATTTTCTTTAAACCAACCGATGGAACTTCGAATTGGTTGAGGGGTTTTGCACATTTAGACCCCTAAAACCTTTCTCAAGCAAAGAAAGAAGTTTTCTACGGTTAAAAACTTCCAAATCAAGAAAAACCTAGGTTTTGGCATAAAAGACGATGAAAATTTTTCTAAAAAGAGGGAAGAGAGGGATAAGCTTACCTGAGAGACGAGTTGATACTCTTGGTTGAAGTAAAAACACTCTTAGAGACACCGGATGGACTGTAGAAATTCAGAGACACAGAGAGGAATCACCACTGGAGTAAACTCTAAAGTAAGAAATGAAGAATGAGGTAGAAAATCACGATTTAAAAGAGTTTCTAGTGATACCGGTCGCACTTTTGGACTGGTATGTGCGACCGGTACCTCTGGCGGTATGGTGTGACCGGTACCTACCGCAAGGTATACCGGTCTCACCCAATGGGGTTGTGTGCGACCGGTACCACCGGTGGTATGGTGCGATCGGTATGTACCGCCAGGTATACCGATCTCACTCAAGGAGAGACCGGTACCGCAGCCGGTACCTCATGGGGGTTTGGGAATTCAAAACCATTCCCCGAACTGGCCGAACTTCGCTACCAGACCTCACGCCTGCATGTTATGACCAGAATAAATGATTGTGCTTAGAAAATTTTGGGAAATAATTATAAATTGCTTATTTTCTTTCCCTATTGATGATTACTTATGGTGCATATACATTGAGACTAAATACTATCATTGGAATAAATGTCTCATTTGTCTCATGTGTTTCAATGTATTCAGATATTGCACAGGAAATTAATTTGCTTCAATGGTGAGAAGAAATGGATGTAGAATTCCTCGCAGACGCCATCACCCAAGGGCGTCTCCAATAGAAAGGAATTCAGGGACTGAAAACTCTAAAGAGAATGAAGAGAGAGTAAGTGGGGAAGAACTTAACCCCCTGAATGAAAATGAAAATCTGATGAGAGACAATGAAGAATCGCCTCTGCAGGGGCAAACATCTACAAGCTCTGAAACAATGATGGCAAGTTTAGTCACTCACATGGAGGCACAGCAGAAAAAGTTTTTCGATGAAATGTTGAAAATGTTGAGGCCACCTGGGCCTGTACCGGCACCTGCATACATGCCATCCACAAATGCTGAGAATGTACATGCGGAACCAGTGGGGTTTAATACAGCTACTGAGGGACCACCACAACAGAACCAACCCAACACGGTTCCCCACACAGTTACAGGAACGCCCATCCCTAACCAGGATCAGGGTGGATATCAGGGTCCATATCAGGGTGTATACTATGGTGGGAATCAGGGAGCAAATCAGAGTAGCTACTCTTACCAGCCACAATGGTATGGACAAGCACCACAGGTCCCATTTGCACAGAGTAGCCTTTCCAGAGCGGTGGATGGATTCTTAAAGCTCAAGCCACCAACTTTTACAGGAAAGCCAGGGAAAACACTATAGCCATCACAGTGGATAGCTGAAATGGAGAAGAATTTTTGCCTAATGGAGTGTCATGATGGGGAAAAAGTATTATAAGCGACCTGCATGCTGAAGGAGGAAGCCAATGGATGGTGGAACTCAATCAGGGCGTATCTGGAGATAAAGTACCAGATAATCACTTGGCCAATATTTAAGGAAGCCTTCTTTGAAAAATATTTTCCCAGGAGTTTTTGCAATCAGATGGAAAGGGAGTTCCTTAACTTGCAGCAATCCCAAATGACCGTAGAAGCATACCAACAGAGGTATGAGGAGTTATTCTTCTTCGCTCCAACCAGTATGCAGGAGGAAGAAACAAAGACTCACCGTTTCACTATGGGTCTTCGAGGTGTTATAAGAGAGCATGTGTTGGGGCGAGGATAGAAGATATATAATGAAGCTATACAGGTGGCTCGAGTCATCGAAGCAAGCCAGAGAGATAGCTTCATTGCACAATAGGGGTCTGAAGAGGCCTAACCCTGAGGTCCAAGGCGGAAGAAGCAACAGACCATACCGTCCATTCAGGCCACCAACTAGCACAGTGCCTCCCAGACCTGCACTTGCAGTGACACCACAGCCAGTGGGGCAGAACTCTAATGTAAAGTGTTTTAATTGCCAACAGGTGGGACAATATGCCAGAACCTGCCCACAACCAAAGAGGGAGCAGTAGCAAGGCAAGGTATATGTTGTTACTACAGAGGAGGCAGTCGCATCACCAGATGTGGTTATAGGTATGATTTTATACTTACTCCTTAACTGCTGCATTAATTGTTTGTGCATTTGAAACTAAGAGAAAAAATTGAAAACCTCAGGTACAGTAAATATAGCAGGATTACCCACCAGAGTCCTGTTTGACTCGGGGGCCACCCATTCCGTTGTGTCCGTGTCATTCGGAAAAGGACTAGATCGACCCATCAAGACTTTGGAATCAAGTCTGTTAGTTCGGTCCCCCATGGGAATGGAGGTGGTATTAAAAGATTATTATGGGCCTTGCCCAGTGCATATTGAAGGACGAGAGTTGAAAGCCAATCTAGGCCAGCTGGAGATGTCAAATTTCGATGTCATTCTGGGCATGGACTGGTTATCTAAACATTCAACAAACCTGCTGGTGTTCAAGGACAGTGAAGGGACGGAGTTCAACTTTAAAGGGGCTAAGCTGCCTAGAAAGAGAAAGCTTATACTCTCAGCCCTAAAAGCAAGGAAGTGCTTAGAGAAAGGAGGAGTAGGATACCTTGTATCAGTGGTGGACGTTACCGCTGACTTGCCAAGAATGGAGGATATCGAAGTAGTACGAGAATTTCCTGACAGGGCTACTGAGTTTGTGATAGACCTCCTACCAGGGGTGGCACCTGTGTCTAAAGCACCTTACCTGATGGCTCCTACCGAGTTGAAGGAGTTGAAAACTCAACTGCAAGAACTGTTAGACAAGGGATTTATAAGGCCAAGTATCTCACCTTGGGGAGCACCTGTGCTTTTTGTCAAGAAGAAGGATGGTAGCGTATGTCTTTGTATGGACTATCGAAAGTTAAACAAGCTCACCATCAAGAACAGATACCCACTACCAAGAATAGATGACCATCAAGAACAGATACCCACTACCAAGAATAGATGATTTGTTTGATCAACTGCAAGGGTCGAGTGTATTCTCAAAGATTGATTTGAGGTCAGGGTATCATCAATTCAAAATAAAAGAGGCAGACATTCCCAAAACAGCTTTCAGGACGAGATATGGACACTATGAGTTCATTATGATGTCCTTTGGGTTGACTAATGCACCTGCATCGTTTATGGAGCTAATGAACCGAGTATCCCATGACATGTTGGATACGTCAATTATCGTATTCATAGACGATATTCTAGTATACTCCAAGAACAAGGAGACACATGCAGTGCATTTAAGAGCAGCATTACAAAGACTGAGAACAGTGAAGCTCTATGCAAAATTCAAGAAATGTGAATTTTGGTTAGATGAAGTGGCCTTCCCAGGTCACGTGGTGTCTGCTGAAGGAATTAAGGTAGATCCCAGTAAAATTTCAGCCATAGTAGGATGGGAGGCACCGAAGACAGTTGCTGAAATATGTAGCTTCCTGGGCTTAGCTGGATACTACAGAAGGTTTGTGGAGGATTATTCCAAGATTGTTGTTCCACTCACCAGGTTGACCAAAAAGGGGGAGAAGTTCATATGGACTGAAGAATGTGAGAAATGCTTCCAGACACTGAAGTCAAGACTGGTATCAGCATCTATATTGACTATTCCAGCTCCAGGCCTTCCATTCACACTATACACAGATGCTTCAGGTATGGGACTGGGTTGTGTGCTGATGCAAGGAGAACAGGTGATAGCCTACGCCTCAAAACAACTGAAGGAGCATAAGAAGAACTACCCTACACATGACCTGGAGTTGGCAGCGGTCATTCATGCTATCAAGACTTGGAGGCATTACTTGTATGGTGAGAAATTTCGGATTAAGTCTGACCACAAAAGCCTGACGTACCTCTTCACCCAAAAAGACCTGAACATGAGGCAGAGGAGGTGGTTAGAATTACTCAAGGACTACGATTGGGACATTTAGTATCACCCTGGTAAAGCTAACATTGTAGCTGATGCTCTGAGCAGGAAATGGGCATCGAACCCTGAAGCAGGGCCAAGTACAAATGCAGCATTGTGTGCTGCCATTTCTGGCTCATCAGAGGATGAAGAACAGCTCTTAATAAAGTCAGCAGATGATCCTATTGAGCAAGGGTTAATACACTAGTTTACCCTTATGTTTGCGGCACTGAAGATTTTGCCTGACCTGAAGGAAGAAATAAAAGCAGCAGTCCTATAGGACCCATACCTCAGGATAGTTCAAGAAGATTTGGAAAAGGGTTGAGCCAACCCTGATTTCACCTTGGATGCAGACAAGGTACTCAGATATCATGGGCGTTTATGCATACCTGAGAATGAAGATCTAGAAATCAAAAACCGAATCATGTTAAAAGCTTACTCCACTCCATATTCAGTACATCCTGGGAGCACTAAGATGTACCATGACCTAAAGAGATTGTACTGGTGGAGGGGTATGAAAGCAGATGTGGCCGATATGTGTTTCAATGTTTAAACTGCCAGCAAGTCAAAGAAGAATGACAGAGGCCCGTAGGATTATTGCAACCGTTACCTGAGCCAGCATGGAAATGGGATTGTATTACCATGGATTTTGTCACTGGTCTACCTATGACTCCGAGGTCAGTGAATGTTGTTTGGGTAGTTGTATATCGCCTTACCAAGACCGCCAGATTTATTCCTGTCAGACCGCAATACACCAAGGATAAGTTGGCAAAATTATATGTGGAAAATATAGTCAGACTGCACAGTGTCCTAGAGAGCATAGTATCTGATAGAGATCCACGCTTCACATCGAAGTTCTGGGAGGGACTATAGAAGGCCATGGGAACAAAACTAAAGTTCAGTACAGTCCACCCTCAAATGGATGGTCAGTCAGAGAGGACCATCCAGATCCTAGAAGATATGCTTCGTGCATGTGCTATCGACTATAAGGGGGCTTGGGATGAGAAGTTTTCCCTCATCGAGTTTGCCTACAACAATAGCTACCAGGCTACGATTCAAATGGCCCCATATGAGGCCTTGTATGGTAAGAAATGTCGAACACCATTATTATGGGACAAAGTTGGAGAAAGACGAATCGTAGGGCCAGAATTTATGGAAGAAACTTGCAAGGCAGTGGATCAGATTAAGAACCGAGTAAAGACAACTCAGGTGCGTCAAAAGTACTATGCTGATAACAGGAGACGAGACCTTGAATTTACTGTTGGTGATAAAGTGTTCTTGAAGGTGTCACCAATAAGAGGCCTAAAGTGGTTCAGAAGAAAAGAAAAATTGTGTCCTAGATATGTGGGACCATATGAAATTTTGTCTCGATGCGGTAAAGTGGCCTATCAACTTGCATTGCCACCAGCGATGTCTAGTGTCCACAACGTCTTCCACGTGTCCTTACTAAAGAAGTACGTGAGAGACCCTTCGCACATTCTTGTTGTAGACCCCCCAGATTTGATAGAAGACTTAACCTTCGAGGTGGTACCAATCCAGCTAATTAATAAAAAGATACAACAGCTTCAAAGGTGAGCTATCCACTATGTCAAGGTAGTTTGGAAAATTCAGGACGTAGAAGAAATTACCTGGGAGGAGGAGGATGCCATGCGACAAGAATACCCTTATCTTTTCGACTCTGAAGGTAAGTACAATTTCGAGGATGAAATTTTTTTTAAGGGTGGGGGAATTGTGAGACCTACGTGCAAATTTCAGGAACGAAATTTCTTTTAAGGGTTGTAGAGTTGTAAGAACCGTATTCTAAAAACCTGGTCTAACCCATGATTTTATATGGTGACAGGTATTCCAATCATAACCAGATCGGAAGGCGAAGCCGGGTGACGAACCACTCAATCTTCAGGTATGAGAACCTGTGAAAAACTGTAAAAATTACATACCGGTCTGACTATACCGGTCTGAGTCAGTCAGACTGGTATGTGCAACCGGTATGTGTATACCGGTCTGACTATACCGGTCTGAGTCAGTCAGACCGGTATGTGCGACCGGTATGTGTATTTTCAGCTGGAGACGGACTCCAGCGGGTCCCTCACCCTGAATTGAAATTTAAAAAGTTTCCAACCATGGAAAACCTTCCTAAGAATGGTCTCCCACTATTAATAGAGGCTTGGACACTCCTTTGATCCTTCTCAAAACCCTAGCCATCTGAAGAGATCTGAGAAGGAGCAAGGAAGGAGGAGGCCGCTCAAGAAAGGGGTTTCCATCGTAGGAGCACGCCGCCAACCGACGAACACCGCCGATAAGTGCTCAATCCTCTTAGTCATGATAGGATTTCGGATCAGAGCCGTGAAGCGGGCAGCGATCCAAAATCCTAGGACTTTGATTTAAAGCCTAGTTTTTCTTTTAGATCTGATCTGGTTTGATACGGCGTTCTAGTCAAAACCAGAAGGTCATTAGAACACTTGGACCTTAGAATGGGTTAGGAGAAACCCTAGAAACCAAGCCGAAGACCGACGAGGAAGGGAGATCCGAGATCGGGTTCTCGGATCCAAATCGTGGGACATACCGATTGGACACAAGGTCCTGCGGTATGGGCTTGTACATACCGGTTTCACTCAGTGAGATGAGTGAGACCGGTATACTGAGACCGGTATGCCTTCTGAGCCTTGTTTGCTTGACCAAACATGGTTCTGACCAACTGTGACCTTCATAAATGAATTCTAACCTTAATAAATGAATTCTAACTTAAAGGTATGACTATGTAGGACTTGTAGACAGCGTGAGTAGATCCTGTGACGCTGTACAAAATTGTTATCACGTGACAGGTAAGGGACAAGACCCCAAACTCTAATTAATTAAATAACAATAAACTTTTGTTATTAAATCTATGTGTAAATTGTATTGCTTGGTGATTGTGCATATTAACATGCCATGTAGTTGTTTCTTTTGCTATTATCTAATCATGCATCTCATATGCTAGGATGTTGGATGTTAGGCATGTGTATGTTTTTAGTTAGTGTGTGGAATGTGAAGGGGAGTGAGCCCTGGATATATCCACAACTAACACATTTTTCTTATTGCCATCTACCTTAGCAGACTTGGTGCAAATAGGGTATCAGGGGGAGGACATGGGATTGTGGTTCACCCTGCCCGCCAGACTCGAGCCCTATCTCTATGTCGTAGGGAGTCATACTGGGGTAAGGCCATAGATACTGTATTGACATATAGGACTGGTTAGAAACGGTACCCACTTGCAAGCCATTGCCAATAGGTGTTTAGGTATTGGTACGGTGTAGGGTATCAGGGGGAGGATGCAGTCGTGTAGATTGTTGCCTAACCGCCAAACTCTAGCTCTATCTCTATACCGGAGTGAGTGATGTGGGGCAACAGCAGTAGTGTGGATTGTTACCTGCTGTTGAATGTGCTCACAGTCTCTTGCATGGAGGTGCGTTGGCCGCCAAACCTTACCATAGCACCTTGCAAGTTATACCTGACCCAAATTGTAATGTTATCTCATGCATTTTGTATGTTGCATTGGTTTTGTACTTACTGAGCTAAGTTGTGAGCTCACCCGAATATATATATTCTTCTTTTCAGATTTTGATGCAGGGTACACAGTTGATGACTTCATGACTGCCCTAATGTACGGTACAGTTGCTGCCATTGACACTCAGGCAGTAAAGGACGTGCATGACGCATCATGCAACTGCTCATTTTGTGTTTTTCTTTAGAGGATATCTTATTTTAAATAATACATTGTAATATTTTTATTATTTAAGTTTGTGAATGACGGAATAATTTGGATAATTATTTAATTTACAATATAGAGCTCTATTCATTTATCTTTTATTCTGCTGCTTTGTATTATTCTCTGATTAAGTTAGACTGCTTGGGAATGATTGGTTGACATGGTCTATTGAGATCCTGGTGCGAACCGTGGTTTAGAGCCACTTCACTCACACTTCTGGTTCAGTCGGAATTAGGGTGTAACAATTTGTGTCTCAATGCCTAAATTGCCAGAGGGTAAAGGCTGAAAGGCAAAGACCTACAGGATTGTTGCAGCCACTGCCAGAACCAGCATGGAAATGGGATTGCATCACTATGGACTTCGTCACTGGGTTACCATTGACTCCTCGAGTAGTTGACGCGGTCTGGGTGATTGTAGATCTTCTGACTACGACAGCTCGCTTCATAGCTATACAACCTCAGTATACCCGTAGAGAGGTTAGCCAAGCTATATGTGGATAATATTTTGAGATTACATGGTGTACCAGAAAACATTGTGTCCGATAGAGACCCACGTTTTAGTTCAAAATTTTGGAAAGAATTGCAGAAGGCTATGGGTACAGCGTTGAAGTTTAGTATTGCATTCCATCCTCAGACAGACGGACAGTCGGAGCGTACCATTTAGATTTTAGAAGACATGCTTCGAGCTTGTGTTATTGATTTGAAATGATCAATGGATGAGAAACTACCATTAATCGAGTTTGCCTATAACAATAGTTATCAGGCTACTATACAAATGTCACCCTATGAAGCACTGTATGGTAGGAAGTGTCGAACTCCTTTATTTTGGAATGAAGTTAGTGAACGAAGTATCATTGGACCAGAATTTGTTGAAGAGACTTGTCGGGTAGTTGACATTATAAGGAAAGAGTTAGAATGGCTCAGAATCATCAGAAACAGTATGCAGATACTCGACGTCGAGACCTTGAATTCGTTGTAGGTGATAAGGTATTCTTGAAAGTATCACCTATGCGAGGCTTAAAATGATTCAGACAGAAAGAAAAACTAGGTCCAAGATATGTCGGGCCATATGAGATTCTCGCTAAACGTAGAAAAGTGGCGTGTCGGTTAACACTACCTCCATCTATGTCAAGTGTGCATGATGTATTTCATATCTCGTTACTGACGAAGTACGTCAGAGATCCAACACACGTTTTAACAGTGGACCCACCGGGTCTAACTGATGATTTGACATTCGAAGTAGCACCAACTGAAATCACCAACCGAAAGGTTCAACGTCTACGCAACCGTGACATTTATTATGCTAAGGTCACTTGGAGGAGCCGAGATATAGAAGAGATCATATGGGAAGAAGAGAATGCTATGCGAAAGCAATATCCTCACCTTTTGGACTCAGAAGGTATGTACAAATTTCGAGGATGAAATTTTTAATAAGAGGGGGGGAGTTGTAAGACCCGTATCAAACTAATTGGTCTTACCACCTTGTATCAGGTCTACCTATCCTGGTCAAGCCAAGTGGACCAAGTGCGTGAAAAAACCACAAGATCAGGCATGAAATTTAACCCAAAACAGTCAATTATGAGCGTGTCGTCGCATACCTAAATAGGCGTGACCGACCACACCTCAAAATAGTGCAACCACATGAATTTTGGTCGTGTAGTCGCACATTTCAGAAGGTGTGGTCGACGGATTCTGCGACCCCACCTCCGACTACACGGAACCCAGTCAGAACCAAAAATTTGGAAACCTTCCTAATTCGAAGGGGGTCTTTCTTAAACTCATTAGGGCATATTATGGAGGGTTTTTCTCTATAAATAGGACGTCCCTTATCCTCTTTCACTCCTTTAGAACTCTAATTGAAAGTAAGAGAAAGAGAAGAGAAGGAAGAGAAGGAAAATTGAAGAGGAAGACTAAGGAAGAAGAAAATTCAGAGAAAACACTGAATCTTCAACAAGCCTAAGGTATGAATATATTCCCCATGATAATTTGAGAGCCTAGATAGTTTATGAAGAAGATAGGATTTAGGAGAAACCCAAACCATCCATCCATGGACAAATTCCAAGAGAATCCATGGAGAAAATTATGTGGACAATGGATGGTGTATAAAATAATAGTTTTGAGCCATAGAACAATTGTAGGAAGGCCATGATGATAAGCCAAAGAAATCCAAACATGGAGGATTGGAATTGAGAGTGAAAGGTCGACCAATACACGTGTGGTCGTACATGTGGTCGCATGATGTGCAACCACACGAGACACACATGTCCGACCACATGCCCTCGGGAAGTTCCTAGGGAGGGTGTGGTCGCACGTGTGGTCGGAGTATGTCCGACCACACCCTGCGACCCCACGCCCTGTGGTCACAGAAACTGAGGCCACAGGTGCTGCCACACCTACGACCCCTCAGTTTCTGTTAGTCTAAACTCATAGAAATTAATTCTAATTTAAAATCTACAAATTTGTTAGATTTTCAAGAGGTTTAAAAGTGAATTACAATGCTTGAACGAGAATCTACTATCAATCAAAGGTGAGGGAACAAGACCTAAATTAATTGGCTAATAATAATCTATTTTTATTTATTGAGTCTACTACCATGAATGATTCTATGATTGTATGATTATAATGTGTATTTCACATGTCATACAATATTCCTGCTATTACTGCTCATGCATATTCAATTTCGTTTATTTATAACATGATGTGATGTTGATGCTAGGAATAGGCATGTGAATATATGTGTATGGTTAGTGTACTTGATGTAAGTGGGGCATCAGGGGGAGGACGTGACAATGTGGTTCATCCTGGTCACCAGACTCTAGCTCTATCTCTACTCAAGTCTTGTCCACTGACATCGTCGTATCGCCATTACCTTAGCAGAACTAATATGGCATAGGGCATCAGGGGAGGTGGTCTTAGACCGTGTATGTCACACCCCAATTCCACACCTTTCAGAATGGTGTGATAAACCGCTTAATAAACCAACGGTTCAACCAAGATCTTGAATAGGCTGTGTCTATTTGCTTAAACCATACACATCCACAATCATAATCAGAGTAAATAACAATAGCGGAAGTCTTATATATTAAATGAACTGAGAGTCTAGCTATGATAAAGTAATAAATTATCCAATTATCTACAAAAATAACTAAGACATAATTTAAAATAATTAAATCAATTACATGGTCTGTATAACTTAAACAAATCTAATCAAAAACACAGGAATTGCACTCGCATGATGAATCATGCGACTCCATCATCACTTCTGCCTCCATTGCCGCCACATGCCCGTATGTTGGAGCATTCATATAATCTTCAACCGTCGTACCTACATCATCAACTAAAAATATTTGAATTTGAAAAGGGTGAGCACACATCACAGCTCAGTAAGCAAATAAAACAATGCAACAAACATATGCATGCATTCAATTCATACCTTTGGTCTGGTTCATAAGTTTACAATGTACAATAGAAAGGATAGGTGACCGCCGCACCTCTATACACGAATGTGTGGAACCGCCCAATAGATCAAACACCATTGCCACCCCCACATGCACCCACCATGGAATAGAGATAGAGCTAAAGTGCTTAGGACTGCACCGCATCACACTTCCCCTGATGCTCTACCCATACCAACACGTAAGCCCCTGTTGGCGAGGGCTTGTAAACTGGGCTCGCAACTAACCAATCCTAATGTCAAACAGTGTATCCAAGGCCTCACCCTAGCATCCCTCAATACGTCCATAGAGATAGAGCTAAGGCCCCCCGGCAGAGTCAGAGACTGCACGGTCCGAGACCACCTCCCTTGATGCCCTACGACGTAATAATTCTGCTAAGGTAATGGCGATACGATGATGTTAGTGGACAAGACTTGAGTAGAAATAGAGCTAAAGTCTGATGACCAGGATGAACCAAAGTGTCACGTCCTCCCCCTGATGCTACACTTGCATCAAGTACACTAATCACACACATACATTCACATGCATATTCCTAGCATCATCATCATCATCATTTTATAAATAAACAAAATTAAATATGCATGAACAGTAATAACAGGAATAGTGGATGACATGTGATATGCACATTATAATCATACAAGCATAGAATCATTCATGGTGCTGGACTCAATAAACGAAAACAGTTTATTATTAGTTAATTAGTTTAGGTCTTGTTCCCTCACCTTTGGTTGAGCATAGATCATCGTTCAAGCTTTATGAATCACTTTTAAAATGACTATAAAGACCTAACAAGTCGATAGAATTTAATTAGAATTAATTCCAATAGATTTAGAATAACTGAAATCGTAGGGTCGCAGGTAGGGTAGCACCTAGGGTAGCAGTTTCTGCGACCCTAGGGTGTAGGGTCAGACGTGGGGTCGGATATCATTCTACCCTACGTGCGACCACACCCTCCCTAGAACTTCCCGAGGGCATATGGTCGATCCTGTGGTCTCATAGGGTCAGATATCATTCGACCCTACGTGCGACCACACATATTCTGAGTCGACCTTTCATTCTAAAGTTCATTCCTTCATGTTTGGATCCTTTGGTTTACTTTCATGGTCCATTCTATGATTATCCTATGGCTCAAAACTAAAAATTATACATTATTCATTGTACATAATGATTTTCTCCATGGAATCTCTTGGAACTTGTCCATGGACGGATGATTTGGGTTTTTCCTAATCCTATGTTCTTCATAACTATTCTAAGATCTCTAATTTAGGTAAGGAATTAGGTTTATACCTTTATTCAGAGGTTTCTCTGAACTTCTCCTCTTCCTTAGTCTTCTTCTTCAAGTTTCTTTCTCTTCTTCTCTTCCTTCTCTTTCTCTTTCTCTCACTTTCAATTAGGGTTGTAAAGGAGTGAAAGAGGCTAAGGGACGTCCTATTTGTAGATGAAAATCCTCCATAACAAATCCCAATGAGTTTAGGAAAGATCACCTTTGAATTAAGAAAGTTTCCTAATTTCTGGTTTCAGTCTGTCATCGTAGGGTCAGACGTACGGTCGCAGAATCCGTCGACCCTACACCTTCTTAGTCATCCGACCCTACGACTAAAAAGTCATGGGTTGGACTTCTGTTGAGGTGGGATCGACCCTACCTGTTTAGGCATGCGACCCTACCCTCACATTTACTATTTTTGGGTTAGACTCATACCTGATCTTGTGATTTCTTCACGCACTTGGTCCACTTGGCTCGACCATGATAGGTAGACTTGGTACAAGGTGGTAAGACAGGTTAGTTCGATACGGGTCTTACAACTCCCCCCCTCTTATTAAAAATTTCGTTCTCAAAATTTGTACATACCTTCCGAGTCGAAAAGGTGAGGATATTGCTTTCGCATGGCATTCTCTTCTTCCCATGTGATCTCTTCTATATCTCGACTCCTCCAGGTGACCTTAACATAGTATATGTTATGGTTGCGTAGACGTTGAACCTTTTGACTAGTGATTTCAATGGGTGCCACTTCGAATGTCAAATCATCAGTTTGATCTGGTGGATCTGCTGTCAATACGTGCGTTGGATCTCTGACGTACTTCTTTAATAATGAGATATGAAATACATCATGCACACTTGACATAGATGGTGGTAGTGCTAATTGATAAGCCACTTTTCCACGTTTAACTAGAATCTCATATGGCCCGACATATCTCGAACTTAGCTTCCCTTTCTATCTGAATCGTTTTAAACCTCACATAGGTGATACTTTCTAGAACACCTTATCACCTACGATAAATTCAAGGTCTCAACGTCGAGTATCTGCACACTGTTTCTGACGATTCTGAGCCGCTCTAACTCTTTCCTTGATGATGTCGACTACTCGACAAGTCTCTTCAATATACTCTGGTCTAATGATGCTACGTTCTCCAACTTCATTCCAAAGCAAAGGAGTTTGACACTTTCTACCATACAGTGCTTCATAGGGTGACATCTGTATAGTAGCCTGATAGCTGTTGTTATAGGCGAACTCGATCAAAGGTAGTTTCTCATCCCATGATCCTTTAAAATCAATTACACAGGCTCGAAGCATGTCTTCTAAAATCTGAATGGTACGCTCTGACTGTCCATTTGTCTGAGGATGGAACGCAGTACTGAACTTCAACGTTGTACTCATAGCCTTTTGCAATCCTTCCCAAAACTTTGAAGTAAAGCGTGAGTCTCTATCGGACACAATGCTTTCAGGTACACCATGTAATCTGACAATGTTATCCACATATACCTTGGCTAACCTCAGTAGGGTATACTGTGGTCGTATAGCTATAAGGCGAGCTGTTTTAGTCACACGATCTACAATCACCCAGACCGCGTCAACTACTCGAGGAGTCAATGGTAACCTGGTGATGAAGTCCACAGTGATGCAGTCTTATTTCCATGCTAGTTCTGGCAGTGGCTGCAACAGTCCTGCAGGTCTTTACCGTTCAGCCTTCACCCTCTGACAATTTAGGCATTGAGACATGAATTTAGCTACATCTACTTTCATTCCTCTCCACCAATATAATTTCTTCAAATCATGATACATCTTTGTACTTCCAGGATGTACCGAATAAGCGGTGGTGTGAGCTTCCTTCATTAGTCTGTGTCTAATGTCTAAGTTTTCCATTTCAAGAACACATACTCTTCCTTTGTACTTCAGTACCTTTTCATCATCCAAGGTGAACTCAGGAATAATTCTACCTTTTTCGATGTCTTCTTGTACCGTTCTCAGATAAGGGTCTGATTTAAGAGCGGCTTTCACTTCATCAATTATATCGGGTATAATATTCAATGTTGCGAACATATTTGAAAACCGATGAATAAACCCTTGGTTGGTTGATCCACCTGGTGCATCTATCACGAACTGCTCATTACCATAATTGAATACTTTCCCTGTAGCACACATTGCTGCAGTCGTGTTTACTTCTCCTTGAGATTTTATCATTGTTTTTCTGCTTAACGCATCAGCAACTACATTAGCCTTTCCTGGATGATACTGGATATCACAATCATAATCCTTCAATAATTTCAGCCATCTCCTTTGTCTCATATTCAACTCCTTCTGATTAAAAAGATAAGTAAGACTCTTATGATCGGATTTAATCTGAAATTTCTCTCCGTATAAGTAATGTCTTGAACTACTTGAACTAGAGGAGCGGGAAGAGCGAATGTTTTGAGCTTACTACAAAAGAAAAGTGTCTCCATAACTTGACAGCATGTACTACTGCCGTTAATTCCAAGTCATGAGTGGGATAGTTCTTCTCATGTGTCTTCAGTTGTCTTGAGGCATATGCAATTACTTGTTCTCCTTGCATAAGTACACATCCTAAACCCAATCCCGACACATCAGTGTACAAGATAAATGGCTGTCCTGGAATGAGAATAGTCAAGATCAGAGCCGATATCAATCTAGCCTTCAATGTTTGGAAACTTTTCTCACATTTATCAGTCCAAAAAAACTTTTCTCCTTTCTTAGTTAAACTGGTGAAAGGTATGGCAATTCTGAATAGTCTTCCACGAATCGTCAATAATACCCAACTAGACCTAGGAAACTTCTAATTTCTGCAATGCTCTTCGGTGCTTCCCACTTCACAATGGCTTCAATCTTGCTGGGATCCACTTTAATTCTTTTCGCGGATACAACATGGCCTAAGAAAGCGACCTCATTTAGCCAAAACTCACACTTTGTAAATTTGGCGTAAAGCTTCTCTTTCTTTAATTGCTGCAGAGCGGCTCTTAGATTCATGACATGATTTTCCTTGTCCTTGGAGTAGACCAATATATCATCGATAAACATAATTACCGACGTATCCAACATATCATGGAATACCCGATTCATGAGTTCCATAAAAATTGCGGGTGCATTCGTCAATCCAAAAGACATGACTAAAAATTCATAATGTCCATATCTTGTTCTGAATGCTGTCTTTGGAATATCACCGTCCTTAATCTTCAACTGATGGTATCCTGACCGAAGCTCAATCTTAGAGAACACTTTGGCACCTTGCAACTGATCGAACAAGTCATCGATCCGAGGCAACGGGTACCGATTCTTGATTGTCAGCTTATTCAACTCCCGGTAGTCTATACATAGTCGAACGCTACCGTCCTTCTTCTTTACAAATAATACTGGCACTCCCCATGGTGATATGCTAGGTCTGATGTAACCCTTGTCCAATAATTCCTGTAACTACACTTTTAATTCCTTCAATTCAGTAGGAGCCATTCTATAAGATGCTTTAGATACTGGTGCAGCTGAGGGTATCAGATCTATAATGAACTATGTAATTCGATCGGGTGGTAGTCCTGGTAGTTCTTCAAGAAATACACCTGAAAAGTCATGCACGACATCAATATTTTCCATTCATGGTGCTTCCTTGGTGAGGTCGACCACTGATACCAGATACCCAACACCTCCTTTCTCGAGGCATTTCCTAGCCTTTAATGCAAAGAGAATGAGTTTTTGTTTACGGGGAAGTTTGGTTCCCGCAAACTAAACTCTGCTCCTTCCTTGTCTTTAAATGTCAGTTTCTTTTCTGCACATAATAGGTTTGCAGAATGCCGAGCTAACCAGTCCATTCCCAAGATGACGCAAAGTCTGCCATCTCAAGTTGAATCAAGGTTGCAACCAAAGTCTTCTTGTCAATAAGAACTGGACATGGTCCATAACCTTTTTCTAATTCCATTTCTAATCCCATAGGTGATCATACAAGCAGTTTGTAGTCTAAAGATTTGAGGGGCAGATTCAGCTTCTTTCCAAATGACATAGATATAAAAAAAAATGAGTAGCTCTAGAATCAAAGAGTACTCTAGCGGGTATGCCATTAATAGGTACGATACCTGTGATTTGTTTTAGTTTAGTTTACATGCTCGCACAATGTAATACAAAATGAAAGGTTCAGATCATACCTGTGACCACATCCGACGAGCGGCAGCATCCTCAGATGTAACAGCATAAACCTTTCCTTGCTGTAGCTACTTCCTGGGCTTACTCCCTTGAATAATGTCCTACTTGGTTGCAGTTAAAGCATTTTACTCCTTCATTGGTTGGATTTTGTTGCGGTTGAGCTGCTAGAGTAGTCTTGGCAGCAGCATTGAAACCTTGAGTACGGAAGGGTTTGAATGTCCTTGTATTCCCTCCGTTGTAAGAATTCTCATTTGGCCTCTTGATACCTCTATTTTGAGCAAAGTAGCTCTCCTTCTGGCTCGACTCTATAACTCGAGCAATTTGTACGGCTTCCTTGTAAACCTTCTTTTCCAATCTCAGAACATGCTCACGGATGCTTCCCCTGAGTCCTATGATGAACCTTCGAGTCTTTGTGTTTTTCCCCCGCATGCTGGCGGGTGCAAAGAAAAACAGCTCTTCATAATGCTGTTGGTATGCATCCACAATCATCTGGCCCTGATATAACTCAGGAACTCTCTCTCTCTCCATAGAATCTCTAAAACTTTTAGGGAAGTACTTCTCAAAGAATGCCTCTTTATAGATGGCTCAGGACAATTGGGCATGCTTTGTTAACAGATAAGTCTGTGTGGACTTCCACCAGTAGTGTGCGTCGCCTTTCAGCATGAAGGTTGCATACAGTACTTTCTCCTCCTCATTTACCATCATCATCATGAAATTTATTTTCATTTCATCGATCCAGTGTGCTGGCCAAAAAGGATCAGCTGGCTTACCATTATATTCCTTGGGCTTCATCTTCAGAAAACGCTCGATCAGTCGGGAGTGGTCCAGCTGATACGGAGCATAGGCCCTATACATAGGTGGTTGGTACTGGTAACTACCTTGAACTACCTCAGGATTCTGCACTTGAGCCTGCATGACTGGTGTTTGAGGTGCGTGGTGTACCGTGTTGCTTCCCCCTGGTACTGTGCTAGCCAGCCCTACTAGCATAGGTGTCGTATGTGCAGCTGGAAAGGTCATTCCTATAGCAGCTTGAGTATTGGCCTGCACCTGCTGTATTTGCTGCAACTGTTGTGCCAAGTTCATTACCGCTGTAGCCAGATCTGTAGGTGGGGCTGGCAAGTTTGTAGGATTTGTCTAGCCACTAGTTACCGATGGTGCCGTATTCAGACTTCCTTGTAAATCAAGATTTTCATGGCTGTCTTCCTCCACAGGTGGTGATAGTGGAATTGGGTTACGGCCTCGTTTGGTCACTCTACGCCCAGCCATTTCCTATTCTAGTGGTGGTAGTGTCTGAAAAACAGTCATAGAACATGTAAGGCAATCATTATAAGTTGTTCCCAAGTCAAAATTCAACCAATCAATATAAATTTCCAATTTTTCTGATCATTTAGTTAAAACTACTGAATTTTCCATTGTAGGGTTGATGGTAGGGTCGGTCCTTATGCGACCCTAGGGTATGCAACACTGAGAACACTGTCAGCTCACCAAGAGCCTAGGGTTGATCGTGGGGTCAGTATCTATCCGACCTTAGGTCCAACCCATGGTTCTCTGCCAGATCACCGAGAGCCTAGGGTCGATGGTAGGGTCAGTATATGTTTGACCCATGGTTCTCTGTCAAATCACCGAGAGCCTAGGGTCGATGGTAGGGTCGCACATTTTGGTCGAATTATGCGACCCTACGATCCAGAATTAGGTTTTTGAACCTAATTTTGGATTCATTTCCCATTCTTCCTCTTTTCTTCCAACTCAACTCATTCCCCTGAGTTGCTACAGTGTCAACCCCTAGTGTTTGGTGTTCATTCCTTCCGTTCGTGACTCCCACTCCTTCTCTTCAGGTATGCTCTCTACTGTTTCACATTTTTAAGCTTTCCAAACTAGGTTTTTCGCCCATTACATCGTTTTCTTCAAATTAAACTTTTTCTAATCGTAAAAATTTAATTTTTAGTGGGGGCTTTTGCTATTGGTCACCCAATGGACGAAAGCCCTCAAAAATATTTGAGTTTCATCGGTTGGTTATCGAGAAACTTGAAACTTTCCATTTTTGACCTAATTTTTGAGATTTTTTTGAATTTATTGAAATTTCATCGAATTCGATCTTTCTAGATTAAATTTCCAACTGTATGAGCCTTACAGGATGGTTTGGAACCTATGTAAGTCCTCCTGCCCAGTTGTTTGGGTAAAAAGTGAGACTTTTGGCCAAATCATGCCGTTATAATGTCGAAATTTTAAGTTTTTCACCATTACTAATATCTTGTTTGTTCTTCTGTGTCTTGGCAGCTAGTATGGCTGGTACCAAGGTTCCTAGGGCTCATGACCCCTTTCATTTCTGCTCCAACGAGGCGGAAGCTCAGTATGCTCGCTATGAGCGTAAGAAAGTAGAAGGGGGTCGCTGTGTGAACTTGGCTAGCCTGGCCTTGTTCAACGTAGAGGGTGTTTTTGGTGACATGGGCTAGCTTCCTGTAATCACCTATGAGGCTTGTACTCATCCTGATTTAGTGAGGCAGTTCTATTGCAATCTCCAGGTAGTGGGGAATCGCAATGACACAGAGAGGGGTAGGGAGCTCAGGATCACTGGCTACGTCAAAAGGGTGAAGGATTCATTTAACTGCTAGCAGTTGGATGATCTTTGGGGCATCTCAAATGACGGCCCTTTGGTGTACTATTCTCCCAAGGAACCCCAGTTCCTATCCTTGGAGATGCATGCTGAGATTGATAGTCAGCTCATTAGAGATGATCGTTGGGAGATGAAAGCGATCAACCTACGTCTAAAGCCTCGGGTGTACTGTAAAATTATCCAGCACAACCTGATCCCCTAGAGTGGACACTATGATAGGATTTCACAGTTGACTCAGTATGTTCTCTACTGTGTTTGCACCAGGCAGCCTGTCTGCCTTCCTTATATTATCATTCGGACGATGATCCACACTATGCTGCTTGGTCAGTTAGGCAACCTGCCCTACGGGCATCTGATCACTACACTGCTTACCCGCCTACACATTGATTTAGTGGATGAGAGGATTCAGGAGAAGACCTCCTCATCGGATCTTGACTGGGAGGCCATCTGTAAGATGGGTATGCGGTATGCTCAAGTCAGTGATGATGAGAGGAACGCTCTGGTGCGTCCTCATACTCGAGTTGAGGTAGCACATGTTGCGGCGACAGCAGCAGCAGCAGCAGGAGTAGGGGTCCATGGTGGTGATGTTGAGGATGAGGATCGTATGTTCATGGATGTAGACTACATACCTCCTCCATCACCTCTATATTCTACTGGAGCTGGTCCATCTCGGGCTCCTTCACACACTGTTGGTCCTTCACGCCCACCCTCTGATGATATGATGGGGCTATTGTGCGAGATTAGAGAGGCTCAGAGCGTGACTGATCTGCGAGTAGGAGAGCTTCTAGAGGCTCAGCGCGCGACTGATGGGAGAGTAGGCGAGCTTCTAGATGCTCAGTGTGTGTCTGATCAGCGGATGGCCGAGTTGACAGCTAGTCTCCAGACGACCCAGACTCAGGTAGCCTGGTTGACTAGAGTGTATGCTGAGGACTACGACAAAGATCGCGAGGCACCTCCTCCTCCAGCACCTCCAGCTCCATGATGTATATTTTCTTTTTATCCTTTTTTGTACTACAGAGTAATTATTTGGATTGTGGATTGTACTCTGATTTGGATATGTATAAACGTTGCTTTTTATTTGATGTATATGAACTTGTTTCTCCCTTTATATATACGTTATTCTCTTTCAAGATTTTTTCTCAAACAACACAGGTGCTTGTGGTGTGTTATTATTACAACTTTTAATTTTTATCCTAACTCAGTTTAAGACCTTTTTGTGGAAGTATATCGGTTTAATAGACAGGGCCTGAGAGCTCTGATACCAAGTTTGTCACACCTTAATTCTACACCGTTCAGAATGGTGTGATGAACCGCTTAATAAACCAACGGTTCAACCAGGATCTCGAATAGGCTGTGTCCATTTGCTTAAACCATACACATCCACAACCATAATCAGAGTAAATAAGAATAGCGGAAGTCTTATATATTAAATGAACTAAGACTTTAGCTGTGATAAAGTAATAAAATTATCCAATTATCTGTAAAAATGACTAAGACATTATTTAAAATAATTAAATCAATTACATGGTCTGTATAACTTAAACAAATCAAATCAAAAACATAGGAGTTGCACTCGCATGATAAATCATGCGACTCCATCATCACTTCTGCCTCCATTGCCGCCACATGCCCATATGTTGGAGCATTCATATAATCTTCAACCGTCGTACCTGCATCATCAACTAAAAATATTCAAATTCGAAAATGATGAGCACACATCACGGCTCAGTGAGTAAATAAAACAATGTAACAAACATATGCATGCATTCAATTTATATCTTTGGTCTGGTTCATAAGTTTGCAATGTGCAATAAAAAGGATAGGTGGCCGTCGGACCTCTATACATGAATGTGTGGAACCGCCCAATGGACACCATTGCCGCCCCCACATGCATCACCATGGAATAGAGATAGAGCTAAAGTGCTTAGGACCGCACCGCATCACACTTCCCCTGATGCTCTACCCATACCAACACGTAAGCCCCTGTTGGCGAGGGCTTGCAAACTGAGCTCGCAACTAACCAATCCTAATGTCAAACAGTATATCCAAGGCCTCACCCCATCCCTCAATACATCCATAGAGATAGAGCTAAGGCCCCCCGGCAGAGTCAGAGACTACACGGTCCGAGACCACCTCCCCTGATGCCCTACGACGTAATAGTTCTGCTAAGATAATGGCGATACGACGATGTTAGTGGACAAGATTTGAGTAGAGATAGAGCTAGAGTCTGGTGACCAGGATGAACCATAGTGTCACGTCCTCTCCCTAATGCTCCACTCGCATCAAGTACACTAACCACACACATACATTCACATGCCTATTCCTAGCATCATCATCATCATCATCATCATCATGTTATAAATAAACAAAATTAAATATGCATGAACAGTAATAACAGGAATAGTGGATGACATGTGATATGCACATTACAAGCATAGAATCATTCATGGTGCTGGACTCAATAAACGAAAACAATTTATTAGTCAATTACTTTAGGTCTTGTTCCCTCACCTTTGGTTGAGTGTAGTTCCTCGTTCAAGCTTTATGAATCACTTTTAAAATCACTAGAAAGACCTAACAAGTCGATAGATTTTAATTAGAATTAATTCTACTAGATTTTGAATAACTGAAATCGTAGGGTCGCAGGTAGGGTAGCACCTAGGGTAGCAATTTTTGCGACCCTAGGGTGTAGGATCAGACGTGGGGTCGGATACCATTCGACCTTACGTGCGACCACACCCTCCCTGGAACTTCCCAAGGGCATGTGGTCGATCCTATGGTCTCGTAGGGTCGGATATCATTCGACCTTATGTGCGACCACACGTATTCTGAGTCGACCTTTCATTCTAAAGTCCATTCTTTCATGTTTGGATCCTTTGGTTTACTTTCATGGTCCATTCTATGATTATCCTATGGCTCAAAACTATAAATTATACACTATTCATTGTGCATAATGATTTCCTCCATGGAATCTCTTGAAAGTTGTCCATGGACGGATGATTTGGGTTTCTCCTAATCCTATGTTCTTCATAACTATTCTAGGATCTCTAATTCAGGTAAAGAATTAGGTTCATGCCATTATTCAGAGGTTTCTCTGAACTTCTCCTCTTCCTTAGTCTTCTTTTTCTTCTTCTCTTCCTTCTCTTTCTCTTTCTCTCACTTTCAATTAGGGTTGTAAAGGAGTGAAAGAGGCTAAGGGATGTCCTATTTATAGAGGAAAATCCTCCATAACAAGTCTCAATGAGTTTAGGGAAGATCCCCTTTGAATTAGGAAAGTTTCCCAATTTTCGATTTTAATCTGTCATCGTAGGGTCGGACGTAGGGTCGCAGAATCCGTCGACCCTACACCTTCTTAGTCATCCGATCCTATGACTAAAAAGTCATGGATTGGACTTCTGTTGAGGTGGGATCGACCCTACCTGTTTAGGCATGCGACCCTACCCTCACATTTACTGTTTTTGGGTTAGACTCATACATGATCTTGTGATTTCTTTACGCACTTGGTCCACTTGGCTCGACCATGATAGGTAGACCTAGTACAAGGTGATAAGACCGGTTAGTTCGATATAGGTTTAACAGTGTAGTCTCTGACTCTGCCAGGGGGTCTTAGCTCTATCTCTATAGACGTATTGAGGGATGCTAGGGTGAGGCCTTGGATACACTGTTTGACATTAGGATTGGTTAGTTGTGAGTCCAATTTGTAAGCCCTCACCAATAGGGGCTTACGTATTGGTATGGATAAGGCATCAGGGGAAGTGTTATGCGGTATTTGATCTGGGCACTTTAGCTCTATCTCTATTCCATGATGGGTGCATGTGGGAGGGCAATACTATTTGATCCATTGGGCGGCTTCACACACTAGTGTATAGAGGTGCGGCGGCCACCTATCCTTTCTATTGTACATTTCAAACTTATGAACCAGACCAAAGATATGAATTGAATACATGCATATATTTGTTGCATTGTTTTGTTTGCTCAGTGAGCCATGATATGTGCTCACCCTTTCGACGTCGAATATTTTTAGTTGATGATGCAGGTCCTACAGTAGAAGATTATATGAATGCTCCAATGTACGGGCATGTTACGGCGATGGATGCAGAAGCTTTGATGAAGTCGCATGATTCATCGTGCGAGTGCAACTCATGCGTCTTTGATTAGATTTATTAGTTGGATCATTTAGAAGGTTTAATTGATTAATTTATTTTATTTTATGTCTTAGTCTTTTGGAGATAATTGGATACTTTATTTATGTTACCACCGTTAGATACTCAGTTCATTAGTATTAAAGACTTCCGCTATTGTTTATTTACTCTGATTATGGTTGTGGACATGTGTGGTTTAAACAAAAGGACACAACCTATTCGAGATCCTGGTTGAACCGTTGGATCATAGACGGTTCATCACACCATTTTGGTTGGAGCATAATTGGGGTGTGACACTTCCGCTGTATTTATTTATATTCTGATTGTTGTTATGTGCAATGGTTTGTATTAGTGGGCACAGTCTTATTGAGATCCTGGTGTGAACCATTGGTTTAGTAACGGTTTACTCACACTTCTTGTTCAATCAGAATTGGGATGTGACAATTTGGTATTAGAGCTCTTAGGCTCTGTCCAACAGACCATATTTGCACTTAACTGAGTCGATGAACTTAGATAGGAAGAATTAAAAGCTTTAATAAAAATACACCTTAAGCACTTGTTTGATGCCTGAGACTAAATACTAAAGAGCATAATGTACTATATTAAAAGTGAAAACCTAATAAACAGACATGCTCTAATTAGGAGATCATAATAACAAGCGAGAATGATCATAAATTTCAATAACAAGTAAGAAGAAAAATCGTATCAAAGAATAAAGCATAAAGCATTCCAAGAGTAAAAAATTAATTGTACTATAGGGTATAGTCCACAAACCGGACAGTTACCCTGTTATAAAAGTCTTTGTACTGTGAGGGAGAGAAAAATAAGGTAATCTATCATGGGGTTGGGGGCATCGGAGGAATGGGGTCAGCTAGGTCATAGCCACGCTCATACGCGACCCTGAGCCAATGTATCTGCTCCTGTGTGACTCTGAGGCTGCGAGAGAGGCGCCCTAGGTCATGGTTCATCTCGTGCTGGGCATCCCAAATCTCCATAAACATACCCATCACGGTATCGAGAGGAGGCTGGGATGGTCCTACTACAGGTATGGGCTGCGGTTTCGATGCAGGAATGTCCTCCATCTATTCATCATCATCACCCCCTACCTCTTCTGCATAAGCTGCATCGGCTGCTGCTACTGCTGCTGCCGCTGTCGCTACCCTCCTAAGCGGACGAGGACGAGCCTCTAACTCCTCATCACTAATCGGCAGGTTATCCATCTTCATCCAGACAATGGCATCCCAGTCAATGTCTGATGTCATGGTGTCCTCAACCGTAATCTCATCCCTCATGTCCACTCGAAAGCGCTGCAGGAGTGTAGTGATAAGCCGACTATATGGAAGGTTGCTTATCTGATCGGGCATAGTAGCCTGACGCATTGCCTTGATGATAATATAAGGAAGACAAACCCACTCCCTAGTGCAGACACAATAAGTCAGGTACTAAGTGAGCTAAGATAACTCACTGTAGTGGCCGCTCTAAGGAACAATATCATACTGGATGATGCGGCAATAGACTCGAGGAAGAGGTCTCAAACTGACAGCTTTCATGGGTGCCCCTGGGTTAAGGATCTACTCTAAAACCTCCTGGCGCAAATCATTAGTAAGGAAGCCTTTCATCTTGGGAGCGCAGTAAACCAAATCACCATCATTAGGAATCCCCAAGAGATCAGCGAGCTGGTGAGTGTTGAATGATATGGGAACACCCTTGACAAAGCTAGTGAGGCAGAGGTCCCTACCGTGGCTGAAATCGTTAACATCCCCCAAGACCTCCAAGTTAGCATAGAAGTACTTGACCAGGTTTGGTCGGGTAGTCATTGTATAGGTGATAACAGGTAATCACCCAAGTGCACCAAAGGCTGCTTCAACATCGAATCGTTGTAGTTGCTCCAGGCTTACGCAGCGTCTAGATTCTATGTTTTTCTCTTTGAACCATGAGAAACGGGCTTGCGTCGTCGCCGAATGAAACCACCACTCATCAAACTGTGGAACCGGTGGGTGTGGACGGTACATGCCCGGAGCGTATGCGTGCTTACCAGCACCTCGACGCCGAGACATTGTTAACTACAAAACAAAACAAAACAACGAGAATTAGTCAAAAAATTTCAAAATTTCGATAGCATAATGACAGTATTTCAAGCAAAGGCCTCGTACTCACCCAAAATCTGGGGAGAAGGACTTATGTAACAATTTAGCAACATATAGAGACCAAACAATCATCAAACAGCAACAATTACAAAAAAAAATCAATTTTTGACCAAAACCTAGGTCAAAAAATCCAAATATTTCGATTTTGAGAAAATCATACAGTGAAACCTCAAATAAGTTGAGGGCTTTTGTTCATAGGAGTCCCAAAACTATTTCTAAGCCGAAGAAAAAGAGTTTTTACTGTTAGAATCTTCTAAATCTAGGAAAACCTAGTTTTTGGACAAGAAACCATGAAGAGACGATGTAAAAGAGAAAGAGGAAGGAAGGAACTTACTTAGAGAAGTTGTGAAGCATTCTTGGGAGAGAAGAATCGCTTTCACAAGCATCGGTCGGATTGTAGCAACTCACCAAGTCAGAGAGGAATCGCCACTAGAGAGGAAAATGAGAAGAAAAGTGAGGAATGAGTCAAAATTTGTGATTTTAAAGTCTTTTAGAGCATACTGGTCGATGGTTTTGCCCTATACCGGTCGACCGGTACCCCTTGTTACCTGCAACCTGTACCTCTCGGCCAAAGAAAGGTGTTGATCGGTCGATCATACTGGTTGCACCATACCATACAGAGGTGCGACCGGTACATCGATCGGTACCCCTCGGGAAGTGCGAGAGGTTTGTCCGCCCGACTATACCGGTTACACTATATTCTACAGTGCCGCGACCAGTATGTTGCGACCGGACAAGTATTCTAAGCCTAGAAAATTTTGAGAAAATCTTTTTAAATTTTGATTTAAAGTTTCCATTACAATTTTCGCCTCGCATTGTTAAAGACTAACACTATTATGAAAAATGTGACTATTCGAATGTACCTCATGTGTTATGTCTTCTTCTCAGATCCAAACAGGAAGAGTAATCTGAGATGGCAGGCGAAAATGGTCGTAGAGGCTCACGAAAGCGTCACCATTCAAGGGTGCGCCAAGCTGAAGACAATGTGTAAATAGGAACCGTTGATGAGCAAAACTTGAACCCGGAAGGTGGAACCCCAATGAGGGATGATGGGAACTGGACATAAATGAGAAATAATGGAGAAGGGCAAAGTCACAAAGCACCAACAAATCTGTCAGGCCCTCCTTACACCAACTTTGAGACTATTGTGACGAATCTGGTCTACCAGATGGAAGCTCAGTAGAAGGTGTTCTTGAACGAGATGCTAAAGATGTTCAGGCCATCGGGATATATCCCTACAGAAGGTACGCCTGAGTCTGGGGAAAATAACACCGCACTACCAGTGGATGGTAGCACTGGGCCGATGGGCCAAGAACAGAACCTACAACTACCACACCAATTTCCAACATTATCTGCCTATCAAGGGATCTATCCATCCCCACCACCATGGTATGGAATAAATGCACAGAGGTAGAATGACCTAAGCCAAGCGATGGATAGGTTTTTGAAGTTAAAACCCCATACCTTCATAGGGAAACCCTGAAAACCACTATGGCCTGCACAGTGGGTTGCTGAGATGGAGAAGAACTTTTGTCTGATGACTTACACGGAGGATGAGAAGGTGTTATTTGCTACGCACATGCTCAAGGAAGATGTTAATGCCTGGTGGAATTCTACCCGGCCATACTTGGAGACGAAGCACACCCAAATCACTTGGGAAATATTCAAGGGAGCCTTTTTCGATAAGTACTTCCCTAAGAGTTTTCGTAATCAGATGGAGAAGGAATTCCTCAACCTGCAGCAATCCCAGTTTACTATTGATGCGTACCAGCAGAGGTATGAAGAACTATTTTTCTTTGCTCCAGCAAGCATGCAAGAGGAGGAAACCAAAACCCATAGGTTCACTATGGGATTGCGAGGAAGTATCCAGGAGTACGTCTTGGGTTTGGAGAAGAAGGTGTATAAGGAGGCTGTGCAGATTGCTAAGGTGATTCAATCAATCCAAAGAGACAGCTTCTTTGCTCAAAATAGGGGACTGAAGAGGCCTGCTACTGAGACTTTCGGTGGAGGAAATACAAGACCATTCTGCCCATACAGGGCTCAATCTGCTATGGTGCCAGCAAGGAATACTACTGCACCACCACCACAGATAGCTGGTCAAAACCTTAATGTCAAATGTTTCAATTGCTAGCAATGGGGCCATTATGCAAAGACTTGCATTCTACCAAGAAAGCAACCGCCACAGCAAGGGAAGGTATTCGCAGTCACCACTGAGGAGGCAGCCGCATCACCTGATGTGGTTACTGGTATGAATCCGTCTCTCGTTATTTTGGTTTATGCATTACTATGTATGAGCATGTAGACTAAGGAATAATTAAATTCCAGGGACTGTAGATATAGCTAGTGTACCCGTCAGAGTACTCTTTGACTCTGGCACTACACGTTCCTTTGTTTCTATGTCTTTCTGAAAGCGATTGGAGTTACCTGTCAAGCTCTTAACTCCAAGTTGATAGTTCACTCTCCGTTGGGAGTAGAAGTGGGGTTGAATGAATGCTATGGGCTATGTTCAATTAGTATTAATGGGCGAAACCTAAAAGTAAATCTGGTTCAACTCGAGATGGCAGACTTTGATGTCATCTTGGGAATGGATTGGCTAGGCCATCATTCAGCTAGCTTATTATGTGGCGAAAGGAAACTTGTTTTTAAGGATGATAAGGAAAAGGAGTTTAGCTTCACTGGAACCAAATTACCTAGGAAGCGGAAGCTGATCCTCTCTACTCTAAAAGCTAAGAGATGCTTAGAGAAGGGAGGAGTGGGTTACTTAGTGTCTGTGGTCGACATCGCTGCAGAGTTGCCAAAGATGGAAGATCTGGATGTGGAACCAGAGTTTCCAGATGTATTTCCAGAAGACCTACCTGGACTACCTCCAGAAAAGGCTATAGAGTTCGTAATAGACCTTATGCCAGGGTCGGCGCCAATGTCTAAGGCACCATACAGGATGGCCCCTACAGAATTAAAAGAGTTGAAGACCCAGTTACAAGAACTACTAGATAAGGGTTTCATAAGACAAAGCATATCGTCGTGGGGAGCACCTGTATTGTTCGTAAAGAAGAAGGATGGTAGCGTACGATTATGTATCCACTACCGGGAGTTGAACAAGTTAACCAACAAGAATCTATACCCTTTGCCTAGGATCGATGATCTGTTCGATCAGCTGCAGGGTGCAAATATTTTCTCGAAGATTGATCTTAGATCAGGGTATCACCAATTGAAGATCAAGGTAGCGGATATTTCAAAGACTGCGTTCAGGACAAGGTATGGGCATTATGAGTTCCTGGTAATGTCGTTCGGGTTGACTAACTCTCCAGCGTCTTTCATGGAACTGATGAACCGAGTGTTTCATGACATGTTAGACACTTCGGTCATCGTATTCATTGATGACATCTTTGTCTACTCAAAGGACAGGGAGGCTCATGCAACACACTTGAGAGCAGCCCTACAACGGCTAAGAAGGGAAAAGCTTTACGCCAAGTTCAAGAAATGCAAATTTTGGCTAAAGGAAGTGGCCTTCTTGGGTCACATAGTATCTGCAGATGGTATCAAGGTAGATCCAAGCAAGATTGCAACTATAGTAGGATGGGATGCACCGAAATCAGTTGCAAAGATTCGTAATTTCCTTGGATTGGCTAGTTACTATAGAAGATTCATGGAAGACTACTCAAGAATCGCCGTTCTACTTACCAGACTAACCAAAAAAGGAGAAAAGTTCATATGGACAGCTGAGTGTGAGAAGTGCTTCCAGACTCTGAAGTCAAGACTACTCTCTACACCTATCTTGACCATCCCAGTACCAGGCTTGTCGTTCACCCTATATACAGAAGCCTCAGGGTTGGGTCTTGGATGTGTGTTGATGCAAGGAGAACAGGTGATTGCCTACACATCAAGACAGTTGAAAGAGCATGAGAAGAACTATCCTACGCATGATCTGGAGTTAGCAGCGGTCATTCACGCAATCATGACTTGGAGGCACTACCTTTATGGTGAAAAGTTTCAGATCAAGTCGGATCACAAGAGTTTGACTTACCTTTTTACTCAGAAGGACCTGATTATGAGACAGAGGAGATGGCTGGAGCTATTAAAAGATTATGATTGTGACATCCAGTACCATTCGAGTAAAACAAACATGGTAGCTGACGCCTTAAGCAGAAAGTGGGCATTGAAACCTAAAGCAGGACCCAATACCAACGCTGCATTGTGTGCTACAGCCTCGAGCTCAATAGAAAATGATGAAGAGCATATATTAGAGACTACAGAAGATCTAGTGGAACAGGGCTTAATTCATAAGTTCACATTGATGTTCGCAGCTTTGAAGATCTCATCGGATCTAATAGATGAGGTAAAAGTAGCAATCCTACAGGATCTACATCTCAAGACTGTGCAAGCAGATCTAGAGAAGGGTAAAAGCAACTCTGACTTTACCTTGGATTAAGACAAGGTACTCAGGTATCGTGGACGATTATACATACCTGAGAGTGAGAACTCAAATATCAGAGATAGAATTATGACAGAAGCTCATTATACCCCATATTCGGTACATCCAGGAAGCACCAAGATGTACCATGATTTAAGAAGATTATATTGGTGAAGGGGTATGAAAGCGGATGTAGCTTGATTTGTATTCCAATGTCTAAATTACCAGAAAGTTAATGCAGAAAGGCAGAGACCCGCAGGTTTGCTACAACCACTACCGGAGCCAGCATGGAAGTGTGACTGTATCACAATGGATTTCGTCACTGGCCTTCCCTTGACACCAAGGTCAGTGGATGCCGTGTGGGTTATAGTCAATCGATTTACCAAGACAGTTCACTTCATCGCTGTCAGACCTCAGTATACCATGGACAAGCTAGCCAAGTTGTATGTGGACAATATAGTCAAACTTCACGGTGTCCCAGAGAATATAGTATCTGAAAGAGATCTCCATTTTACATCAAAGTTTTAGGAAGGATTACAGAAAGCCATGGGAACCAAGTTAAAGTTTAGCACAGCTTTTCATCCTTAGACAGACGGGCAGTCAGAAAGAACTATTCAAATCTTAGAGGTTATGCTCCAAGCATGTGTCCTAGTTTTCAAAAGAGCTTAGGACGAGAAGCTATCGCTTATCGAGTTTGCTTATAGCAATAGTTACCAGGCTACGATCCAAATGGCTCCATATGAGGCACTCTATGGGAAGAAATATCGTACACCTCTATTATGGAATGAAGTAGGAGAGAGAAGGATTGTAGGACCGGAGTTCGTAGAAGAAACTTGTCAAGCGATTGATCAAATTAAGGAAAGAGTGAAGACAGCTCAAGTTCGACAAAAGCACTACGCAGATAATCGATGTCAAGATCTAGAGTTTGCAGTGGGTGACAAGGTGTTCTTGAAGATATCACATGTGCGAGGTCTGAAACGGTTTAGTAAGAAGGGAAAGCTATGCCCCAGGTATGTGGGACCATACGAGATTTTGACCAGTCGTGGTAATGTGGCATAACAACTGGCTCTACCACCATCCATGTCAAGCGTTCATGATGTGTTTTATGTTTCTTTATTGAAGAAGTATGTCAGGGATCCATCGCACATCTTGACAGCAGACCCACTAGACTTGACAGAGGACTTGACATTTGAAGTACTACATGTGATGCTCACAAGCCGAAAGGTATAACATCTCCCAAGCAAGGACATCCATTACGTCAAAGTGCATTGAAAAAGCCAAGATGTAGAAGAAATCACTTGGGAAGAGAAAAATGCGATGTGAAAGGAATACCCTAACCTTTTCGACGAACAAGGTACGTGCAAATTTCAAGGCCGAAATTTCTTTGAAGGGTGGGGGAGTTGTGAGACCTACATGCAAATTTCGGAGACGAAATTTCTTTTAAGGGTGGGGGAGTTGTAAGACCCGCACTCCATGAACCCGATCTAAATCTTTAATTCATGTCGTAACAGGTCTTTCAATCATCACCGGGCCAGACGGGACGAGCGGATGACAACCAGATACGAAAATGGACCTAAAAATATGATATTTTTCATACCGTTCTATGGTACCGATTGACCGATATGTCTGCGCGGGCAGACTAGTTAGATCCAAAAACAGAACTCTGCGGATCCCGCTTTCCAAATCTCGTGCCTAGGGATTTTTTTAATGTAGAAAAACTTCCTAAACTCTATCCTAGTCTATTTGAGGACCCTTAAACCTCCTTAAAACTCCTTGATTGATCCTCACAAACCCTAGAGAGGAGAAAGAGATCGAAGAAGGAGAAGGAGCTAAGAAAGGTGGGAGAGGAGTCTCCGTTGGACGAAGAACACCATAGTTGCGAACCAATGGTAAGTGCTTGAACTTTTCTCTTAGTTAAGCATTATAGATGATTAATCATGAATTGATCAATACCATACAAGGCGAGGTATTGATCTAAAACCCTTAAATTTGCCGTCAAACCCTAATACAGTCGATGAACCCTAGATTCGCATTCTAGGCTAAGGATTATCAAAACTAGGACTTGAATGGAACATGAAACAACTCTAACTAGTTGCTCAGGCCTAGAATGCATAGGAGAAACCCTAAAACCAATAATGGGTGATCGACGGAAGGCAAACACCAAGATTGGTGGTCTTCCGGAGGCATACCAGTCGACCATACCGGTCGCACCATATGCAACCGGTACTGTGGCTGGTACCTCTAGGGAGATGGTTTGTGGGGGACCGGTTGACCATACCAGTCGTACCTTTCCCCACAGTGCAGTGACCGGTACTTGCAACCGATATGCACTGTGAGGGGTATATTTTGATCCAGTTGATTTTTTAACCAACATAAATCCTAAGAAACTAATTCTAATTCAATCCTAACATCGTGTAGGACCTTGTGATAGCAAGTTTGGATTCTGTGACGCGGAGCAAGCTAGCAATCAAGCCTCAGGTAAGGGAATCGGACCTAAACCATAATAACTTAATAACAGTAAAATATTGTTAATAACTATGATTCTGTGAAATGGTGTTTGTGCATACTCACATGTCATCTTTACTTTCAGTTATTATATTGTTCATGCATACTCGCTATGCTAGGTTGTGTGTTAGGCATGTGATTATTTTCATTGATGTGTGGAATGGGAAGGGCCTAGGGTCTGGGATCATTCCTCACACTAGCACATTTTCTTATCGCTTCTGTCTTAGCATACTTGGTGCTGGTAGGGTATCAGGGGGAGGAAGTGGCACTGTTGACCACTAAACTCAAACCCTATCTCTATGTCGTAGGGAGCTGTGCTGGGATAAGGCCAACAGTGATGACATATAGGATTGGTTAGTTGCGAGCCCAGTTTGTAAGCCCTCGCCAGTAGGGGCTTACGTGTTAGTATGGGTAGGGCATCAAGGAAAGTGTTGGTGATGTTTGATCCAGACACTTTAACTCTATCTCTATTCCATGGTGGATGCATGTCGGACGACAGTGGTGTTTGATCCATTAGGTGGATTCACACACTCGTGTATAGAGGTGCGGTAGCCGCCAATCCTTTCTATAGCACATTTTAAATTTAAAATCAGACCATAATGTGAATGTTATCCATGCATGTTGTTTGTTGCATTGTCTGATTTTCTTACTGAGCTAAGTTGTGAGCTCACCCTTGTGTACACATTATTTTTAGATGTTGATGCAGGTTACACTATGGAGGATTACGTGGATGCTCCAGTATATGAAAGAGTTGTTGTCCTAGAAGTGTAAGCAGGGGAGGACGAGCATGACGCTTCATGCGAGTGCCCTTACTGCTTGTACCTCTATGATGGGTTTAATTTATTTTATTTATTTCAATTGAATTTTATAAATAATGTAAGGATATTTATTTATGTTTTGGTATTTGAATAATTAGATAATTTATTTAATTTATCAATAGAGTACCCAGTTCATTTAATATAAAACTTCCGTTGTATTTATTTATATTCTGATTGTAGTTATGTGCAATGGTTTGTGCTAGTGGATACGGTCTTATTGAGATCCTGATGTAAACCATTGATTTAGTAACGGTTCACTCACACTTCTGGTTCAGTCGAAATTGGGATGTGACAGTATGTGTGGTTAGTGTGTTGGATGCGAGTAGAGCATCAGAGGGAGGACGTGGCACTGTGGTCTCTGACCTGGTCACCAGACTCTAGCTCTATCTCTACTCAAGTCTTGCCCACTGATATTATCGTATCGTCATTACCTTTGTAGAACTATTACGTCGTAGGGCATCAGGGGAGGTGGTCTCGGATCGTGTGGTCTCTGATTCTGCCAGGAGGCCTTACCTCTATCTCTATGGACGTATTGAGGGATGTTAGGATGAGGCCTTGGATACATTGGATGGCATTAGGATTGGTTAGTTGCAAACCCAATTTGTAAGCCTTAGCCAGTAGGGGCTTACGTGTTGGTATAGGTAGGGAATCAGGAAAAGTATTTGCGGTGTATGATCCGAATATTTTAGCTATATCTCTATTCCATGGTGAATGCACGTGGGACGAAAATGATGTTTGATCCATTGAACGGATTCACACACTTGTGTATAGAGGTGCGATGGCCGTCAAACCTTTCTATAGCACATTACAAACTTAAACCAGACCAAAGATATGAATTGAATGTATACATATGTTGTGCATTGTTTTGTTTGCTCACTGAGCCATGATGTGTGCTCACCTTTTCGACGAAGAATATTTTTAGTTGTTGATGCAGGTAGTACTGTTGAAGATTATGTGAATGAACCGACGTATGGACACGTAGCGGCCATGGATGTAGAAGCTATTGAGGAAGTATATGATCCGTCATGCGAGTACAACCGATGTGTTTTTGATTAATTTAGTTTTTTTTTACTATTGGAATATGTAATTGATTATTTTACTTTATGTCTTGAATTATTTAGAAGTAATTGAATTTAATTATTTATTATCACTATTAAATACTCAGTTCATTAGTAATAAAGACTTTCGCTATTATTTATTTACTCTAATTATTATTGTGGAATGTATCTGATTTAACCGAGTGGGTATGGCCTATACGAGATCTTGATTTGAATTGTTGGTTTTCATAACGATTCATCACACCACTAATTAATCTAAAATTAAGATGTGACAATTAACCTCAGCCTAGAAGTCGAATTTTGTATTATTTTAAACAGAAAATTCCTAACACAAACTGTACGTACAGAATTGTAATAAATTCAAAGCATGCTCCATCTTAGTAATAAGGGTAAGAAAATTTATTATTTACTCCTTTCATTAGGACACCCTGTTGAAAAAAAATATATATACCTTTGCAGACATCAAAACCAACCACGTCCAACATGTCCAAAAAAAATACCCCGAAAATTCATTCGGACCAGGGTTGCTGTCTGCATTCAAGTGCCACATAGCCTTCTTGATTTCCGCCCCAGAAGGGCACACATCAAGAGCATCGTATCCTACAACAGTGCGAGACAAATTCTTTTGCTAGGTTTTCTACTCCTATGTACAAGATGTAAAGTTTTCTTTTTGCAAATACAACATCGTTTACTCTTCTGTTATTTTTTCATGTGACAATAGTCACAATAAAAAAAACCCAACAAGTGACAAACCCACTCCCATTAATGTGTTGAAGATGGGACCCTCATAACAGCCTGATATAGGAACCTGGACACCATCCGGACCACCATTCACTGCCATTTCAACATTTGTAATTAACTCCCTTAATGAGTTGCCCCAAGCAAGCACAGTTAGCCCTAGACTTGAAGGGTTTATCCCAAATACATGGTCACGTGAAAATAACAAAACAACCAGTTTCTCATTTATGATATAAGTCTAAGTGATACTCATTAAAAATCCACCTGCAAGCTAACGATGTTAAGTATTTCGTTGGTCGACTAGAACCCTCACTAGTCATAAATGCAAGAACCCAAAAAATAATTCTGCCTAATCACTACAATAATTCTTAATTTTAGCTACAGGTTTTAACTACGGTAATATATTAGTTGTAGTCTAAAATAATTTATAGTTATGAACAATTGTCTACCGTAGTTGAAAATATATTTTAGCTACAGCTATAGTCTTACCGTAACTATAAATATATTATTACTCATCGTATTATTTTTACTGTAACTATAATTATTATTACCCACGGCATTATCATTCCCATAGCTATAAATATATTATTACCCACGGCATCATTTATATTATTACTCACAGCATTATCATTCCCGGAACTATAAATATATTATTTCCCATAGCATTATTATTCCTGTAGCTATAAATATATTATTACCCACGGTATCATAATACCCGTAGCTATAAATATATTATTACCTATAGTATTATTATTACCAGATATTAGGCTACAGTATATTACCGTAGCTAAAGATTGACATTCGGCTACGGTAATACATAAACCGTAGCTAAAAAGTTTATTTTAGGTGACTGCAGTCACTATACCATTGCTATAAAATTTTGCAGACGCCGCAAAATTTGCCGGCATTTATAGCCACAGCATAGAGACGGTTATTACTGCCATCACTGTTTCTTCTAGCTACGAAAATATTTTTTTAACCACAATAATATATTGTTACTAAAAATAAGAATTGTTGTAGTGAACCCACCAATAATATAGATCACTAGGCTTGTTTTGGAACCCATGTTTCCTCCTTGGGTGTTCCAAAGGACTGCCATTGGAAGTAGTGCCAATGTAAGTAAAATCACTGCAACTGGCTTAGACCATCTTTTCAGCACATCAGGAATTATCAATCTCCTAGGTTAGTAAAGAGGCAGCTCCATAATTAATAGAAACCTGTGAAAGTAGTAACAAGTTAGTAAACTTGGCTTCTGATTTTTAACTTCAAGATCACCTTCTTCAATTGAGTTGAGCTTTTCTTCATCAACATAAGCCAGTAAAGGCATGCCCAATTCATAGAATCCCTCAGTTTCATGTGCAAATAAGCTCCTAGAAGGGGGAAATATAGGAGAACTGGGAAACAAATTTTTGTCTCTATTTTTCTTCCCACAGATATGTGTGGTTGAGACAAGACAATAAACACATACACGAAGTATGAGGAAGCAAAAGTTATTGCCCCCATACATCAATCTTCCCACCAAGCAGGATCAGAAGGAGAGAAGAAAGAGTTAGAACAAAGAAAACAACATCTCTTATGAAGCTAGACTTATTAATGGATATTTGTTCTTGGGTAAAACATTGTGTAAGGCCATTGGTAGTAGTTGTTGCATCATGATATGAGAGTCATGGCTTTTTATTCCTAATAACATCCTCTCAAGCACAAGAACACAATGTGCGATATTACCAACATAGCCATCAGAAAATTTTACATCACTTACAACCTTTAAGAATGCGTTCTTCTCCTTGTTAGACATTGAGTAATGTGTAGAAGGTAAACTGGTCTTTTCCCACCATCAATCCGCTTTGGCGAAAGATCCTGACGTATCTTCATATCTATTAAATCTCACTACAAGAATATGGGTATATGGCGATATACTAAATGTAGGCAAATAGCCACACTGGCGTTCGGTATTGTGTAATCACTAGCGCCGTTTCTTTACAAACGTCGGCAGGCAACGCGAAACTTTTATACAAAACAGCTTTTGGTAAGAAACACCATTTATCAATATATGTAGACCAGCATTTTTCTAAACACTGTTATATTAGCGTTGACGGCCATATGGCGGCATAAAAAACGCCGCCATAATATATATATATATATATATATATATATATATATATATATATATATATATATATATATATATATATATATATATAAAATCCATTTCTCTATCATCACAGCTGTAATCTATTGAAGCAAAAATAAAATAAACAATATATATTCAAATCAGCTGCATTTAATATCTAGAGAAAATTACAATAAACACTTACACAAAAGTAGATCAAGAAATTAATGAACAAAAGCATCAAGTGTTAAGTACTAAATCATTCAAGAGTACAGATGGAAGGAATGCTAAAGGACTTGCAGTGCAGGCACTCATCAACTAGATGGAACTTAGATCAGTTGCCAATGCTGCTAATGGACCAACTGCTCACAAACCATGAATTTTGATGTGTTCCTTCTTCACAATGCCAGCCTATTAATACATAAAATAATAGAGGGATGATGAGTAACTTTTTAATCTGCATGTAACAAATATAAAAGATAATAAACTTAAGATCTGAGGAAGTTAGTTGGAGAAGAATTGATAATAAACTTTCAGTTTCAATACCCCGACATTTAGTGCCTTCATCTTACCACAAACATTTTGGATGTACATGCAGCTAATACCAATGTGTACTTCACAATTCAAACCACAAGAAATTATTGTTAAAGCAAAGAGTTTACAACAAAGAAATCCATTTTCATTCAAACTCCAATAACCATTAGATGTTCCAATTAGCTCCATTCATCATAATCTAGACGCAATTTGTATTGAACTAATACTATTCTTGAGGGAGTTATATCATTTATGACAACACTATATACTATGTGTACATGAATTTTGATATTGAATTTGTTTTGCAGCTTGAAACCTGAGTTTACATATTCAACCTTTTTTTCCCCATTTTTAGATGGCACCTCTCCAGTTTTCTAATACAAAAATATTAACTTAAGAATATAAGGATTAAGTGCTCATTTCTTTCAAAAAAAATCAGTGAGTCAATTGAGGGCTCTCAAAGAAGGTTTAATCGTGCAACTTCCAATTCAAGTTTGTGCATTAACAAATATTGACAAGCCTCAACCAATCTTGCTGGCTACAATTAGCTCATTCATTTTGTGAAACATCACATTGAGTATATTGAATCAACAGAAAAAACGATCGATGATACAATTGCTATTATTTTCTTTTGAAGAAAGCATGCTAGAACTCAAGAAGGCTTCAAAAGAGTCAAAATACCCATTGAATAGATATGAGTACATAAAATGAATAAGAATTCAAAAAGCAGTTTCCTCAATTAGTTTATGACTTATGAGTAATATTTCTAAGGAAGCACTGGCCAGTTGAACATATTTGGGGCAACCGTTACTTCAAAAACTATATGTCTTCATATGGATGGTAGCGATGAGAAACACTATCGGGGGCAGTCATGTAATCCATCATATTTTAGATGTTTTCAAGGAATAAGAGAAAAATAGCAACCACTCGAATCATTGATAGTTTAAAAAGGAAGCATGTGGCTTCTTTTTTTACCTGCATCGGACAGATAATTCGATAAGTTTCATTAACCTATGCATACCTTTACAGGATAAAAAATATGGAACCGTAGGACTCCTGCTAAGTGGAATATTTATATGATGAAGCAAAGCCTTGCAAATTAGGGATTCAGAGATTGATGACCATTTTCATGCACTACAATAAGCAATGGGAGAGAACCAACTTTACATAAGCTTAACTATGAAGAATTCCTCATCGTGTATGTAACAGTACCACACAAAGAAACAACCACCAATACACAAACCAGAAAATTGAGAGAAGAAGAGGAAGAAGAAGAATGAAGGAGAAGAAGAAGATGAGATGTCGATTTTAGCTAAGTGCTGGAATCGAAACCAGTAGTATTCTCCTCTCTACAGCTTGTATTTATAAAAAGAAATAAGAAGTCTATTACAAGTAAGTCTCTAAAATAAGATGAGACTAAATAAGAAGCAAATAAAAACTAACTAGGAAATAAATAAAAGCAAGGGGCCAGCTCAATATCGTTGGCAGTAATTGCCGCCCAATGGTATTGTTGGGACGTATATCGTAACACCCTCTCTCAAGCTAGAGTGTATAGATCACCCAATCCAAGCTTGTAACAATTCAAAAGATATGTTGGTCCAAATAAGGGTTTAGTGAGTATATCAGCAAGCTGATTTGAAGATGAAACAAAATGAGTGACAATGAGCTTCTTCATAACAGCATCACGAACAAAATGACAATCCACTTTGTTACATTGTTGTATTTATATGTTAGCAAATAGTGAATTACCGTGTTTACCCTTTGTATTGTACATGTACTATAAGTACCCTGTAATACTGTTAATTGAATACATAGAGTTATTTTCTCAGAAACCTTAGTAGTGTTCGACATGGTATCAGAGCAGGACAAGCTCTTCTGAAAAAAAAAATTTCTCTCTATCAATACTCACCGTCTCTGATTGCTTATGCAACTCTGGTGTAGTTCGACGGTGATATCGTGTAGTTCGACGGTGAGATCTTCGTTTTTGAGGTCAGATCTTCTTTTTCGCTCTGGTTCAAGATCTTTTCCTTTGTAGTTCTTGGTTCAGATCTGGTGTGTACTTCGTTCAATCTGGTGTGAAGTTCGTGTTTCTTGGAGAAATTTTCTCCGTTTGTTTTCTGGATTCTTATCTGACTTGTGAGCAGTCTCTTTCGTGTCTTGTTTCTGAGCTGTAAACCAAACCTGAAACCCTCGGTGTGGTGTTTAGGGGTTTTCTACATATCTGCACGAAAGGGTTCTTGGTGCCATTCCTATTTGAATCTTTGCTGGATATTTGTAGTTCCAATTTCTGCACTCTTGTCTTCTGGAATCTGTCTCCGGATTGTCTCTTGCGTCAATCAAGTGATTCTTGATAATTTTAGGGTTTCTTGTTCCCAATGCCTGCGAATACTCGGTCTTCCCCTTTGGATACCAATCCAATTAATTCCACAGGAAACGTCAGCTCCTCTCCTCTGCTGTTGTATTCATCAGACAATCCAGGGAATGTACTCGTCTCTCAGTTACTTGATGGTAACAATTACTCACTGTGGAAACGGGCTATGATAGTTGCGTTGGAGGCCAAGAATAAACTGTGTTTTGTGGATGGCACATTTCCTTGCCTAGATCGTCTCACTGATCCTACTGGAGCTGCAACATGGCGTCAATGCAATAGTATGGTTAAAGCTTGGATTTACAATAGTTTGGTCAAGGAGTTACATGCCACGGTTCTTTATGCCGACACTGCAAGTGATTTGTGGATGGATCTTGCAAATCGGTACACTCAAGGGACAGGTCCTAGATTGTATGAATTGAAGCAGAAACTTTCTAGCTTTCGGCAAGACTTGTTATCGGTCTCTACATATTTTTCGTCTCTCAAGCTTATTTGGGATGAATTGAGGTCTCATGCTGATTTTCCTAACTGTCCTTGTGGGTGTCTTCCTCATTATCTGGAAAAAGAGGAGGTTGAACATGTGTTTCAATTCCTAATGGGATTGAATGATACTTTCAATATTGTGCGCACCCAAGTACTCACAATGGATCCTGCCTTCTGTAACCAAGGTGTACTCTCTGGTCCTTCAAAAAGAACGTCATCATGGTATGTGTCTTCTCCAATCTGCTTCTGAAAACATTGCTTGTGCAGCAAATCGATTCTATCCTAAGTCTAACTTCAGCACTAGTTCTACTAATCGTAATGGGACTGCTTCAAGAGGGGGTTCTAATGCATCCAAGTTTCAGACTGCCTTCTCCAGGAATCGACCTTTGTGTTCTCACTGTCAAAAGTATGGTCATACAAGAGAGGTCTGTTATGATCTCATTGGTTTTCCGTCTGGTGTTACTCGTCGTCCTCCGAAATATCCTCTACAATACAATCGGCCTCCTTCAACACCTCAATTACATATGGCATCTGAGTTACCTACTGAAGCTTCACAACATCTGCAAAGTCAAAATACAGAGACTTCTCCAGCCATGTCTCAGAGTGCTGATTCGCCTCTTCCTCCACTCACTAATGCTCAGTACCAGTAACTAATGGCTTTCTTAAATAATTCATCACCCTCCATTAACTTTGCTGGTATGTACAGTTGCTTGAGTGTCACAGTTCCCTCCCCTACCTCCTGGGTCATTGACTCAGGAGCCTCTCATCATTTTTCTACATGTTCTTCTGTTGTATCCCATTCGGTTTCGCCTACTACACATCCTCCAGTCCTTCTTCTTGATGGTAGTCGGTATAACATCACTAGTGTTAGTAATCATCAGCTTTCCTCCGCTATTGCTTTAAATGATGTTTTTCATGTTCCACGTTTTACCTTTAATCTGTTATCTGTTAGTCAACTTACTAACTCGTTGAAATGTTCAGTCACCTTTTTTCCTACTTTTTGTGTATTTCAGAACTTGCAAACGAGGATGGTGATTGGAGTGGGGATGTTGCGTGACGGCCTGTATTACTTTGAGCCTACTGTTGTTTCATCACCTACTGTCGCATTGTCAGTTTCATCTAAAATTTGGCACTTTCGGTTAGGTCATCCATCTCCTCATTCAGTACATATTTCATCTTGTCCTTCTTATACTGGTTTTTGTGATGTCTGTCCATTAGCTAAACATACTAGATCTCCTTTTCATAATAGTGTGTCTCAAACTGTGGTTCCATTTGAGTTAGTACATTGTGATATTTGGGGTCCATACTCTACCCCTTCTCATTCTCAATGTCACTATTTTTTGACAATTGTAGATGATTGTACAAGAACCGCATGGGTGTTTCTAATGAGAAATAAATCTGAGACTCTTGCTATGCTGTCCAATTTTTTCATTCTTGTCTCTAATTAATTTTTGGGTTCTATTAAAACAATTAGAACCGACAATGGTTCTGAGTTTTTATCTTTGTCCATGCAATAATTATTTCAATCTCTTAGAATTGTTCATCAATTGACTTATGTTTACACTCCTCAACAAAATGAAGTTGTGGAGCGTAAACACCGACATATCCTCCAAGTAGCTAGATCATTGAGATTTCAAGCTAAACTTCCATTGAAATTTTGGGGAGAATGTATTCTTACAGCTTGTTATATCATTAATCGTCTTCCTACACCTTTGCTATCTGGTAAATCTCCATATGAACTATTATTTCATAAATCTCCTTCTTATGACCATTTTCGTGGCTTTGGTTCTCTTTGCTATGCTAGAAATCACTCCCCACTTAGACATAAATTTTCTCCGCGGTCTACTCCATGCATATTTGTAGGATATCCTATGAATCAGAAAGGTTACAGAGTTTATGACCTATCTTCTCATATCATTTTCACTTATCGTGATGTCCAGTTTCTTGAACATATTTTTCCTTTTCGTTTGTCTACATCTGTTCTTTCTCCAGTATCTGATTCTGAAATTGCCCATGTAGTTCTGCCTACTGTAACATCTGATATAAATGTTGAGTTTCCCTCTACTGATCCACCTCATACATTTGACAATTCTGTTCCTCATTCGGATAACAGTGTTGCACCTGAATTTCATAATGTTACATTTGATTCATCTACTTCTCCTAGTACTCATAATGATATTTCTGCTGCACCTATACCACCTACTATCACTGGTTCACCTCTCACTACTAATGGTATTTCAGCACCAAATGTCAGTATTCCAACTGCACATGATTTCACAACATGTATTCCATCACGGGCTACTGTACCCACTGTTATAGAACCCACAGTTCGCTTATCTGCTCGTCTTCATAGGCCCAACAGTCGGTTGCGAGATTTTGTTTGTGGATCTATCACTCAACTAGCCACTCCACCATCATCTTCTTCAGGTATTCTTTATCTTATTGAACATCATATATCTTTTCATGCCAATTCTACTTATAAATCCTTAATGTCCAGTTTGTATTCTGAAACTGAACCTTGTTCTTATACACAAGCTAATAAGTGTCCACAGTGGCAACAAGCCATGGCTGAGGAAATGGTAGCATTAAGTGACAATAATACCTGGACTATCATGGCCTTACCACCCGGAAAAAGATCTATTGGCTGCAAGTGGATATTTAAAATTAAACGGCATGCCAATGGGACGATTGAGTGCTACAAAGCTCATTTAGTAGCCAAGGGTTTTACCCAATTAGAGGGTTTTGATTTTCACGAAACATTTGCCCCTGTTGCAAAATTAGTAACTGTTAGATGTTTAATTGCCCTTGTTTCTTATCAAAATTGGTCTTTATACCAATTGGATGTAAAGAATGCCTTCTTACATGGCGACCTTGATGAGGAGGTGTATATGAATGCACCACCGGGTTACACTATCAGTGGTCATAGGCTACCTCCGGGAGTGGTTTGTAGGTTTCGGAAATCTTTGTATGGCCTCAAGCAAGCGCCTCGCCAGTGGAATAAAAAATTTGTGGATGCTCTTTTTTCGATGGGATTTCATCAGTCAATGTGTGATGTTTCTTTGTTTACATACCGGACTGCCTCGCATATTACTCTTATACTAGTGTATGTTGATGATATAATCATCACGGGCTCTGATGAGGCCCATCTGGCTTCTACAAAGAATCAGTTGCACTCTTTCTTTCATATAAAAGATCTGGGTCACCTTACATATTTTCTGGGCATTGAGGTTACTACCAATTCAGATGGGCTTCTACTTACCCAACAGAAATATGCTTTGGACATTCTGCAAGACACAGGATTACTGGCCAGCAAGCCTAGTTTATTTCCTATGGATCAGAATTTGCGTCTTGATAATGAGACTGGGCCTCTATTAGCTAATCCGACATCCTATCATCGCTTAGTGGGCCGCTTGATATATTTGACAGTCACGCGCCCCGACCTTTGTTTTTCGGTTCAACTTCTGAGTCAATTCATGCATGCGCCTCGTGAGCCACACCTTGATGCTGCTAATTGTGTTCTATGATATCTAAAAGGAACCTTATCTCTTGGGCTGCATATGTCAAAGAACAATCCATCAGTTCTCACAGGTTATAGTGATTCAGATTGGGCCAGTTGTCCGTTTACAAGGCGCTCTACTACTGGCTATTTCGTGTTCTTCGGTTATAGTCCTATTTCATGGAAAACCAAGAAGCAGCCTACGGTTTCTCGGTCATCCACTGAGGCTGAATACCATGCTCTTGCAACTCTTACTTGTGAGATTACTTGGATTAAGGCTTTGTTTGCTGATATGGGCTTTCACTTTCCCTTTCCAATTTCAGTTTTTTGTGATAACAAATCTACCCTTCAATTAGTGGCAAATCCGGTCTTTCATGAACGTACCAAGCATATAGAGATAGATTGCCATTTTATTCGCGAGAAAATACAACGAAAGTTGATTATACTGCGTCATATTTCATCAAAATATCAACAGGCAGATTTGTTAACCAAGGCTTTGGGTCATGGTCCACTCACTTTTCTTATTGGCAAGCTTGGCCTACGACATTTGTTTGGTGCTGCTTCCTCCCCGGTGAAAGATCAATTGGATCGCTCGATCTGGAACCGGAGAATCTGAAATGGGCTCTCAACCCAGCCCAGAACTGCTTTTGTTTGCTTTGTTTACCTGTCGTGCATATACCTACGCCTTTGAAGCCCCTACCTATGCCTTCACTGGTGCTGGTTTAACCTTTCAGTTGCATCAACTTGAGGGGGGATGTTACATTGTTGTATTTATATGTTAGCAAATAGTGAATTACTGTGTTTACCCTTTGTATTGTACATGTACTATAAGTACCCTGTAATACTGTTAATTGAATACATAGAGTTATTTTCTCAGAAACCTTAGTAGTGTTCGACACACTTCTATGTGCTTGGTACGTTCATAGAACACTAGATTGTTTGCAATATAGATTGCAGCTTGATTGTCACATATCAAAGCCATAGAGCTAGAGATAGGGAATCCCAACTCCTATAGAAGATTTTTCAACCATATTAGTTCAACTGTAGTTTGTGCCATAGCACGGTACTCAGATTCAGCACTTGATTTAGAGACAGTAGTCTGCTTTTACTTCTCTAGGTGGCAAGATTACCACCAAAAAATGTACAGTAACCAGTAGTAGAACGCCTATCACTGTCTGCCCCAGCCTAATCTGCATTATAGAAACCCACAACATGAAGATGACAATGATGGGAATAAATAAGACAGGTGCCAAGAGACTTCTTGAGATAGCGTAATATACGACATGTCACTTCCCAATGGACCACTTTAGGAGCTTGCATAAATTGGCTGACCATCCCGACTGCAAAGGAAAGATCTGGCCGAGTAACAGTAAGATAGATTGGCTTTCCAACCAGACGTCTATACTAATGAACATCAAAAAATTCAAGACTATCACAAGTTTCAAATTTCTTACGAGGATCCATGGGAGTTTTAGCTGGCTTAGCACCAAGTAGTCATGTTTCAGCAAGAAGATCAAGTACATATTTACATTGGGATAGACTGATTCTTGTATGGCTCCGAACAATTTCAATACCAAGAAAGTAATGAAGAAGTCCTAAATCTTTCATCTGAAAATGTTTGTTTAGATGAGTCTTAATTTCTGCAATCCCTAATTTGTCATTCCCTGTAATAATAATATCATCAATATAGACTACTATTATGGTAACATTAGACCGATAATGTCATACAAAAATAGAATGATCTGAATAGCAAGTAGTGAAACCAAAGCCAGTAATAATTGTGCTGAATTTATCAAACCAAGCACGAGGAGACTACTAAAGTCTATAGATAGCCTTTAGTAATTTGTAGATTTTGGTAGAATTCTCTCCCTGAGCAACATACATTGGAGGTTTGTAAGACCTATATCATACTAACTCGGTCTTACCATGTTGTATCAGGTCTTCCTATCATGGTCGGATCAAGCGGACCAAGTGCGTGAAGAAACCACAAGACTAGGTATGTAATTCGAATCATAAATCATCTAATTGAGACGTGTGGTTGCATACCTAAACAGGTGTGGTCGACCACACCTCAAAATAATGAGATCACGGAGTCTAGGATGTGTGGTCGCAGATTTGGGACGTGTGGTCGACACATACGACCACACGATGTCATGTTGACTCTGTGATTAGGAAGCCTTCCTAATCTGAAGGGAGTTCTTTCCTAATCAAAGTAGGACTCTATATAGAGGGTTTTCTTCTATATATCGGATGTCCCTTAGCCTTTTTCATTCTTTTAGAATTCAAACTGAAAGAGAGAGAAAGAGAAGAGGAGGAAGAGAAGGAGAATTGAAGAGGAAGACTAAGAGAAGGAATTTCAGAGAGAGCTATGATTCTTCAGCAAGTTTAAGGTATGAAAACATCTCCTACATTAGTTGAATGCCTAGAATAGATCATGGAGAAAGTATTGATTCAAAGTAGGATCTCAACCATGAGATCCATAGATGAAAACTCAAAAGAAATCCATGAAGAGTAGATTGGAGTAGATAATTGTGAAAAATACGAAATTAAGGTCATAGATCAATCATAGGAAGGACCCTAATGATAGTTTAAGGAATCAAATCATAAAGGGATTAAATTGAGAATGAAAGTCGACCAAACACTCATGTGGTCGCAGCTATGGTCGACCACAGGAGGCACATGTGTCGACCACACGCCCTTGGAAAGTTTTCAGCGAGGGTGTGGTCGCATGTGTGTGGTCGCATGATATGCGACCACACGTATCGATCGCACACCCTGTGGTCGCAGAAATTGAGACCACAGGTGCAACCACACCTGCGACCATTCAGTTTCTGGAGGTCTAATTGATTCCAGATGGGACATTTAATACTGTAATTAATGAATATGAACTCTAACTTATAATCCATAAATTTATTAGGTTTTCAAGTGGTCCAAAAGTGATTTACAAAACTTGGAAGAGGAACAACCAACAATCAAAGGTGAGGGAACAAAACCTAAACTAATTGGATAATAACAAACTGCTTTATTTTTATTGAGTCCAATGTCATGATTGATTATATACTTGTAGGCATGTAATATGCATCTCACATGTCATCTAATATTCTTGCTATTACTGTTTATGCATATTTAATTCTATTTATTTATAACATGATGATGATGATGATGCTAGGAATAGGCATGAGAATGTATGTGTGTGGTTGGTGTGTTGGATGCCAGTGGATCATCAGGGGGAGGACGTGGCATGGTGGTCTTCGACCTCGTCACCAGACTCTAGCTCTATCTCTACTCAAGTCTTTCCCACTATCATCGTCGTATCGCCATTACCTTAGCAGAACTATTACTTTGTAGGGCATCAGGAGAGGTGGTCTCAGACCGTGTGGTCTCTGACTCTGCCGAGGGACCTTAGCTCTATCTCTATGGACGTATTGAGGGATGCTGAGGTGAGGCCTTGGATATACTGTATGGCATTAGGATTGGTTAGTTGCGAGTCCAGTTTGCAAGCCATTTCCAATAAGGGCTTACGTGTTGGTATGGGTAGGGCATCAAAGGAAGTGTTGACGGTGTTTGATCCGAACACTATAACTCTATCTCTATTCCATGGTGGGTGCATATGGGACGCCAATGGTGTTTGATCCATTGGACGGATTCACACACTCGTGTATAGAGGTGCGGCGGCCACCAAACCTTTCTATAGCATATTGCAAACTTAAAAATTAGACCAAAGATATGAATTGAATGCATGCATATGTTTGTTGCATTGTTTTGTTTGCTCACTGAACCGTGATGTGTGCTCACCTTTTCGACGTCGAATATTTTTAGTTCTTGATGCAGGTCCTACTGTTGAAGAATATATGAATGTGTTGACGTATGAACACGTTGCTGCGATGGTCGTAGAAGCTGAAGAAGATGTGCATGATTCGTCGTACTAGTGCAACTCATGTATTTTTTATTAGCTTAGTTGTTTAGTTATTGGAACATGTAATTGATTATTTTACTTTATTTTATGTCTTGAGGTATATTGGAGATAATTGGATACTTAATTATGTTATCACTGTCAGATACTCAGTTCATTAGTATTAAAAACTTCCGTTATCGTTTATTTACTCTGAATTTACTTGTAGGATGTATCTGGTTTAATCGAATGGGCATGGCCTATACGAGATCCTGGTTGAACCATTGGTCTATGGATGGTTCATCACACCAATCTGGTTGGTTCAGAACTGGAGTGCGACAAGGTTGGTCCATATATACTTCCTCCTAAAGATCCCCATAAAAAAAGGTATTCTTAACATTCATCTAATAAAAGGACCAATCAAAATTTACAACTATAGAAATGAGAATTCTAACTGAATTGAGATGAGCTACAGGAAAAAAGGTCTCAAAATAGTCATCTCCATAGGTTTGTGTGAACCCTTTGACTACAAGATGGGCTTTGAGGTATTCAACAGAGCCGTCAGAGTTATGCTTTAGAGTATATACCTACCGGCAACAAACCACAATTTGACTAGGTGAAAAATCAACAAGAGTCTAAGTCTAATAAGATGTCAAAGCATCAATTTTAGTATCCATAGCTGCTTTCCAAAACAATGTTCTGTTGAATGAAGACCAAGGATCTAGAGCTTTGATACCATTTAACAGTACCGCACAAAGAAACAACCAATAATACACAAACCAGAAAATTGAGAGAAGAAGAGGAAAAAGAAGAATGAAGGAGAAGAAGAAGAGATATCGATTTCAGCTAAGTGCTAGAATCGAAACCAGTAATATTCTCTTCTCTATAGCTTGTATTTATATAGAACAATAAGAAGTCTATTACAAGTAAGTCCCTAAAATAAGAAGAAACTAAATAGGAAAGCAAATAAAAACTAACTAGGAAATAAATAAAAGAAAGGGGCCAGCTCAATATCGCTGGCGAAAATTACCGCCCAGCGATATTGTTGGGACAAATATCGTAACAGTGTATTTCAGAATATATGTTGTGCCACAATGGCCAACTCAGCTAGTCTAACTATGCCCATTTACCTTTAAAATTTCATCAACTTCAAATTCTCAAAAGAAAAAAGAAATAGTCAAGCAACAAAAGAATAAACTAAAAGAAATAACAGATGATAATACAATAGGAATGGAGTATAAATAGAAATGAGGAATATGATTAGATTAGAAATTTAGAATACCAAAGCATGGTGACGCTGTGTTACTAATTCAAATGGTGGATGTTGCAACTTCAAGACTCTACATGGCTAAAATTAAATGGACCCAACTACAACCATTTCTGGGCCCACCTCTAAAAATACTGAAATTTTCAACCAATTCCCGTATCACAGCTCTCAGGAAAACAAGGTCAACGCAATTTCAACAGTTTTCCTGCTCATGTGTATTAACACAAACTAGAAATTATGCTGGTATGGAATCCACCCAATTAATTTCTTTCTTCTAGCTTACTTAGTTAGCCCGTGATGCCGATAGTTGTTGCACACTCCCCAGCAAGGAGGACTTCAAATACTCCTGGGAAGGTTTTCTGGTCCAATTCCTCTCCATGGATTTTAGAATTTTGTAAATCTGATTTCATTGGTTGTTCCCACTCTTTGAATGAATAGAAGTCTGATTCACCGAAAAAAAATTATATCAATATATTTTTGTTTCGGTTTCAAAAATAGTGCAAGAGGGTAATCTTCATACGAATGTCGGATCATGGGGATTGGATCCTCTCTAAGGTTGGAGAGAGCTTAGCACAATCCAACGATCAAGGATCACTGAGCTCACAAACCCATATATCAATAAGGACGCTCGGGATCTATGGCTGCCAGATCAGGACTTCGCTCCATCCAATGCTGGAGATGATTTCTTTTTTTATTATTGTGACTGATAAATTAACATACTAATGACTGATAAAACTGACTGGATTATCGCCAATGCTGGAGAGAGCCCAATGCAGATCCAACGGCCGAGGATCACTAGACTCGCATTCCCCTACATCAATTTTGGCACTGAGTGATCCCGTTTGTTGGATTGGAACAGGGTTCTCTCCATTGGTGGAGATAGTTTTTTTCCTGGAAAGAAATCAACATACTAATTACTGATAAAACTGCAAAACAAAAGATAATCACCATTCAAGCAACTGTCACTTGTATATATGACTGGTCATCATCATCATCATCATCATCATCATTATTATTATTAACATGCTAACTACTATAGAACTCTAAAACACAAGGTAATCAGCTTCAGGCAATTGCAATTTATGAATGTGAGTGGTCAAACGTACCTCTCTTGTACGTATACATAAATCCAGACACCATAACTTTAGAGGAAGTTACAGTTGCACTTCGTTTAGTGATGGTGGCAAACGAAAAATATGAAATGATAAAATTATTCTTGCAGAATACTCGCAATTCCCTTATTTTAACCACTCATGCACCTTTTACCTCCCTTTGAGAGGCTTCCCAACAATGACTTCGGGAACCTCCACGGAGACCTCTATTGTCTCCAACGACCCTTTTCCCAGGAGGTTCACTAGAGTTTGCGACCCAGACAACAATTTTACCATCTTCTAAGTAGATCTTTGTGCAAGAAGAATAAGACTCCAACAGGGCGGGAATTCTAATCCTTCATAGGATTTCATCAACTTTAATCATTCATACATAGATCTAGAACACAATGAAGATATAAAAAAATTCTTAATGGTAAAGACATACATATTCGTTGGAGATTAATTTTTGTCATTTAATTGGAAGCTTTGATCACAGTCTTCCACAATCCACAGAGGAAGTCTATTTGTTTCTCAATGCTTATGGGTGTAGAGAGAGAAAAATCAACTAGGGCTGCTAGGACTCACGACGTAGTCTTTATAATACTTCCACTTACCCTAATCCGTCTGACACTAATTATGGTTGCTTATCTCTATGCCTATCTTTGTTCTGTGAATAACCAAACGAAACCGATCAATTCAGTGACATGGACTCCCACTACTCAATGGGTCCTGTAATTAATTAAGTCCACTAGGATATTATCTAACATTCTTCCACTTACGAAACCACCATTGAATAGTATAGTCAAGAAATCCATTAGCACAACAAATCGTCACCTACTTTGATCCAGCTATCAAGCTTACCAATGTCGAACTACAGCAGAAGATACACTTGAATATATGACATACAACTTTCTATAAGTTACAAACAAAGGTCTATTTAACAACATAAATCGCCTTGAGATAATACATGGAAATATTATTTTCCATGTGTGAAGATATGGGGATTTCTCCTCCAAAGTCTTTTCTTTTGTTGTCGAATGAAAGAAAGTGGTTTGAAAATATAAATGGAAAAATACAAGGGTTTCCTAAAATAGACCATCAGCTTTTGCCTTTAGTCTTGTCGACCCATGCCGATGGACGAAAAATAATCCAAGTCGCCACCTAAAAGCGGTTCTAAGAACTCAAAATTATCATCTCACTAGGAGAGACATCTAATGTCTCATACCGAAGATAAGCTTTGGTCTCCTCAAAGATCGGACAAACGAGGTTACAGTTTGGGAAGATATTAGACACCCAAACTGTTCGATCCAAAATTCGGTCTCACATAGTTTTCCTTTCCTATACTCTATTGTTCTAACTACTCATGATCAAAGGCTGACTAAGGCTTTGAGGATCATAAACCAAGTGGCTATCCATCCTAATATAGTGTTAAGCCAAATATATTATGAAACAAATAAAAAAATAAACCTAATGTCGGAATTAAAATTATGATCAGATAATGGACCAATCAGTCAATCTGCAAATCCTAAGGGCCTATCGATCCTCCCATATACACGTCGCTCGTTGGGTTACCCCCGCCGCCACCCAAAAAAAAAAAAACATGACGTAAAAAGTGAAGAAAGTAGTAAAAGTGAGATAAAGATATTGTAAATGAATAAAATAGTGAAATGCAAGAAGGAAATGAAATAAAATGGTGAAAAATAAGGAAAAATGAAATAAAAATAAGAAAATGATAAAAATAAGATATAATAAAAATAATAATAATGAAAATATAGAAACAAAAATATTAGAAAATAAAATAAAAAAACTTAAGCTACCTACAAATGTGGGTACAGCCTAGTGTGGTTGGGGCATTGGAATATGCAACACTAACACTTCCGGATATATATTTGGTATAGTACCATTTGTATTTATATTGATAAAATTTAATTATCAGTTACATTGAATTTGAATTTGTTTAAATTCAATCTTATCTTTAACATTAAGGATGTCCTTCATAATTAAGAGAGTCCTTGAAATCAAAACGGTAGCTACAAAATTGGGATAAGATAGAGTGGATTTTATCTGTCTACGTTTGAATTCAAATTCAAACGTGAATCTTCAGAAATGGTTGTTGTAAAGTAGGGATAAGATAGAGCGGATCTAGGTTCTTTACGTTTGAATTCAAATGAATTCAAACGTGAACCTACCTTTTTAACATTTGCACTTATCCTTATATCTAACAATAAGAAGGGAAGCAAGCCCTGGATTCAGAATTCACCTCTGCAAAAAACCATGGAGTTCGCTTTCGCTTTTGAATTACAAATAGTGGCAGTCTCTGTTGGCCATCTCCTGCTCTACAGTAACCGATGGAGAGTTAAGCCCAGCAGTTGCCAATACAAGGGAAGGGTACCCCCCGAACCATTGAATGCCATGATGATTCTCGGTCACTTACATTCGCTGAGGAGACAAGACGGTTGCACCAATCCTCGATTCCATGGCTGATAGATACGAGCATGCGTTCATGTTTCGGTTAAGCGTTAATTGTACATTTGTGGTGAGTAGTTGGGAGATGATGAAGGACCGTTTCACTACCAATGACAAGCTTTTTGCCACATGCCCCTTCAGTACTGATGGGAAGCATTTGGGCTACGATTATGCAGTATGGGGTTAGCCCCATACGGAGCATACTGGTGTGAGAATAGAAAGATAGCCACAATCGAGCTTGAAGAATTTTTAATATAAATTTGAATGTGCTGAACTCAATGATTTCTATTCAGGTATGTGCCATTCTTATATAGAGGTATATAGGAGAGAGATTATGGGTGAATCCCATGACAATCAGAATCCCATTTCTTGGGCATGGGATATGTTTACAGGTACAAATCTATTTTAAAATTCAAACTTGTGCTGTTGTGTCATCCTTATCCGAAAGAGGATCTGGTGCTTCTATTTATCCCATTAAGTGTTATTCGTAGAGATTTGATTTGGTAGGAGTCTATCCATATTGTTGGTTATTTGCATTTTTTAATTTGTACTTGAATCGCCAGTTGTATGGATGACATCCCCCCGCAATCGCATCGACTGTTCATAGATGGTGAGATTGTTTCAAGGAAGTTTGAAATGAGGCTGTGGAAGATCCTTTGTGAATATGTCTACGATTTGTTCTTTGCTTGGAACCAACCAAATATTAGAGCTCATTTGGCAACTTGTTTGTGGACAAAATGGAAGTCAATTTCTATGTGTTTCGTCCGTGCATGGAAGAAAGGATTGGCGGCCAGATAAGTTGCTCCTATAATGTCACAAAACAATGTTGGTGTGGGAATTGAAAACCCAAGGTCTAGTAGTAATTGTTTGATCTACTGAATCTCAACAAAAGTATTAGCCAAGCTTTTATACTCGGCTTCTGTAGAGGACCTGGCTACAGTCTTTTGTTTCTTTGAGTTCTATGCAATTAAATTGTTGTCGAGATAAAGACAGTATCCACCTGTTGATCAACGATCTGTTGGGCATCCGGCCCAATCTGCATCGGTAAAAGCCCTTAATTGCAAAGTAGAAGAAGTATGAATTTGTAAACCCATAAGGATAGTACCTTTGATGTACCACAATATCCTTTTTACAACTTGTCAATGCTCAGTTGTAAGATTGTGCATATACTGGCATACTCGGTTAACAGAGAAAGCAATATCTGGCCTTGCGATTGTGAGATACTGGAGAGCCCCCATGGTGCTTTGATACAACGTAATATCTTGAAAAGGAGTTCCAACTTGATAAGAGCGAGATGCCATTGAGCATGGGGTTGGTAGGGGTTTAGCATCAACCATTGAAGATCTTTTTAGAAGATCGAAGGCATATTTTACCTGTGAAAGATGAATTCCTACTGGAGTTTTTTCACTTCAACCCCAAGAAAATAATGTAGAGTTCAAGATCATTTATAGCAAATGCAGTGCTAAGATCGCTAAGAACCTATTCCACCATCCGTGAATTGGATCCTATAACTACAATGTCATCAACATATACAAGGCAATATAGCTTGTATTGTTGTGTATTTTTGACATATAGTGCATTATCTGAAGCTGAGATTGAGAATCCGATTGAGATTAGAAAAGTAGCCAGCTGATGTGACCAAGCTCGTGGAGCTTGTTTCAAACCATAAAGAGCCTTTTTGAGTCTGCAGACATGTGTAGGATAGGGTGGATGAACAAAATCCTGCTACTGAGGCATATAGACAGTTTCAGTTAGAAAGCCACTTAAAAATGCATTTTGGATATCTAGCTGCCTTAAACACCATCTGTTGGATACTACAAGTGATAAGACTAATCTAATTATTGTGTGTTTCACAACTGGACTGAAGGTGTCAAAGTAGTCGATTCCTTCCCTTTGATGAAAGCCTTTAGCCACCAGCCTTGCTTTGTACCTTGAGACTATCTCGTTAGGTAATCATTTTATTCGATATATCCATTTGTTACCGATAAAATTCATGGATGGATGTGGTGGAACTAATTCCCATGTACCATTCTTTAGGAATGCATCAAACACTCATGGCTACATGCCATTTGTGATCCTTGCTGGCCACAGTAAAGGATGTTGGTTCAATATCTGTCTGTGATAAATTTGTTAGTAATGCTTCAGGTATTGGATAGGCAGACACATGTAGATTGAGTTTATTGATAGGTTTGACAACCATAGCTCGAGATCTTGTTACCATTTGATGATGCACTGGCTGTGGGATTGTTGGTGTGTGAACTTGTGATGCATCGGGCATTTCTGTATCGGGATTATTTGGTGGCGGTGGAGTGATTAGGGTGTCGGTTTGTAGTGGTGGAGGGTCGGGTGTAAGAGGTAGGGATGGCTAATTAGAGGGGGTGATTGGTGGATGTGGGTTGTCGACCATGTGAGGAATAATGTTATCATGTGTTATGAGGATGGGGGAATTAGGAATACTAGTAGGTTGGGTTGTAGGAGAGGTTTTGAATGGGAAGAAATGCTCATCAAATGTGACATGTTGGGATATATAGGTGCGTCCTGTTTTGGAATCATAACACTTATATCCTCAGTGACTGCTTGAGTATCCTAGAAAGACGCATTTTGTGGACCGGTATTAGAGCTTGTGTTGGTTATATGGATTTAACCAGGGATAGCAGACACAATCGAAATTTCTTAAAATATTGTAATCTGGATTCTTTTGAAACAATACCTGAAATGGTGATTTTTGTCCAAGCACTGCTTTAGGTAGGTGATTGATCAAATAAGTGGCAGTTTCAAAGGTTGCTGGCTAGAATTTCATAGGAACTAATGCTCTAGCTAAAAGGGTGAGTCCCATTTCAACCACTTGTCGATGCTTCATTTTTGGGTGTCCATTCTGTTCGAACGTATGTGGACAAGAGTATAAATGAGATATGCTTTCACTCTTGAAGAATGAATCAAATAACTGATATTCCTTTGCACCATCTGACTAAAAATATTTCAGTTTGTAGTTAAAGATATTACAAATTTGAGAATAGAATTGTTTAAACACATTAAATGCCTTAAAGCGGCTTACAATTGGATAGATCTAGGTAAAATGACTAAAGTCATCAATAAAGGTAATGTAATATCTAAAATCATTAATTGAAAGCATTGGGTAAGGTCCCCAAATGTCTGAATGAACCAAATTAAAAGGGCAAGAAGCACGACTTGCATTTAAAGAAAATGGCAGTTTGTGAATTTTGCCAATTTGGCATGGTTTACAAAACCTTATGGATGAAATAGACTTAGTAGGCAAAGAATGAGTCTGCAACAGGTGTTGGAGACATTGATTGGAAAGATGTCCAAGGAGATCATACCAAATGGACTTTGATTGTCGTTCACCAACATACATTGTTGGTGCTTTATTTTTAATCAGCAAAGGCATGGGTAATGTGTACAGACCAACGTCAGTTTGTCCTGTGAGTAGGGTAATCCCCATTTTCATGTCCTTCACAAGACAACAATTTGGATGAAATTCTGCAATCACGTTATTACCATTGGTAAACTTACTTATGGACAATAATTTTTTGTGATTGAAGGAACATGAAGCAAAACATTAAGATGAAAGGTCCGTGATGCATATGGCAAATTAGCTCTACCAATATTATGAATTTTCAAACCTATTCTGTTGCCCACATGAACTTGGTCTGTACCATTGTAAGAACTGTGAGAGACCAAATTAGCAACATCAGTTGTTATATGGTTTGTAGCACTAGAATCTAGATACCAAGTGGGATCAAATGTGGTTGGAGGAGTAGATACAAATGCTTCTGGTGCTTGCAGTGCAACATGAGAAGAAGGATGATAGTTTGGATTAAATCAATTAAAACAGGTTGTTGTAGTATGATTGCCTTGATGACAGATTTGGCAAAGATTAGTTGGTGAGGGAAGGAGCGGGGGTTGGTTATTTGTGTATGGATGTTTCCCTCTACCACAATAGGTATGTCGGCCATGACCTCTTCTATTTCCTCGACCTCTGTTATGATAATTTTGGTAGGGAGAGAAGTTACAAATTCCCTTCGCAGTAAGGTGTGCTTCAACTGACAGGAGATCCAAGTGTGTGGGTCATTGATCTTTCATGATTTCACGGCTGAGAAGTAGCCCAAGAAAATCGTCCAAAGGCATTGGATTAAGCCTGGTGGTGATTGATGTAGCAAAGGACTCGTATTCAACACCAAGACCTCAGAGAACACTCAAGATAACATCCAAGTCAAAGACCGGATGGGCAGCTGCAACAAGGCTATTAACCAGACTTTTCACCCATTGCAGATATTCGGTCATTGTTTGATTACCTTTCTTTAATTGCAGCAGTTGGTATTTGAGCTGCATGATACGTGTCACACCCCAATTCTGATCCAACCAGAATGGTGTGAGTGAACCACCATTGAACCAACGGTTCACACCAGGATCTCGAATAGGCCGTGTCCACTCATACAAACCATTACACATAACCACAATCAGAATATAAATAATATAGCGGAAGTCTTTAAATAGAATGAAATGAGAATCTATTGATAAATGTAAATAAAATATCCAATTATTCAGATTCAAACATAAAATATAATATTCTTACATTCACTTTAATCCAACTGAAAATAACTGAAAATAAATAAAACTAAAATCAAAGGTACACGCAGAAAGGGCACTCGCATGAAGCATCATGCTCATCCCCTCCTGCCTGTACACCCAGAGCAGCAACATCACCATACGCCGGAGTGTTCATAAAGTCGTCTACTTTGTAACCTGCATCAACATCTAAAACAATGTACGTACAAAGGGTGAGCTCACAACTTAGCTCAGTAAGACAATCAGACAGTTTCACAATAATATGCATGAATAACAATCATTTTATACTGTGGTCTGGTTTAAGTTTGCAATGTGCTATAGAAAAGTTTGGTGGCCCCCGCACCTCTATACACGAGTGTGTGGCACCTCATGGATCACACCCCCATTGGCCCACATGCACCCATCATGGAATAGAGATAGAGCTAAGATATCCCCGTACCTCCCCTGATGCTCTACCCATACCAGTACCTAAGCCCCTACTGGCCAGGGCTCGCAAACTGGGCTCGCAGCTAACCAATCCTATATGTCATCAATGTATGCTCTATCCCAGCACAGCCGTCTACGGCATAGAGATAGAGCTAAGGTATCCCCGTACCTCCCCTGATATCCTATCCGCAACTAACCCACTAGGATAGATCAGTACGCAGGTAGACCCTATCCCAACATAACTCCCTATGGCAAAGAGATAGAGCTAAAGCATCGTGGACAAGTCAGCGTCGACCTCGGAGACCACAGTGCCACATAACCATGGCCAGGCCAGCATCAACATCGGAGACCACCGTACCACGACCTTCCCCTGATGCCCCACCCGTACCGAGCATGTTAAGATAGAATACTACAAAATTTTCAGTGTGAGGAATGATCCCAGGCTCCATGCCCCACTCCATACACCAACGAAAACAATCACATGCCTAACAATCACATCCTATCATGCATGAACAATAATAATAACTGAAAGTAAAGGATGGCATGTGAATATGCACAAACATCACATCATATATATTTAGTATCATTAACAAAGATTTACTGTCCATTAATTATTAGGTTTAGGTCAGATTCCCTTACCTGACGCTCGTTTGTTAGCTTGCTCCACGTCGCAAGATCCAAACGTGCTTTCACAAAGTCCTACAATATTATTAGGGTTTCATTAGAATAGTTTCCTTAAGGTTTCACGTTGGTCGGAAACCAACAAAGTCCAAAACCAGCCTTTCAGAGCTGACCGGTCGCAACATACCGGTTGCAGCTCTGTGAGCAAACTAGCAACCGGTATGGTCGACTGGTATGTCTCCGGAAGACCATACACTTGATTTTTTGACTATCGTCGATCGATTTCCTTGAATTTTTAGGGTTTCTCCTATCCATTCTAAGTCTAATCTTTGAGTTAGAGTTATCCCCAACTCATTCAAGTCTTATTTCGATGAATATCATCTCGGAACTCAAATCTAAGGTTTGACGGCAACTTAGGGTTTTAAGGTCCAGTTAGGGTTTTAGATCAATACCTACTTCGCAAGGTATTGATCCACCCATACAGCTATTCTAGAGTCATAGGGTAAGAAGAGTGGTTAAAACACTTACTGTTGACTGGCGTAACGTGAGCGTCATCGAACGGTAATGGCGGCACCTCCTTCTTCTTCCTAGCTCCTTCTCCTTTCCAACCTCCTTCTCTTCTCTAGAGTTTGTGAGAGACAATGGAAAAGATTTGAGGAGGTTTAAGGGTGTTTATATAGGCTAGAATTAGGGTTTAGTAACCCTATTAGGATTAGGAAGGTCTTAGGAATCAAAATCAGGAAAGTGGGACCCTCAGAAGTCAATTTCTGGATCTCCGCACTCAGCTGCGCAGAGCTGACCAGTCGACCGGTACCAAGACCGGTACCATCGACCGGTCAACATAAAATCATGTTGATTTGATCGTCTTTGGTCTGATTTCGTACCTGTTTGTCATCCGCTCGTCCCGTCTGGCCTGGTGATGATCGAAAGACCTGCTACGACCCAAAACCAAGGTTTAGACCAGGTTTACGGAGTGCGGGTCTTACAACTCCCCCACCCTTAAAAGAAATTTCATCCTGAAATTTGCATGTAGGTCTCACAACTCCCCCACCCTTAAAAGAAATTTTGGCCTCGAAATTTGAACGTACCTTGATCGTCGAAAAGATTAGGATACTCCTTCCTCATGCGCTCTCCTCTTCCCAAGTAATTTCTTCGATATTTTGGCTTCTCCAATGCACTTTCACATAATGGATATCTTTGGTTCGAAGTTGTTGTACCTTTCGGCTTGAGAGCATCACAGGCACCACTTCAAATGTTAAGTCTTCAGTCAAGTCTGGGGGGTCTGCTATCAAGATGTGCGATGGATCTCAGACATACTTTTTCAATAATGATACATGGAACACATCATGGACACTTGACATAGATGGTGGTAGAGTCAATTGATATGCTACGTTACCACATCTAGCCAATATCTCGTATGGTCCCACATACTTGGGGCATAGCTTCCCCTTCTTACCAAACCTTTTCAAGCCTCGCACCGGTGATATCTTCAAGAATACTTTGTCACCCACTGCAAACTCCAAATCTCGACGTCGATTATTCGCATAGTGCTTCTGTCGAACTTGAGCTGTTACTCTTTCTTTGATCTGATCAATCAATCGACAAGTTTCTTCAACAAACTCCGGTCCTACAATTCTCCTTTCTCCCACCTCGTTCCATAACAGAGGTGTACGACACTTCTTCCCATAGAGTGCTTCATATGGGGCCATATGAATTGTAGCCTGATAGCTGTTGTTATAAGCGAACTCGATAAGTGATAGTTTCTCATCCCTAGCTCCCTTGAAGTCTAATGCATAAGCTCGGAGCACATCTTCTAAAATCTGAATAGTCCTTTCTGACTGCCCGTCTGTCTGAGGGTGGAAAGTTGTACTAAACTTCAACTTGATCCCCATAGCTTTCTGTAATCCTTTCCAGAACTTTGATGTAAAACGGGGATCTCTGTCAGATACTATACTCTTTGGGACGCCATGAAGTTTAACTATATTATCAACATACAACTTGGCCAGTTTCTCCATGGTATACTGAGGTCTGATCGCAATAAATTGAGCTGTCTTGGTGAGTGGATCGACTATAACCCAAACTGCATCCACTGACCTTAGTGTCAAAGGTAGGCCAGTGACGAAATCCATGGTGATACAATCCCACTTCCATGCAGGTTCCGATAATGGCTGTAGTAAACATGCGGGTCTCTTCCTTTCTGCTTTAACTTGTTGACAATTTAGACATTGGAACACGAAACGAGCTATATCTGCTTTCATACCCCTCCACCAATATAGTCTTCTTAAATCATGGTACATTTTGGTACTTCCTGGATGTACCGAATATGGAGTGTAATGAGCTTCAGTCATAACTCGATCTCTGATATTGCAGTCTTCACTCTCAGGTATACATAACCGTCCACGATACCTGAGTACCTTGTCTGAATCCAAGGTAAAGTCAGGATTTCTTGTACCCTTCTCTAGGTCTTCTTGTACTGTCTTGAGATGTGGATCATGTAGGATTGCTATTTTGACTTCATCAACTAGATCTGATGAGATCTTCAAAGCGGCGAACATCATGGTGAACTTATGAATTAAGCCTTGCTCGACTGGATCTTCTGCAGTCTCTATTATATACTCTTCATCAATTTCCATTGAACTTGAGGCTGCAGCACACAATGCAGCATTTGTAGTTGGCCCGGTCTCAGGTTTCGATGCCTACTTTCTGCTTAAGGCGTCAGCCACAACATTTGCTTTGCCCGGATGGTACTGGATGTCACAATCATAATCTTTCAACAATTTCAGCCATCTCCTCTGTCTCATATTCAGATCCTTCTGAGTGAAAAGATAAGTTAAGCTCTTGTGATCTGACTTAATTTGAAACTTCTCACCGTACAAGTAGCGTCTCCAAGTCTTGATTGCATGTATAACCGCTGCTAACTCCAAATCATGCGTAGGATAGTTCTTCTCATGCTCTTTTAACTGTCTTGATGCGTAAGCAATCACCTGTTCTCCTTGCATCAATACACACCCAATACCCAATCCTGAAGCATCCGTATATAAGGTAAACGGTACGCTTGGTTCTGGGATGGTCAAGATAGGTGCAGAGACTAGTCTTGACTTCAAAGTCTGAAAACACTTCTCGCATTCATCTGTCCATATGAATTTCTCCCCCTTCTTGGTCAATCTGGTGAGTGGAACAGCGATTCTGGAATAGTCTTCCACGAATCTTCTATAATAATCAGCCAACCCAAGGAAACTACGAATCTCTGCAACAGATTTTGGTGCTTCCCATCCTACTATAGCAGCTATCTTACTTGTATTCACCTTGATACCGTCTCCAGATACTATATGGCCCAAGAAGGTCACTTCCTTCAGTCAAAACTCGCACTTCTTGAACTTAGCATAAAGCTTCTCCTGTCTCAGCCGTTGTAGGGCTGCCCTCAAATGTGTTGTATGAGTCTCCATGTCCTTTGAGTAGACCAATATGTCATCGATGAATACGATGACCGAAGTGTCCAACATATCATGAAACACTCGGTTCATCAGTTCCATGAATGACGCTGGGGCGTTGGTCAAACCGAACGACATAATTAGAAACTCATAATGCCCATACCGTGTTCTGAAAGCAGTCTTTGGAATATCTCCGGCCTTGATCTTCAGTTAGTGATACCCCGATCAGAGATCGATCTTCGAAAAAACCTTTGCACCCTGTAACTAATCGAACAAATCATCGATCCTAGGCAAAGGATACCGGTTCTTGATAGTCAACTTGTTCAGTTCACGGTAGTCAATGCATAGCCTTACACTTCCGTCCTTCTTCTTGACAAATAATACCGGTGCTCCCCAAGGTGATATGCTAGGTCGTATGAAGCCCTTATCCAACAATTCTTGTAGCTGGGTCTTCAACTCCTTTAGCTCGGTAGGGGCCATCCTATATGGTGCTTTAGACACCGGCGCCGAACCTGGCATAAGGTCTATCACAAATTCTGTAGCCCTGTCTGGTGGTAAGCCTGGGAGATCCTCTGGAAATACATCTGGGAACTCCCGCACCACGTCTAGATCTTCCAACTTTGTCACCTCAGCAGTGATGTCGACTACAGATACTAGATACCCCACTCCCCCAAGCATCTCTTAGCTTTTAAGGCGGAGAGAATCAGCTTCCGCTTCCTAGGTAACTTGGTCCCAGTGAAGCTATACTCCTTTCCCTTTTTGTCTGTAAGCACAAGCTTCCTTTCACCACATAATAGAATAGCCAAATGATGGCCTAGCCAATCCATTCCCAAGATGACATCAAAGTCTGCCATCTCGAGTAGTAGCAAACTTGCTTCTAAGTCTCGGCCCTCAATACAAACTGTACATGGTCCATAATATTCAGTCAAAGCCACTTCAACTCCTAGCGGAGAGCGAACTATCAAGCTTGGGTTCAAGTGCTTGATCGGTAACTCTATTCGCTTTCCGAAGGAAATAAAAACAAAGGAGTGTGTGGCCCCAGAGTCAAATAGTACTCTAGCAGGTATACCAGCTACATTTACAATTCCTGAAATTTTATTATCCCTTAGTTCTACATGCGCATACACATAATGAAAATAGTAAGCCAAATAGTAAACGATAGATTCATACCAGTGACCACATCAGGTGATGCGGTTGCCTCTTCGGTAGTGACCGCAAATACTTTTCCTTGCTGGGGAGGTTGCTTCCTCGGTAGAGTGCAGGTCCTTGCAATATGACCCACTTGCTGACAGTTGAAACATTTAATGTTTGGGTTGCGTCTAGCGAACTGTGGCACAGGTGGTGTCGTATTGTTCCTTGCAGGCACTGTAGCGGTCTGAGCCCTGTATGGGCGGAAAGGCCTATTGTTACCGCCACCCGAACTCTCAATAGCGGGTCTCTTCATTCCCCTGTTCTGTGCAAAAAAACTATCCCTCTGACTGGATTCTATCACTCTCGCAACCTGTACAGCCTCATTATAAATTTTCTTGTGCAGCCCCAATATGTGCTCTCTGATGCCTCCACGCAGTCCCATGGTGAACCTGCGTGTCTTGGTCTCTTCTTCTTGCATACTTGCCGGTGCAAAGAAAAATAACTCCTCGTACCTCTGCTGGTAAGCATCCACAGTTGACTAAGACTGTTGTAGATTGAGGAACTCCCTCTCCATCTGATCCTTGAAACTCTTCGGAAAGTATTTATCGAAGAAGGCAACTTTGAATGCTTCCCAATCCACCTGTGTATGTTTCGTCTCCAGATATGCCCGTGTAGAATTCCACCAAGCATTCACATCTTCCTTCAGCATATGAGTGGCAAACAGGACCTTTTCATCCTCTGTACAAGTCATCAGTCAAAAATTCTTCTCCATTTCTGCAACCCACTGTGCTGGCCACAATGGTTTTCCCTATCTTACCTGTGAATGAAGAAGGCTTCAACTTTAAAAATCTGTCCACCACCCGACTCAGATCGTGTTGTTCCTGTGTATTCGTTCCGTACCATGGTGGTGGATACGGATATGCTCCCTGATAACCAGAAGATGATGGAAACTGGTGTGGTGGTGGTATATTCTGGGGTTGGCCCATCGGCCCTGGACTACCATGCGTCGACTGTGTTGTATTATTCCCTCCAGACTCGGGCGTACCTCCAGTGGGAACAGTACATGGTAGCCTGAACATCTTCAATATCTCGCTCAGGAATTCTTTCTGCTGAGCTTGCATCTGATAGACCAGATTTGTAACGATGGTCTCAGAATTCCTGTGAGGTGGGCCAGGCAAATTTATCGGTACCCTTGGGACCTGTTCTTCCTCAACTTCCGGGCTTGGCTCTCTAACATGGCCTGGTTCAACCTGCTCTTCTTCCTCGAGGCGCATCCTAGCTTGGTGACGCTTTCGACCCCTACGACCGTTTTCGCCCACCATCTCAGACTATTCTGTTTGGATCTGAGAAGAAGACATATCACATGAGAATGAAGCAATAGTGGTGTTAGTCTTGAACAACATAAGGCGAAACAGTCAGAAGGCGAAACAGTCAGAACAATATAAGTTTCAATTTTTTTAAAATTTTTATAAAAAAAACTTTTTCTGGCCCTTTTCTAGTGCTGACCGGTCGATACATACCGGTCGCACCACTGTAGAAAAGTTGCGACCGGTATAGTCGACCGGTCAGAATGAAAATTCTGACCGAGACATAGCGGTCGCAGGCCTGTAGGGGTACCGGTCGACCGGTATGTCGACCAGTATGCCCAGAAAGGGCTTTAAAATCGCGAAAAGTGAGAAAAATCTCACTTTTCTTTCTTTCCTCTCCTCCGGTGGCGATTCTCCTCTGGATTCTGAGTTGCTACAGTCCGACCGGTGACCTTAGAAGCTGATTTCTTCCGTTCAAGACTTAGAACATCGTCTCCAGGTAGGTCTCTTCCCTCTCTAACAAGTTTTTATAAATTTTTCATATCGTCTTTATTTAGAATTCTAGGTTTTTCTTTGATTGAGAGATTCCAACCGTAGGAACTCTTTTCCTTCGGCTTAGAAAGGGTTTAGGGACCCCTAAGAGCAAAAGCCCTCAACCAATTTGAGGTTCCACCGAACGGTTTTCATAAAAATCAAATTTTTACACTTTCTGACCTAGGTTTTCAAAATTTTCGAAATTTCTTGATTTTTCTTAAATTTCTGAAATTTCTTATTGTAATAGCCTGTGATTGATTTGTTGAAGAGTGTAGGGGTTACGTAAGTCCTCCTCCCCAAGTTTTTGGGTGAATTTGAGGCTTTTTCCCAATTTACTGTCGTTATGCTGCCGAAATTTCGATAATTTCTAACCTTTTCTTCTTGTTTTCTTGTTGTTTTGCAGCTTACATGGCTCCACGACGTGCTCTAGGCAAACGTCCTCATGGCTCGAGCGTGCGCACTCCTCAACCACCAGTTCCACAACTCAACGAGCATTGGTTCCGTTCCTTGGAGGCACAAGCTCGTTTCCCCTGGTTTGATAGCAAAAACATCGAATCTGGGCGGCGAGTCAACTTGGATTAGTTGGACAAGTTCGATGTGCGAGCAGCTTTTGACGCGCTTGGGTGGGTGCCTGTAATCTCCTACACAGATACCACTCGTCCCAACCTGGTTAAGCATTTTTATGCTAACCTAGAGCTTCATGGGGATGTCAACGATCCCAATGAGGGTAGGACTTGCGCATCTCCAGCTACGTCAAGGGTGTCCCTATCTCCTTCAACACCCATCAATTGACTGACCTGCTGGGGGTACCCAATGATGGAGACTTAGTATACTGCCCTCCAAAGGTGAAGGGCTATCTGAGCGAGGACCTACGCCGAGAGATAGCAGAGCAGATCTTAAATCCTGGGGGCTCGAGTCTATAGACGCATCATCCAGCACAACATTGTGCCCCAGAGCGGCCACTACAGTGAGTTATCTCAGCTCACTCAGTACATCACCTACTGCGTCTGCACCGGGGAGCGGGTCTCTCTCCCTTACCTCATCATCCGGACCATGCATCAGGCGACCCTGGCCGATCAGGCCAGTAACCTTCCATACGGTCGTCTCATCGCCCTCCTTCTACGTCTCCTAGGTGTGAGCATGAGAGGCGAGGTGACTGTTGAGGATACCATGACATCCGACATCGACTGGGATGCCATTCAGAGGATGCAGATGGACAATCTGCCCGTTAGCGACGACGAGTTAGAGGCTCGCCCTCGCCCACTCGGGAGGGTAGCAGCCGCAGCAGCAGCAGCCAATGCAACCTATGCAGCAGAGGCCGAGCGTGATGATGACGAGGATAGGGAAGAGGGTATACCAGCGCCAGCTCCACAGCCTACACCTGCAGCACCACCATCTACCTCTACAGTCGGACCATCTCATCCCTCTCCAGACCCGGTGTTGAGTATGTTCACTGAGATCAGGGACACCCAGAGGGTCATCCTAGAGTCTCAGTGAGAGATGGGTCAGGAGTTGGGACGTCTGGCTCGTAGCCTACAGGTGACACAGGACCAGGTATACTGGCTTAGGGTCGCTTACGAGCGAGACTATGACATAGCGGACCCTATTCCTCCTAGGCCCCCTACCCCATGAGTGTCCCATTTATTTTCTTCTCTTTTGACTGTTTATATAACAGGGTAACTGTCCGGTTTGTGGACTGTACCCTGTAGCACTATTTTATCTAATACTCATTTTCTATTTAATGAAAATTTTTATGGTTTTTCCTAACTAGTGCATGTGAAAATGTTAAGTTCCACATTTAATATAGTACATTATTCTCTTTCTTAGTCCGTCTCAGGTATCAAACAATGCTTAGGGTGTGTTTGTATTAAGATTTTAAAAATTTTCCTAACTCAGTTCATCGACTTAGTTAAGTGCAATATGGTCTGTTGGACAGAGCCCGAGAGCTCTGAATCCAAGTTGTCACACCCCAATTCTGATCCAACCAGAATGGTGTGAGTGAACCGCCATTAAACCAACGGTTCACACCAGGATCTCGAATAGGCCGTGTTCACTCATACAAACCATTACACATAACCACAATCAGAATATAAATAATAATGAACTGAAAATCTATTGATAAATGTAAATAAAATATCCAATTATTCAGATTCAAACATAAAATATAATATTCTTACATTCACTTTAATCCAACTGAAAATAACTGAAAATAAATAAAACTAAAATCAAAGGTACACGCAGAAAGGGCACTCGCATGAAGCGTCATGCTCGTCCTCTCCTGCCTATACACCCAGAGCAGCAACATCACCATACGTCGGAGCGTTCATAAAGTCGTCCACTTTGTAACCTGCATCAACATCTAAAATAATGTACGTACAAAGGGTGAGCTCACAACTTAGCTCTGTAAGACAATCATACAGTTTCACAATATTATGCATGAGTAACAATCATTTTATGTTGTGGTCTGGTTTAAGTTTGCAATGTGCTATAGAAAGGTTTGGTGGCCCCTGCACCTCTATACACGAGTGTGTGGCACCTCATGGATCACACTGCCACTGGCCCACATGCACCCATCATGGAATAGAGATAGAGCTAAGATATCCCCGTACCTCCCCTGATGCTCTACCCATACTAGTACCTAAGCCCCTACTGGCCAGGGCTCGCAAACTGGGCTTGCAACTAACCAATCCTATATGTCACCAATGTATGCTCTATCCCAGCACAGCCGTCTACGGCATAGAGATAGAGCTAAGGCATCCCCGTACCTCCCCTGATACCCTATCTGCAACTAACCCACTAGGACGCAGGTAGACCCTATCCCAACATAACTCCATATGGCATAGAGATAGAGCTAAAGCATCGTGGACAAGCCAGCGTCGACCTCGGAGACCACAGTGCCACATAACCATGGTCAGGCCAGCATCAACATCTGAGACCACCGTACCACGACCTTCCCCTGATGCCCCACCCGTACCAAGAATGTTAAGATAGAATACTACAAATTGCCAGTGTGAGGAATGATCCCAGGCTCCATGCCCCACTCCACACACCAACGAAAACAATCACATGCCTAACAATCACATCCTATCATGCATGAACAATAATAATAACTGAAAGTAAAGGATGGCATGTGAATATGTACAAACATCACATCATATATATTTAGTGACATTAACAAAGATTTATTGTCCATTAATTATTATGTTTAGGTCAGATTCTCTTACCTGACGCTCGTTTGTTAGCTTGCTGCATGTCGCAAGATCCAAACGTGCTTTCACAAAGTCCTACAATATTATTAGGGTTTCATTAGAATAGTTTCCTTAAGGTTTCACGTTGGTCGGAAACCAACAAAGTCCAAAACCAGCCTCTCAGAGCAGACCGGTCGCAACATACCGGTTGCAGCTCTATGAGCAAACTAGCAACCGGTATGGTCGATCGGTATGTCTCCGGAAGACCATACACTTGATTTTTCGACTGCCGTCGATCAATTTCCTTGAATTTTCAGGGTTTCTCCTATCCATTCTAAGTCTAATCTTTGAGTTGGAGTTATCCCCAACTCATTCAAGTCTTATTTCGATGAATATCATCTCGGAATTTGAATCTAAGGTTTGACGGCAACTTAGGGTTTTAAGGTCCAGTTAGGGTTTTGGATCAATACCTACTTCGCAAGGTATTGATCCACCCATACAGCTATTCTAGAGTCATAGGGTAAGAAGAGTGGTTAAAACACTTACCGTTGACTGGCGTAACGTGAGCGTCGTCGAACGATAATGGCGGCACCTCCTTCTTCTTCCTAGCTCCTTCTCCTTTCCAACCTTCTTCTCTTCTCTAGAGTTTGTGAGAGACAATGGAAAGGATTTGAGGAGGTTTAAGGGTGTTTATATAGGCTAAAATTAGGGTTTAGTAACCCTATTAGGATTAGGAAGGTCTTAGGAATCGAAATCAGGAAAGTGGGACCCTCCGAAGTCAATTTCTGGATCTCCACACTCAGCTGCGCAAAGCTGACCAGTCGACCGGTACCAAGACCGGTACCATCGACCGGTCAACATAAAATCATGTTGATTTGATCGTCTTTGGTCCGATTTCGTACCTGTTTGTCATCCGCTCGTCCCGTCTGGCCCGGTGATGATCGAAAGACCTGCTACGACACAAAACCAAGGTTTAGACCGGGTTTACGGAGTGCGGGTCTTACAATACGAGCTTGAGATGGAGAGGCATAAATTTTTGCAAAAGCCTCTCAAGAAGCTCTTGAAGAGGTAAGGCCGACTATATGAGATAATGGTCCTTCGGTTAGGGATGAGATTATCCAGCTGAGCAAGATCTGGTTTTGTTTCTGTCAAGTTTGATAAGTTGGATTGGACGTGGAAGGATCAGCAGCAGTAAAAGTTAAGGAAGGAGATAGAACTTTGGGAGGTGGAGGATTAGTATCATCCGCAAATCCATAGAGATCATAGGCATGGAGTAAACCTTGAAACTGTGATTTCCATAGTAGGTAATTGGTTTTGTCCAATTTAAGAAGAAGGAAGGATATGACATTAGAAGGAGATAGTCGGATAGTGGTTGCGGAAATGAGGGAGTTGTAGGAGCACTCATGTTGAATCAAGTAGACGTTAGTCCAAAAGATGCTCTGATACCATAAAGAATTTTGAAAATAAATTTGAATTTGCTGAACTCAATGATTTCTATGTAGGTCTGTGTCTTTCTTATATAGAGGTATATAAGAGAGAGATTATGGGTGAATCCCATGACAATCAGAATCCCATTGCTTGGGCATGGGATATGTTTACAGTTATAAACCTATTTTAAAATTCAACATTGTGCTGTTGTGTCATCCTTATCCCATCCTTATCCGAAAGAGGATTTGATGCTTCTATTAATCCCATGAAGTGCACTTCGTAGACATTTGATTTGGTAGGAGTCTATCCATACTGTTGGTTATTTGAACATTCGAATTTGTATTTGAATCGCCAGCTATATGGATAACAGCTCCTCTCCAAAAGATGCCTTAAGATGCAAGCATGTCAGAATCAATGGCATAGACTTATGCATCAAAGAATTGTATTCCCTTTGGTCCAAGAATGACAGTGGTACCCATCTTGTAAAGGTGGAGATGAATAAGTGGTTCAAGCATCTAATCTTAAATATCATTACAAAAATAATCTACGGAAAATGACACTTTGGTGACATCGATGCTAGTTACGAGGATCAGGCCCAGAGATTTCGAAAAACCATTTCCTATTTTGCACATCTAGAAGGGATGTTTGTACTGTCAGATGCCTTACCCTTTTATCTCAAGTGGTTCGACTTCAGGGGATATTTAAAAGCCATGAAGACTGTTGCTAAGGAAGTAGACTCACCTATTGGAAATTGGCTGGAAGAACATCGTTGTAAGGTACAATCAGGTAAGATGGAAGGGGATCAAGCTAGACTTCATTGATGTGATGATGCCAATCATTTATGTTCATGTAACAATTTCAAGTCTGGTTCTGATGGTAATACCACCATCAAGGAAACTGTATTGAGAAGTTCCATCTATATATAACTGTCTGATGCATCACAACTACAGGATCCTGCATAGATCCCGTGGCATGTGGAACAATGCACAATGGGGAAAACCTCCCAACAATTCATCAGTAGTTGAGCAGAATTAGAATATTTCTTTAGTCTACTATGAACATATGTTGCAATTAGTTCTATCCAATTTCTACTTGATACCACTATAAACAGTTGAAGTGTTGTACCATTCGGTTTTGGTTTTGGGTGTGAAACTTATGATTGATTGGCCAAACAATTTTTTTGTTGGGTTTCAAGTTTGAGTTTGCCTTAAACCATGGTCATACCCCAATCAAATCCACATCAGACGCCAAGCATGTAAGCAGTTTAAATAGATCCTCTTTGGGTTTTCCCATGGGATTTCCCATGAACCCTAACAAACACACTACACAGATTACTAGAATACAATGGGTATGGAAAAGAGATGATTAGAGACATACATCTTGCTGTAGATTGATTTTCAACCGTTTTCCCTTTGGGTTTGAATGCTTGGAATGTTTGGAATGCTTGGATCAAAGTCTTCCACAGCCTGTCGGGATCCCTTGACCTTCTCTCTGCGTATGGGAACAGGAGAAGAAAATAACACCGTGGCTGTGGAGACTCTAACCATTGGTATTTATAATACCACCCCCAACCCTGGACCAGTCCCACAGTGGACCAGGTTGGTCCATCTCTAATCATACTTAAACCGGTTTACCCGTAACTAGACTCTCACTGAATCAACTAACCTTATAATTAATTAAGCCCATAAAAAATATCTTACAATCTCCCACTTGGGATATATTAATTATAATTCACCATTGATCCAATGTGGCCATGGAATCTAATTACACCAAAACCATCCTTTACTTTGATTCAGTTATCAAGTCTACCAATGTCGAACAACAGCGGAAAGTACTCCTACACATCCGGTGTACCCCCTACTGTCAGTCACATACAGAGGTTTACTTAATGACATAAATCACTTTGAGATGAATACTTGAGTCCAATGATCGAATTACCACGATCCCGTTACCTTAAAATCCTTATAGGTCAACGCACTTTGATATTATCCAACTTTATATAGGCAAACCGCCTCCAATTTGGACTAATATCTTACTTTGGCTTACAGCCTTCTTTGGCTAAATACCGCCTTCTTTGGCTAAATACCGCCTTCTTTGGCTAAATACCACCTTGTAATTTTGACATGTCTTAAATAATCAATAATACATACAAGCAATGAACGCTCACTAATAATCCTGTCCATTAAACCACAGAAAAAACAATCAATTACAGATAAACCATCAATTACCAGATCTCCCACTAACCAAGCAGATCTAAACACTCCCACTGACTAAGAGAATCTAAAGACTCCCACAGACAAAACATTTTCAACCATTCCAAGAAAACCTTTTCAACCTGTCTCTACATTGCCTTAGAGATCAACTATGACTGGTACAACTAGTCAAACCTAAGATTGCACAGCCAAACATGAAAAACTATTCACCACATCGCATAACAAATACAATCAACATTACATGCAATCATTTACCTTACAACATCACAGGCATAATTTCTTTTAATTTAATTGAAAAGAAAAACTTTACATTCCGATATTTCAAATAATATCATTACATTTTAATATGGGAACAATATGCTAAGTCAACCAATAAACATAAAACAACGTAAAATCAAAAGCAGAAAAAACATTTGAATGTAAAAGAAACTTTACAATATTCAAGCCAACAGTCTTCAAGACCCTCCTACCCCAAAAACTTAGGGAGTCCTAGAACCATTATCTCTTTCTAGATATACTTATCTGGCTTAACAGTACTTGGTCAAACCACCTATCTTTTGTCAATCTACCCATCTATGAGTAATCCACCTTAGAGTTACCCAATAACAATCTTATCACTAGCTATTTCTCCCCTTTGATAATGTAAGTCACCTAGATCAGAATATATATATATATTCTAGCAAGTAATGGAATATATTTAATATATCAATTACATTGGTCTCATTGTCCTTGAGCTTTTCAATGATAATTAACAGTTCCCAAAAATACTTCCTCACATTACCATTTTCAGCATAACTGGTACTAGAGAAATAGGTTAATAAACTATCTTCCGACCCCCTCTCTAAAATATTATTCTTATCCTTTGGATTTTTCTTAGATAATCCCTTTGCAATATTTCTCATCTTAATACTGCTACACATAACCTCAATAGTAGAATACCTCACAACTTATGTAAACCACTATGAAAAATACATCTAGGTCAAACGATCCTAGACTAGTCTCCAACCTTTTCATAATAAATTTTATTCTTTGTCCCAGGAAGAGAAAAAATAGATATCAAAATATTCTTTGGGACAGACATACTTGGATGAACACATCAGTGTATGAGTTTAAATACAGTATCAAACAACTGAAGACTCATACATATACCCTTTACTTGCATTAACCATATAAAATTTTCATGCAAATAAATATCATTTTCCAAGAGTTAACCAACTACACATTCTCCTTTGGGATAAACATGCAGTGGTCTTCTCAGTTTCTGTGCAATAACTGCGAAAGAATAATGACTCTCGAAAATCCCATCACCTTTGGGTTAATGAGACTCCCTAAAGTCAAAATCCTTTCATGCAAATAAATATCATTTTCCAAGAGTTAACCAACTACACATTCTCCTTTGGGATAAACATGCAGTGGTCTTCTCAATTTCTGTGCAATAACTGCGAAAGAATAATGACTTTCGAAAATCCCACCACCTTTGGGTTAATGAGACTCCCTAAAGTCAAAACCCTTTCAATTCATGTGCATGAACATACCTTTAACTTTGACAATGCCACCTTTGGGTTAACACCGACTTTCTTAGCTGTTTTTCACATCATAAAGAATAGTGTATTAAAATATATCCTTTATTGTATATGTAAATGTATAAATTTGGGATTTGAGGACTACCATGATAGAACTGAATGTACCACTTTGGTGGATTCCACCCAATCTTCACATGACACCCACAAACCTTAATTTGATTAAAACTTGACAATGCCACCTTTGGGTGTACATCGCCCTTACACAAGCATTTACAAATACATGAACTTTGAATTTGAAGACATCATGATGAAACTAGGTGTACCACTTTGGTGGTTTTCACCCAATTCCACAATGATATCCCCAAACCCTACTTTGCAGCACATTGTGGGTCAATAAATAAAATTTCATGCACACATAACCTTCTAGATGCATCTGGTACAAAAATAACTGATAAATAAGCAGAAAAATGTAAACCGGATTAATTTGGGACACCTTTTAATCAAAAATAAATTTCTCAAATCACCAAACTGTATCAAACTATGTATCAAACTGTAGAGCATCAAAATACGAAACCAACACAAAAAACCGCGTCAAAATCCGACGCTCCTAGCTCTCACAATCACCGTTCAAAGTAGGCTTGAGCATTATTGAAACCTGAACCGACTAGAACCGGTTCATCCGGGTTTGGTTCGGTCTGTCCAGGTTCGGCTATGGGCGGACCGAACCCACAAAACCTTTTTTTTTTTAAGCTTTGGTCCAGGCCAAACCAAACCAGTCTGGACCTAAATCGAACCGTAAACCGGCGGTCCAGCCACCGGTCCAACCAATCCACAATCCGGGTCACCGGGTCAAATTTTCGGGTCAATATATCGGGCTTTCGGGTCAACAATTCGGGTTACCGAGTCGGGTTTCTCCGACCCAAATTTTGAAAATAGGTGGGTCGGTATAGGGTTGCCTCGATCCCACTTCGGGTCGGGCCTGACTGGTCTGGGCCAGCCGAGCCTGGGCTGGGTAGACTCGGTCCGAGTCAACCCAGTGACCCCCTTAGGGTTACCGATTCGCGCCGAGTCAACCCGACGATGACTCGGCGCCGTCAAATTCTTTTTTTTTTTTTTTTACTTTCCAAAAGCCAGCGCGTGGATCTCACGCGCCTTTTCAGGCGGCGCGTGAGAGCGCGTGGAATAGATTCTGGCGACCAACTTTATGTCGCCGGCTCCGTCTCTCCGAGTTCTACAGTCCTGTATAGTTTATTTTGCTTTTTAATGGTCCGAAAAAAAATTTCAAGGTCCAAACTCTAGACAGGTTCGAAGAGAATTTTGAGAGAAAAATCTCTCCCCTTTATTTGAATTCATTGAAACATAAAATTTTAACAATGCTTTCTCATGATTCTAGATCTGTGTAGGTGGCTCTGATACCACTGTAAGCAGTTTAAATAGATCCTCTTTGGGTTTTCCCATGGGATTTCTCATGAACCCTAACAAACACACTACACAAATTACTAGAATACAATAGGTATGGAAAAGAGATGATTAGAGACATACCTCTTGCTGTAGATTGATTTTCAACCGTTTTCCCTTTGGGTTTGAATGCTTGGAATGTTTGGAATGCTTGGATCAAAGTCTTCCACAGCCTGTCGGGATCCCTTGACCTTCTCTCTGCGTATGGGAACAGGAGAAGAAAATAACACCGTGGTTGTGGGGACTCTAACCATTGGTATTTATAATACCACCCCCAACCCTGGACCAATCCCACAGTGGACCAGGTTGGTCCATCTCCAATCATACTTAAATCGATTTACCCGTAACTAGACTCCCACTGAATCAACTAACCTTATAATTAATTAAGCCCATAAAAATATCTTACAAAGCATTCACTCAAAAGCTCTATTTGTTAATTTGTATTTTTTTTCATGCAAATGGTACTTTCTTATATTTTAAATGTTTTTCTTTATATTTTACGATATATAAGCTTTTGTAAATAATAGAAAAAGTTTTTCTAAACTAGAATCATCCACCCTTAATAATCCACAAATCCGAACAACCCATGTTCATCTTTTTGGAGCTATTAATCCTTATTCTTTCCCTTAATTTTCTTCATTTTTCACAGGACTAATACTAAGTGGCTCGGAGGCTACAAACATCAGTCTAATGTTGGCACTTTCGCTACTTCATAATAACTGCCATGTATTTAAAAAGACCCAAGATGAGCTTGACAACCACGTTGACAGGGACAGACACATAGATGAATCAGATATAAAATCTGGTATACCTACAAGCAATGATTAAGGAAACATTGCGTCTATACACTATCGGACCCGTACTACATGAGGCCATGGAAGACTGTGAAGTGGGTGGATATCATGTTCCGAAAGGCACACAATTAATGGTGAACATTTGGAAATTGCACAACCCTAATGAATTTAAACTGGAGAGATTTCTGACTATACATGGTAATATAGATGTGAGGGGTCAGCAATTTGAGTTCATTCATTTCAGATCTAGGGCGCGATCATGCCCAGATACCCCATTCACCATGTAGGTCTTGCACATAACACTGGCTCATTAGCGACATATGCTCAATTTTGAGACCCCTTCATGTGGATCAATAAACATCACTGAAGGGCTAATTAGCCTATCCCCTACCAAAAAACTCCTTTGGAAGTCCTATTCACCCCACACCTTCCATGTAAGCTATATGAAATGTAGCCAGAATAGTAAACGCATGGGGTGCAAGTTTAGTTTTCAAATTTCCATTATCCTTGAGGAAAAGGATAAACTCAAGGGGAAAGGAATGTTATGTGGGTTTTATTAATGCCTCGTGTGCATGGTGGTGTAAGTTATAAAAGTTGAGTTGTGTTGTCGTAGTGGGTAGGAGTAGCTATGAATTAGGAATTTTTGTAGGGATGGTTAAACATGTATGTGCACGAATAAGATTATGAGTAAGAGGGAGTTATTTTTAGTTATTGTAGACGTGAAAATGTAGAAGTTTGGGAGGTTTTAACTATTTGTAATACATATAAATATGATGTTAAAACTAATGAAATTGGAATCTAGAAAAATGTAAATAGTATAGCTCTTTAGAGTTGCACAAGGTCAAGCTTCCTTCATAAAGCCAAAGAGGTTACGCATCCTCAATTAAGCCATTATCCATTTTATTTTTCGTATGTTTTCTCTCATCTTTCTCTCTTTCCTATTTTATATCTCCCCATCTTCCTATTCTATCTCTCCCCATCCCCAAGATACGTAGACACATATCAAATGGTATCGGAGCCAGACATCGGAGCCCACCACATGGAGAAGGAATTTTAAGTGGAAGCACATAGGGAGGTCAATATGAAGAGCTACTCCTCCAATGAAGGGCCTTCCACCATTGAAGCTACATGGGAGGATAAACATGGGTTGCAAGTTCAACTTCCGAATTTCCATTGTCCTTGAGGACAAGGATAAACTCTAGGGGAAAGGAATGTTATGTGGGCTTAATTAATGCCACATGTGCATGGTGGTGTAAGTTATAAAAGTTGAAATGTGTTGTCATAGTGGGTAGGAGTAGCTATTAATTAGGAGTTTTTGTAGGGATGGTTAAACATGTATGTGCACGAATAAGGTTGTGAGTGGAGGGAGTTATTTTTAGTTATTGTAAACGTGGAAATGTAGAAATTTGGGTGGTTTTAACTATTTGTAATACTAATAAATATGATGTTAAAACTAATGAATTGGAGTCTAGAAAAATGTAAACACTATAGCTCTTTAGAGTTGTACAGAGGTCAGACTTCCTCAATTAAGCCATTATCCCTTTTATGTTTCCTATGTTTTCTCTCATCTTTCTCTCTTTCCTATTTTATATCTCCCCATCTTCTTATTTTATCTCTCCCCATCCCCAAGATACATAGACATGTATCTGTTAATTAGGAGTAGTTTATGTTCGAGCAAGGCCAGCTTGTATGCTCCAAATTCGTTCATGGCTCTATTGCCTGTGCTCTGATGCCATTTGATACATCCCCACATATCTTGGGGAGGGGGAGACATAAAGTAGGAAAGAGAAAGAAAGATAAGAGAAAACATAGGAAAACTTAAATAGAATAGGGAAAAGTGGTTCAACAGAGAGAATCATGCCTCTTGGCTTTACTGAGGAAGCTGACCTCACATGTCTATAGAGAACCCAAATGCTTACTAATCGTATTACACCAATAAATAGAGATACAATAACTCTAGGATAACTACTAATAACCACCCACTAACATAACTACTAATAACCACCCACTAAGATAACTACTACACCCACGTAGATTTTTAGATTTTTTATAAATATCCTAACTCGTCTTAATAACTACTCTTAATAACTCCAACATGATCTCTCACGTACATAACAACTCCTTCCCCCTTAAGATTCGGTCTTGTCCTCAAGACCGCAATTCTTCATGATATCCATCATTCCATGTCGCCGACAACATTCCTTCCACTTGTGACTATCCATTTGTTGGAGAGTTTCGTCATTGCCACACACAACCGCAAAATCCCTTAAACTGGGATGAATAGGGGATCCTTCGAGCAAGGCAAGCTTGTATGCTCCAAATTCGTTCCTAGCTCTATTGCCTATGCTCTGATACCATTTGATACGTCTCTATATATCTTGGGGATAGGGAGAGATAAAATAAGAACGAGAAAGAAAGATAAGAGAAAATATAGGAAAAATAAAAGGGATAATGGTTTTATTGAGGAAGCCTGACCTCTTTGGCTTTACAAAGGAAGCCTGACCTTGTACAACTCTAAAGAACTATAATGTTTACATTTTTGTGGACTCCAATTCATTAGTTTTAACATCATATTTATAAGTATTATAAATAATTAAAACCACCCAAACTTCTACAATTCCACATCTACAATAACTAAAAATAACTCCCTCCCACTCACAATCTTATTCGTGCACATACATGTTAAACCTTCCCTACAAAAACTCCTAATTAATAGCTACTCCTACCCACTACGACAACACAACTCAACTTTTATAACTTGCACCACCATGCACACGTGGCATTAATAAAGCCCACGTAACTACTCTTAATAACTCCAATATGAACTCTCACGTACGTAACAACTCCTTCCCCCTTAAGATTCGGTCTTGTCCTTAAGACCACTATTCTCATGATATCCATCAATCCATGTTGCCGACAACATTCCTTCCACTTGTGACTATCCATTTGTTGGGGAGTTTCGTCATTGTCATGCATAATCGAAAGATCGCCTGAACTGGGATGAATAAGGGGTCTTTTGAGCAAGGCCAGCTTGTAAGATCGCCTGAAGTGGGATGAATAGGGGGTCTTTTGAGCAAGGCCAGCTTGTATGCTCCAAATTTCTTTCTGGCTCTGTTGCCTGTGCTCTGATACCATTTGATACGTCCCAATATCTTGGGAATGGGGAGAGATAAAATAGGAAAGAGAAAGAAAGATAAGAGAAAACATAGGAAAACTTAAATAGAATAGGGATAAATGGTTCAACGGAGGAAACCTTGCTTCTTGACTTTACTAAGGAAGTCTGACCTCATAGGTCTCTATAGAGACCCAAATGCTTACAAATTCTTCTCCTCTCACTAATCGTATTACACTAATAAATAGAGATACAATAACTATAAGATAACTACTAATAACCACCCACTAAGATAACTACTACACCCACTGTATATTTTTTATAAATATCCTAACTCCTCTTAATAACTACTCTTAATAAATCCAAAACGAACTCTCACGTACGTAACAACTAAAACAAAGTATTCAATAATGGGAAGCATCCAAGCTGTTGTTTTTTATTTATTTTATTTTTTTATTCTTTTTTTGGGGGGAGGGGGGGTTGGGCGGATTTGTTTATGTATTACCTTATGATTTATGTGGATAATGCATGTTACTAGTAAACATGTTGGTGAGTTAATTCTCTCAAGACTACATTTGGTATGCATTCTAGGTAAAAACACATTTTGAGATGTGTTGCAAGTCTTTTAATCAATTCAACCTCAATTTTGGCACCCTAGTAGCAAGTATAGGGGTGTAAGTTTTACCCTAACGACCCAAGCCCGCCCAAACTCGACCTGAACCCTGGCAAGGCTTAACCTGGCCCGAACCCTGGCATGGCTGGGTTCTGACCCAAATTTTAATCAACCCTGGTAGGATTGGGTTGGGTTAGGATTGATCCCCTGGATTGAGCCCGACCCGGCCCGACCCTATATATATAATTAATTGTTGTTTGCAGCAATTGATATTTATATTTTTCATGACTGATATTTTTTATAGATTGTGTTTGTTATATGTTTAAGTTATAATTGTTATATGTAATTTGACGATTTGTTGTATGTTTTAGGGCCAATAAAGGTCAATCCAACCTTGAATCAGGGTTAACCCGGCCCTGTCAGGGTCAATCAGGGTAAGTTAGGGTCAGACTCAACCCTGTCAGGGTCATGGTTAGGATTGTATATTTTCTGACCCTAGCAGTGTTGGACTGGGTTAGGGTTAAGTTTAAATAGTCAAGGTTAGGCTTAGGATTTTGAAAAAACCCGACCAACCCAGTCCTGTTGCAGCCCTAAACAAGTATAACTACGTCATGATAGCTCCCTCTCAACCATATGTTGCACAATGTTTTTACTTTTTAAGGAGATGATAGTGGAATAGCTGTTGTGCCACAATGGCCAACTCAGCTAGTCTAACCATCCCCGTTTACCTTTAAAATTTCATCAACTTCAAATTCTCAAAAGAAAAAAAAATGAAATAGTCAAGAAACAAACGAATAAACTAAAAGAAATAACAGATGATAATACAATAGGAATGGAATACAAAGAGACATGAGGAATATGATTAGATAAGAAATTCAGAATACCATAGTATGGTGACCCGCTTTACAAAAAAAAAAAAAAAAATAGTATGGCGACCCTTTGTGTTACTAATTCAAATGGTCGATGTTGCAACATCAAGACTCTACATAGCTCAAATTAGATGGGGCTCGATGTAAGCACTCCATCATAACCTTCACCAATCTCTCACAACCTTCACCAATCATTTTAGAGTTAACATATATCATCCCCTTACACTAGGAATCCTCACTTGCCATTTTAGGAACCTCCTAGAGTCCAAACCCCAGGCAGAGTCCAAAGTTTTCATAAATAACCTTCCTAGAGTCCAAAGTTTTCATAAATAACCTTCCTAGAGTCCAAACCCTAGATAGAGTCCAAAGTTTTCATAAATAGCCTCCTTGAATCCAGTTTACCCCTTAAGTTAGAAACCTGCCATAAATAGATCTTCCAGTGTCATTCTTGAACTTAGGTTAGAAACGTACCATAAATGAATCTTGTAATGCTAAATCACCCTTAGGGTTCAAAAACTATCATATTTAAGTCATTCAAGGTCATTTCCTAGCCTTAAATCATCTTTTACCACTTCAGGGGTATTTCAATCATTTTAACTAAAGTTGGTCAAACATAATCAAACTTGATCAAAGTTTGTCAAAATTGGCCAAACCTAGTCAACTAGCCTATATATAGTCAATCCAGACCTTCCCTTGTGGTCCTGGATCCATACTTTCCATTTTAACCCATTTTTTACGTATTGGTGTCCCTGAGGTTAAACCTATCTTTTCTAGCTCCTCCAAAGTCATTTTTCATCACAAAGCCCAGGACAATTTATTTTAACTATTATCTCCGGTAAAATTTGGGTGTCGTGATTTACTGTGATCAAATCTGATAGCAGCTATCTTCACCAACATGTGGCAAACTATTTCGTCTGTCTAGTATGATTTTACAATACATAGATCTGAGATTTGAAATTTCTGTTTTCAACAATTTTTCTAAGTCTCATTCATTCCAACGGAGACGCAATACAGTTCAGCCTCCGATGTCTGATTTGATTTTGTTTTCATCTCTGGTCTAATAATTTGACTTTTTTTTTTTTTTTTCTGATCTAATTTGGTTACTGACAAATGATCTAATTCCATTTTGGTATTCGGCAAATTTGATTTACCAGTGGATGCCATCCGTGCTTACAAGAGAATGCAAGATTTTGGTCATAAACCGATCATCGAAGATATTGACAAACTGATATGAGAAAAAATCAGGTATTTCACCCTTGAATGGGGTTAGTTTGAACATTATAAAATATTCATTATAAACCATCAGCATCTAACAGAATATACCTAAGGGGGGAGAGGGGAGGGGGGAGGGGGGAGGGGGGATCTAGTTGTAATTTAATAATCATTGTACAAAAGGTATTCGTACTTCTTCGAAACATTTAAGGGCATATGAACTTTGGACAAATCACAAGGGAGGAAATGGTATTTTTCCTGCCAAAAATATAAAAAATAAAAAATAAAAAATAAACTGATAATTCTGATCTTAGAAATGCTAATTCACCCAAATAAGAATGTTTTATAATAGTCTCTCTATAATTTTTTATATACACGATATAATATCAACGAATAATTCATCTGAGTTTCTTAAAGTTCAGGCATCGCAAGACATTACATCACAAAATTCTCAGCTTAAAAGCTTCTTCATTCAGGCACAATGCAAAAAATTATAATAAAGCACCTGAACTAGCAAGAACTGGATTGGCACTGCACTGTAACACAAAGTTGTCCGCCAGAAAACTAAAATGATATTTCTTGGAGAACTTGAAGGGTCTTTTGATGAACCTACATACAAGAAAAACAGCTCTAGTGAGTTTGTCATCAGATAACAGAAACACAGTGAAGATCTTTCTGAAATTCTGACTTCATTGGAGAACTCTATTGAAAAAACCAGTACAGAATTTTATTTTTTATTTTTTTTGTGTAGAAGGGTGTTCTATAAATAGGCTAATAATGGACGATATTGGCACATTTCAGATATAATGTGCGTGCAGCTCGGACATGCAGTGCAGGCATCCTGCAATAATGATGCATGCACCGATGTGAGTCTGTATATCCACTAAGCAGTCTTTTCAAATATTTTAGAACTAAAATAAAAACATCAGATAAGCTCTCTAATTTTTACTCAAATCATAAGAAAAGAAGATAATTTTGCAAGATCCACAAAATTTGGAAATAATCAACTTTCTTCTGATGGGTAAGCCTGGCTTGAACTCAACAAGGAATCCGAAGCCCAAAGCCAAGGTTATTAATCATCCTTTCACTAATATGTTATCAAGCATCTGAAATATGCAGCAGTGATCAAAGCAAAGGCAGGTTACCCATTCCAGATGCTGTGCCGTGATGCCAGATACATTTCCAGCATAGATACCACCCAGAACCTAACAGGTCCATGAAGTAGAAACATCAGGTTTTTTTTTTTTTTTTATAATGAGATAAAGAGATAATATACATAAATAAAAAAAAATAAAAAAAAATGCTATACTCCATATTTGACCAAAGAGCGGAAACTAAAAGTTTAAGATCCCTTATACCTTGGAAACAGTTTCAAGGAACATACCGGGACGCACAGGAAGTGGTCTACGACCTGTGACACTGACCTGGAAATCGCAATGGGAGTTTCAGTTTTTCCACAATGGCAACATTCATCTAAGCATGCTTTCTAACCATCCACCCACCCACCCACATGACAGAAGATTTGACCTTTTACCTAAAAAACATATAGGAACTCACCCTTCCCGCAATTCCACCAGATAATGGTCTTCCAGCATCATCCTCTTCCTCACCATCATCTGAGATGTCTGCACCTTCATCTTTTCCTAGCATTACATTTTTTATCATATCTTGTACATTTTTTCCAGGTCTCAAAGCAACTAGCTTGGTCAGAAAATTCACCTGCACTTTGAAGAAGACTTCAGACAGACAAAAATATCATCACCAGAGAAGAATTATCTCATGGTTTTGTCCTACTAAAGGTAGTTGGAATAGATCTGGCAAATGTTGAACTTATAGACAAAAGAGTATCTTGGGAACAACATTATCATTAATCAATGGAATCTCTCCATTACTTACAGCTATATGTATTGATATAACCAATTGCATAGTATAAATTCTTCAGTACGTGAATGCAATTTGCTATGGAAAGATCCCAGAGTAAATAAATTTAATAATTTTCATATGAGTACATCCTTCTCATTTTCTCATAACTAATATCAGAAACTGAAACATAAACAAACCTCTGCTTCAGGGAGAGTATTTAGTCCACGGTCATTTCTTTCATCCAATATTCCACCCCCCATCATATTCCGAGCTTCCTCTCTTATCAAAACAAGCCTTGAAAGTAGCTTGCGATCAGGAACGGTGGGCCTAGATTCCATTGTCTGCAAAAATATAAATGAGAAAAGATATTTGAACAAAAGAACAAGCTGCAAATGAATGTTTATCAATTAGGCTAGACAGACACTCAATTTCAGGTACACGACCAAGTCAATCAAAAGGCAACCGCATAGCAGAAGGGACACAGTGCTGGAAATGGTGCACCAGGCATCTCATTTTGAGCCACATGTAGCAATCTGAATGTTAAATAGATAGCAGGCCCCTAGATTGATCACTTGTCAAATTTGGTGATATGTTCCCACACAATATTGGACTTTTCAATTATCATTTGAAGCTTTATTTTGACCCCAGAAAATTCCATCTAGCTTAAGACTTAACAGTTGGTAAAAAAAGGGTGTGGCATACCCATGAAACAGATTCAGATGACTGGCAGTTAACAGTTATAGACTGTCCATTGCACTACTACCTTCCAAAATTAAAATAAAGAAGGGGGTTGAATCATCCTTTTCTACCTAAGACTTCAATACTATGAATCCCTACATATTTTTAGAGGATGCTCAACAACATGCACGCTACTTCATAGTTGTCAAGGTGGAGCCTTGGAAAATCATGCACCTTAGTCGCCTTGGGCGTCTGTCAGCCTCCAACGCCTTGGTTCGCCTTGGCACTTTGGCACCTTAACTATGGGTAGCTTTATTTCAAGTTTTGCAAGGTTTTAGCATAACCTAGAATTCAACAACTTCCCATTTATAATCTTCCATTTCTAGAAAATATATTTGGCAATGACCACCTCCTAACAAGGAAGCATTTTCTTCGACAACTATGGTCAACATGTAGGCTACTTGATGGGGTTCTTGAACCCAGGAGTATAGGATTCAAAAACTGATGTAGAACCAAATTGATACTAGCAGGGAAAGGTTCCAGGTTCATATGAAATCGATGCCCAACAGAAACCAGTTCTGAAACTGATAGCAGGAAATAAAATAGCAGCAGAAAACCAATATCCAAAAGTGACAGAACAAGTATGTAAAAATAAAGAGAAAAGGGAGAGAGAAGAGAGAATTCTATACCTATGGGAGTCACAATTATGTTTGTGGACTGCCCAATGCATTCAATATTTATAGACATATGACACAGCCCAAAAAGGCAATAACAAAGAAACAAAATAAAAATTCAAACCACCTAGAAGGAAAAAGTGAGAACCTAGAAGAAAAGTAGGTGAACAAGTAGGTGAGGAATAAGTCAGCAGTCTTACTCTCACATATATCGAACCTAGACATATCTTCACATACATCAAAACTAGACAAGTGACTATTCATAACACTCCCCCTCAAGTTAGAGCGTATCTATCAATCATGCCCATCTTGTAACAAATATAAGTCATTTGCCCATTCCCCAAATACTTGGTAAACACATTAGCAAGTTGTTCTCCTGTACAAACATGGATAGGAGAAACAACCCCTTGTAGAAGCTTCTCACGAATGAAATGACGACCTCAATGTGCTTAGTCCACTCAAGAAACAAAGGGTTCGAAGCAATATGAATGGTGGCTTGGTTGTTACACCCATAGTTCATAATCTCTTCGAGATCTCGCCAAAATCTCGGTCGAAATCTTGGTGGTCTCGACCATTTTGGTTGGTTCTCAGTCCAACTCGAGTTTTTCTGTTGGACCAAGACCATATTTTGGCTATAAATACAAAATCTCGATGAGTCTCGGTCGAAATTTTCTCTCATTTTCTCTCTTCTTTCTTCCATTTCAAGCAAAATTCCACCAAATTAGTGGTGTTTTGGCAAATCATTGCTCGAGATTGTTAGGGGAGCTCGGTACAAATACTATTATGTTCTTCTCCTAAAACATAATTTTATTGTCTTATTTAGCCTTTTTTGATCTTCTACTTGGGTAATATTATATAGAATAGCCAATATTACCCTAGGTTTATGCAGAATTGGGTGAAAAACTGTTTGTATTCTGTATATCTTTCCTTCTGACTTTACAACACTCTTATAGAAAAAAAAAACTGTACATAGGAATAGGAAATTTCTAACTAATTACAGCCTAATTTTCTTAATTTCCTTCTTTAGATCATTGATTAAATCAGCTCCTAAATCAACTCCTAATTACTGACAGAAATTAAGAAACTAAATTAAATCATATCTTTGACATTCTCTTCTCTAAATCAGCTCCTAATTACTGACGGAATTTAGGAAACTAAATTAAATCATATCTTTGACATTCTCAACGCTCCCCCTCAAGCTGATTTGTAGATATCTTCCATTGCCAGCTTGCCAATCAAATTGTCGAACTACTTCTTTGGTAATCCTTTAGTGAGTATATCTACAACCATGGTTTAAAATCTCGTCGAGATCTCGGAGTTCTCGGTAAACACCGAGACGAGAACCATGGCGATAATGGTTCTCGGTCTCGATGCGAGTTCTCGCCGAGATCTTTGTGTTATCGGCAGTTTCTCGGCGAGATCTAGGGATATTTTGTGTTATCGGTAGTTTCTTGGCAACTTCTTGCCCGAGATCTCGTCAAGATCTCGGGATATTTTGTGTTATCGAATGCTACATGCAGGAGCAAAACCAATTTGCTTTTACACTGTCTCGATGAGATCTTGCGACGAGATCTCGTGCGAGATTTCCAAGAGGCCGAGACGCCTCCGAGAACCGAGATTTTAAACCTTGTCTACAACCTGCTCTGCAATAGGAATATATGGCATACAGATTAATCCCTTCTCAATTTTTTCTTTGATGAAGTGTTTATCCACCTCTACATGCTTTGTTCTATCATGAAGAAATGGATTGTGAGCAATCAAAATTGCTGCCTTGTTGTCACAATAGACCTTCATTGGTGAAGGATTTGAAATCTTCAACTCTTCCAATAATCTCTTAATCCATAGTACTTCACATATTCCATGTGCAACTGATCTAAACTCTGCTTCTACACTGCTTCTAACAACCACACTTTGTTTCTTGCTTCACCAAGTCACTAAGTTCTCTCCAGTAAATGTACAATAACCAGAGGTTGATTTTCGGTCTATAGTATTTCCTGTCGAGTCAGCATCAGTGTAAACTTCAACTTGTAGATCTTCCTTGATGGCAAAGAGGGTTTCAATACATCCAATTCATAGTTCCCTCTTTGCTACAGGATCTCTACACAGTTCAAACCCAAATTTAACCTTTAACAACAAACAAGAGTAATTGAAATTGAACAAACAATTTCCCCAACTTCAAATCTGGCTGTAAGAATACTTCAAAATTTGGGATCCTAGATCCTTAGGATATAAGAAACAATACTCCAGAAGATGAGCTTGATCCAACAGGTGGGATCGAAACCAATCTTGCACGTAGGTCTCAAACAGGTATTTTAACAAACCATAATTATAAAATTATGGAAAAACTCACTTAGCTTGAGATTCAACCGTTGGAAGGTCTTCAAACTTGGAGGGGAAGTACTCTAGGAAGTGCTTGATAACATATCCAAATTTGAAAGCGACCTAACCATGGATGAAGAAGTTATGAATTTTTGAAAAACTAATATCATCTGAAAACGGGAATTAATAGAATAGGAAATACAAAAGATAGAAGGACTTGTTCCTAGAAGGAATGTCCAAAAATAAAAAAGAGAAACTTTCCTTTATAACTTTTAAGAAAGTTTTCAAAATAAATAACATCTATGACTGACTCATATGATAACCAATCTTAGGAAACAAAACAAATTTAGGAAACAAAATTAATGATTAATTTTATGAAAATAAATCTAACTTAATTGAATTAAGGAAGAAGACAAAACTTTCTAAAAATCTGTTGGTACTGTTCACGTAAACAGTACCGTGAACAGTATTTTTTGGTTGTTGGTTTGATTTTGGCATTTTCCTTCCTTTGGTCTTGGACTACATCATTCCTGTTTCTTGTACAACAGTCCTCTTCCAGGAGTCCCTTTTAGATACCTCAAAATTCTATATACAGCCTCAAAATGCTCTTGTCCAGATGAATGCATGAATTGACTCACAACACCACCTACAAAGGATATATCTAAAGGATATATCTGGATGAGTGTGAGACAAATAAATTAGTTTTCCAACAAGTCTTTGATATTGCTCCATGATTTTAACTTCAGGCTTGGCAGGTTGAAGCTTTATGTATGGCTCAATTACCTTGCATCCAAGTAAACCTGTTTCACCAAGTAAATCAAGAACATATTTACGTTGGTTAACAAATATTCCTTCTTTTTATCTAGCAAACTCCATCCCAAGGAAATACTTTAAAGGGCCTAGGTCCTTGATTTCAAAAAACTTAGCAAGTCTCCTCTTCAGATTCTCAAGCTCTGCATTGTCATCACCCGTTAGAACAATATCATCTACATAAACAATGAGAATAGATATCTTCCCATCAGTAGAGTGTTCGTAAAACATGGTATGATCTGCCTGATTTTGACTATAGCCAAAACTTTTGACTATTTTCCCAAAACGTTCAAACCACGCCCTAGGAGACTATTTAAGGCCATACAAAGATTTCCTTAGCCTGCAAACTTTTTTACTGTCAAGATTCTCTTCAAAACCAGGTGGTAGACTCATAAAAACTTCTTCCTCCAAATCTCCATTTAAAAATGCATTCTTCACATCCAATTGATGTAATGGCCAATCAAAGTTCACGGCTACAGATAGTAAGATTCGGATTGAGTTTATTTTTGCTATTGGGACAAATGTCTCCTGATCATGGAATAAAATCTCGGCGAGATCTCGCCGATCTCGCCCTTCTCGGCATTAGCCGAGACGAAAACAGGGTCGATAACCCTTTTCGTCTCGGCAGATGCATAATCTCGCCGAGATCTCGGTAGATCTCGCCGAGATCTCGGTAAATCTCGCAATTTCTCGGCGAGATCTCGGTAAATCTCGCCGAGAAATTGCTTTTTTTTTTTTTTCCTCTTTATAAAAGAGAGAACTCACTGTTCTCGGTCGAGAACTCGATCGAGAACTACTGTTTCCTCTTTTTTTTTAGTTTTTTGAAAAAAATTTTATTTCTTCCTCATTTTTTCTTTGTTTGAACTTTCAACTTGCAACGGGTAGTGCTTCGGACTGCGGGGATTGCTGTGGGAGTTTCATATGAACTGTTGAAGGTTAGATTCTTGCCTAAAAATGAGATTTTTAAATGAAACTATGAGAGAGAAAAAATTGGTAGAATCTGATGAAATTTTTATATACGTGAGCCCGATCTACGAAACTATGGGATCATTCAGTATTGAACATTTGAACTATGATGTAATGATTTATAATGAAGTGTTATTTTGTTTCTCTTTCCCCCAATGCATTATGTTATTGTCTCATTTGCCATATTTGATTGAATATAATAGACAATATTAGCCTAAGTTTACAATAGACTTCAGTGTTGACTGCCAAAACATGGCTGTAAACCCAAACAACCACAAAGAGTCATTATTTTTATGATTTTATGCTCTAAATGTGTTTATGTATGTAGAAATGATGTTCCCCTGAAGTTGGAGACCTAAAAAATATATTTTGGCCACCTCGAAAAAAATACAGTCTCGGCGAGATTTCGGTTTCGGAGGAGAAACCCGAGATTTTAAACCTTGCTCCTGATAATCAATTTTATAGGCTTGTGTGAAACCCCTAGCTATAAGTCTTGCCTTATACCTCTCAAAACTACCATCAACATTGCATTTAATGGTAAACACCCATTTACATCCTACAACCCTCTTATCATGTGGCAGATCTACCATCTCCCAAGTACCATTTTTGTTCAAAGCATTCATCTCTTCCATAACTGCTAACTTCCAATCCAGATGATCTAGGGCCTCCTTAATGTTTCTAGGTACAAACAGGTTAGATATCCAAGAGGTATAGGCTTTATGATTTTGGGACAATTTTTTGTAAGATGGGTATTTAGCAATGGGATGTTGGGTACATGTTCTAGTCCCTTTCCTAATAGCTATGGGAACATTAATATCAGAAAGATCAGGTATACAATGATCGCTAAGAGATAAAGCTGAAGTGGGGTTACCTTGGGTTTCTAGAATATCATTGCTCGAAAGTTCCGACTGAACCGGTGCTTGGATGATAGATGAGTTTTTGTCACCTTTTTTTCCCAGCATAACACTCCTTCGGCTTTCTTCCTTTCTAACTTCTGAAAACACTTCACCAATTGGTGGCAAGGGGTATCTTCCAAGGATACGCCCTCTTACCTCATCAAATTCAACATTAAGGCCAGCCAAGAACTTGTAGATCCGGTTGTCTTCCACCACTTTCTTGAAGTGGTTGCAGTCTTCAGTGGATTTCTCACTCATAGTCATTGAACAGGTCCATATCTTCCCATATCCACTTCAACTGATTGAATTACTTGGTAATAGATTCATCTCCCTGTCAAATTTCACCAAGTTTCAAGGTTAGTTCAAATATTTGGGATTGGTTACCTAAATCAGAGTACATCTTATTGACATCCTCCCAGAGTCCCTTGGCCGTCGAATAACACATGTAATTAGAGCTGATTTCTTCCTCCATGGAATTCACAAGCCATGCCATAACCATGGAATTTTCAGCATCCCAGACTGCATGCAGAGGATCCTCAATGGCTGGCTCCTTTGCATTGCATGTTAAATAGCCCATCTTTCCTCGCCCCCGTAGATACATGTGCACAAATTGAGACCAGCGCAAGAAGTTGTCGCCATTCAGCCTGATTGTGGTAATCTGGACAGTATGGTTTTCAGAATGGGATGGCTTATTAATGGTAGAAGTCGATGCAGGTGTACTAGTTAGAAAATCAGATGTGATTTCTGAGAGAATGATGATTTGAGAGACAGAATTCAATTAGAGACAGAACCGAGCTCTGATACCATGCAGAATTGGGTGAAAAACTGTTTGTATTATGTGTATCTTTGCTTCTGACTTTACAATACTCTTACAAAAGAAGAAGAAAAAAAACACTGTACATAGGAATAGGAAATTTCTAACTAATTATAGCCTAATTTTCTTACTTTCCTTCTTTAGATCATTGATTAAATCAGCTCCTAATTACTGATACGAATTAGGAAACTAAATTAAATCATATCTTGGACATTCTCAACAGTTCCCAATAGGGTTCAGTGTATACTGTCAAACTTTGATATAAACCCAAACAACCACCATGTATGATTATTTTTATAATTTTATGGTTTAAATGTATTTATGTATGCTAAAATTGGGTTCCTAGAGTATCAATTCTTAAAATGACCATGTGAGCCTTGAGACGAATTGTTTTAGTATTCACGGGAAAAATGCAGTGTCATTTTTGGGATCTCGGTCGAGATCTCAAAAATCTCAGTTTTCGACTCGGTCAACCTGGTCGAGAATCGAGTTTTTGAACCTTAGTCACACCACAGTAGCATGGAAGACGTGTGTGGAAAATCAAGTTCTGTCAATAGTTGTTTAACCCACATCACCTCACATGTGACATGTGACATAGCATGATACTCAAACTCTGCACTGAACCGAGCGACGACAGTCTATTTCTTGCTCTTCTAGGATACCAAATTTCCATCAACAAAAATACAGTACCTAGTAATAGACCATCGATCAATGGGAGATCTAGCCCAATCAGCATCCGAAAACTCTCAATGCGTCATGTCCATGATCAGAATATAAAAGACCAAGTCCTAAAGCCTTCTTGAGATATCACAAAATGTGAGTAACAGCATCCCCATGAGGCATCCAAGGAGAGGATCGAAACTAACTCACAATACTAACTGGAAAGGCCACATTAGCACGAGTCACAATGAGATCATTTAACTTCCCAACGAGTCTACGATACCTCTCAGGGCCAAGCAGAAATATCACCCTCATTAGTGGCAAGTTTGACGTTGGGATTCATCAGGGTATCCACAGGTTTAGACCCTAACAATCCGATCTCAGTGAGAAAATCTAAAATGTATTTCTCTGATAAAGTGAATACTTTCCATGACTAAACCACCTCAACTCCCAAAAAGTCCTTCAAGCGACCCAGATCTTTGTTTTAAAATGTCACTGCAAATAAGCCTTCAGACTGTTGATACCAGTATTGAAATCTCTTGTAATTACTATGTCATCAACATAGACAATAAAAAAAATTCTCCCTGCTCCAGAAGAATGTCGATAAAACACCGAGTGATCACTATCACATCGGGATACACCAAAGCTAACAAACAGCCTCTAAAACGACTAAACCATGTCCGACGAGACTGCTTCAGCCCATATAATGACTTATTCAATTTACATACCATACCAGACTCCCTTGAGCAACAAACCTAGGTGTTGCTTCATATAAACCTCTTCATGGATGTCACCATGCAAGAAATCACTTTTTACATCTATTTGGTGCAGCAGCAAGAGATATCAAGATGCTGATAGAAGCGAGCTTGGCCATTGGAGAAAAGGTGTCCAAATAATCAACACTATACACCTATGCATAACCCTTGGAGACCAAGTGTGCCTTCAAACGAGAAAGGGACCCATCAGGGTTGACCTTGACCACATATACCCACCAACAACCCATAGCAGACTCGCCCGTAGGGAGGGCACAATATCCCATGTACGGTTGACTTCTAAAGCAATAGTGCTTCGTCCATAGCTATCCTCCAGCCAGGACTAGATAATGCCTCTGCAACAGACTCGAGAAGGAGATGACTCTCAATAATGGTTAGACAACAATGAAAGGAAGTAGAAAAACCAAAGGAAGAGATAAAGTTTAAAGTCGGATGTTGAGTACAACTCCGAACTCCCTTACAAAGATCAATAGGAATGTCAAGATCAGAAGAAGATGTACTTAACTCAGTGCAGGATCCTCAGATGAAGTGATGGTAAGTGCAAGCGAGGCCGGGGACGCCGGATCGAGTAGAGGATGCCATCAGTAAACCTGTTGGATGACCGGTGAAGAAAGAGGTACCTACAAAATAGAATGTTGAACAATGTATGTAGGGAGATCATCATCCAATTCAGAAGCAATAAAGACCCAGCCGGGTACGGGATGGACTCAAAAAAGGACACATCAGCGGAGATACAATATTTTTTGGATTTTGATGAATAGCAACGATAGCCCTTTTGAGTACGAGAGTACCCGACGAACAAAAACTAGAGAGGGCGAGGGTCCAGTTAGACAGACCAGGTTAATCTCGAACAAAGCAAACACAGCCAAAGACACGGGAGAGAGCACAAAAAGCCGCTCAAACAGAAACAACAAGGGATGGGAATACTACCACCCAAAACAAAAGATGGCATGTGATTAATAAGATACATGCACTCAAACAGCATCTCCCAAAAAGGGACCAGTAACTTCCATCAAATGACGATTTTTCCTTTCCTGCCACATCATTATGTTGAGGTGTGTCAAGCCAAGAAGACTGATGAACAATGCCCCGTTCAATCATAAAGTGAGAAAACTAACCCAAAAAATATTCCTTAGCATTATCACTTCGGAAAATACAGATAGATTTTTCAAATTGTCTGAATTTCTTAAACAAAAGTGCAGAATATAGAAAATAACTCTGAAAGATTTTTCATTAAATAAATTCATATAACTCTTGAAAAATCATCCACAAAAGTGACAAAATATTGAAATCCTAACGTAAACATGACCAAACAAAGTCCTCATAAATAAAATGAACTAAAGAAAAAGGGTGGACAGACCACTTATTGGTGCAAGGGGAATATCTCACACAATGAAGCTTCCTAAATTGACAAGACTCACAATTTAGACTAGAAAAAGAGACAGAGATCAAGACTTCAAATTCTAGAGGGACGGATGAACCAACTAACAACGTAGCTGATGCAAAGATAGGTCACTTGAGTAGGCAACAGATGGAAACTCCTCAAGTGGATACAATCCCCCTTTTCCCAAGCCCCTATAAATAGCTATCTTTGTCGTAAGATCCTGAAAAACACAAGCGTCGGGGAAAAAGGTTATAGAATAGTTGTAAGCAAAAGTAAACTTATTAAAAGATAATAAGTTGAAATGCAATTGAGGTAAACAAAAAACTAAAGATAAGGATATAGAAGGCATGGGATGGATAGTTCCAGTGCCATTGTCCTTGACCGAAGAGCCATCAACCAAAGTAAGACTGGAAGTAGAGGGACAAAGGGAGAATATATATTTGAAACCCCAGACATATGATCGAAAGCACAGGAATCAACTATCCAAGAGCGAGAGGATGAGACACGAAGTTGCATTACCTGTCTAGAAAAAATAGCAATGGAAAACGAGGCAGATTGGGTAGAGTCTGATACGGACTGTAGCGAGCATACTCATCTTCAGTCATCTAGACCATCTTTCCCTCAGATGGTGTAGACGAAGCTAGAGTTTCAAAACTAGTGGCAGAGTTGGCAAACTGCTGCTGATGGGGTTTGCTGTGAAGCTTCCAACAAAAATGCTGAATATGACCAGGATTCCCACAATGATGGCAGATATGGGCTTGACCTGAAGGGTCCAAGGAAGATGACGCATCAGAAGGTTGTCCACGACCAGCACCTCCATTATTATCATGACCGGAAGAAAAACCTTGACCCATTCCACGACTACACTAACAAGAAACAAGGGCTAAACTATCCACTGAAGTTATATCACGGGTAGTATCACGAGATACCAGTACCACCCAAGAAAAAGTATCTACCAGAGAAGCCACGATGGCACTACCAAGAACCTGATAGTGAACTGCATCATACTCGGGGCCAAGACCACCCAAAAAACCCATAACGGCCAACTGTTACCTTTGTTTTTGCAGCTTCTGTACATCAACACTTATGGAAGTAGAGAATTAAATTCCTCATACATCTGTCTAAATTCTGCAAAATACTAGGTGAGGGGCAACCTTTCCAATCTACCCAATAGAATTCTTGTCATAGCTCATATATATGGGACAAATTGTTGTAACCAGAATATAAGAAATTTAAATAATCTCAAAACTCTTTTATTGTATCAATGTGGATAACAAGGTTCACAATAGAATTGTCCATAGAATTAAGTATTTTGCCCAAAATTTAGGCATAAACAGTGTCCCAAATAGTATCGGTGCTAGACTTGGTTTTGGTTAGGTGATCCTGTTGGTCCTGTCCCGTCCAAACCAACTTAACAATTTTCCACCATTGCTAGAAATTGTTGTCATTCCAATTTTTTCCCCGTAATCTGATGAGAAGAAGAAGATACCACCTCAATCATAGCGGTCTTATATTCACGATATTCAGCCATTAATATCTTAAAAACAAAAACAAAACAAAAAAAAAGAGTTCTCAATAATCGGTTCAGCCAACCGACTAGAAAAAAAATAACAATCAGTTCAACCAACCGACAAACAACATAATAAAACATGATCGATATTCAACAATCAATCTCCTCCAAAAAAAACGATAAAAGTGGATCACAAAATAGGATAAGATCAGAATATCGATTCTACTAACTAGATTTTGCTTCCGTGTGGAATCAGACCAAAGAAAAAAGAAACCGAATCTAAAATGTCGATTTCCTCCAACACTCGATATGCTTAACAGTAACTCCATCACATATTAACAGAAAATTATCCTCCATAAAATCAATATCACAGAGCATCAAACGAACACTACCTCATAAAACCAATATCACTACCATATGTTGGTAGAACCAAAAATTAAGAGGTGAACTCACCCCCTTTTTCTTAAAGATGCAATTTTGATATTGATTAGAGAATCAACCAATATCAAAAGAGTATTGAAGGTAGGGAAGAACAAGATCTAAAGTTATGTCATAATTCCTGAAGACCTTGCTCTAATACCATGTAATAAAGAGAAAAGGGAGAAAGAGAAGAGAAGAGAGAAAGAATTCTATAACTATGGGAGTCACAATTGTGTTTGTGGACTGCCCAATGCATTCAATATTTATAGACAAAGGGTAAAACTTAGAGAGGGCAATAACAAAGAAACAAAATAAAAGAGGAAACAACCTAGATGAAAAGAGTGTGAGAATCTTGAAGGAAAGTAGGTGAGGAATAAGTCAGCACACTTAACCTGACATACAGCGAACCTAGATATATCCTCACATACAGCGAACCTAGACATATCCTCACAGACATCAAACTTAGACATGTGACCATTCGTAACACTCCCCCTCAAGCTGTAGCATATATACAACCATGCCCAGCTTGTTACAAACATAAGTCATTTGCCCATTCCCCAAAGACTTGCTAAATACAACAGCAAGTGTTCTCCTATACGAACAGAGCAGAACCAAAAACCAGAAATTGAATCGATAAAAAACTGAGAACTGCGTTGATTTCAGATCGGAAAAATAGTTGCGCAAGTGAACAAGTTGCAGGAAACTTACTTGGATCGATGGAGAGAAAGAAAGAGAAGGGGTAAAAGGGATATGGCCAGACTTCCCTCCTGGACCTGTTGTTGGACTCCCACCAACAATCTCAGCTTCCCACCGAGGACTGCCAACTCTCACAAAGAAAATACGGAAAAAAGTCAATTGCATAAATCAAATTCGTGTCTAAAGCCGTAGCACCTTACAAACTTATATTGAAGACTTAAAACAAGAATCAAACCAGTCCTAAAACTCCTTTAGACAATAAATTACCTGAGAGGTAGTCTATTCCTACTAAAACTCTGCCCAAAATAAAGGAGAACAGTTTAAAACAAGGCTGGACTCATAGAATACTAATCTAGCCCGGTTAAAACACTTAATAACAAATAAAATAACGAAATAAAAATCTAACTAGACCAGCTAATAAACTTACCCCGTATTCCTAACTTCTACCCATATTTTAGGCCCACTAAAGTGATCCATTACAATGAAACCCATTGGACCCATAGCCCTCCATATATAAAACCCAACCCATGGCTTATTTCAACTAAAATAAGCCCAGTACTGTGTTTTATCTGCTTCACTGCTTTATTTCAAGTTTTGCTAGACTCAAGGATAGCCTGGAATTTAACAGCTTCTCATTTATAATTTTCCATTTACAGAAAACCTTTTGTGAACCTCTGCTGCCTAGCAAGGAAGCAATACTTTTGAAAAAAATTTGCTTGGTAATAAAATTACAGTTGATCACTTAACAAGCAGGCATCAGATACGCCTTGTTGCTTGGCATGGAAACAGTACAGAGAAACAGGTAAGTTTACCTTTTCCTCCTTACCACATGATAAGGTTGTGTACAGCTCTTTGACCACATGTTGGATTGAACATCTATGGATACCGGAAGATAAAATTATACTCAACCTGAAACCTCATGCAACACACTTGTTCCTTTGAGAGGAATAACAACAAAATTTGAGGGTCAGTACGACAACATCAATTCATCAAATCGGCCATGAGAATGTCCATGATCCTCTATTAAGGGGACGAACTATAACAATTTTTGTAATGGCTATTTTGGCAGAGTATATGGGAATCCCTTTTCAATTTCCAATCTCACTTAATAGTTCTCGAGCTTTTGTGGCTTCAATTTTCTTCCTCCGTTTGATGTAACAATAACATGTGCACAGGTTTTGCTCTTTTTAGGTCAATAACACTGTTATCATGTATTATAAAAGGGGAAACCCAAAACTTTATTAAGAAAGTAAGAAACAGTAGGATGACTAAGGGTAAGAATTGCTACTGGACATGAAGGGTCTCACAGCACTTCCCTTCACAAGGAAATCTGCAAGGATGTTTGTCCTTACAAGCACACAAACATAGAAAATATCAATGAAATAAACAACATCCTCAGTATTAGTTATGGTATCAGCTAAAAATCCAAGACCATAGTCAAGAAATTTTTTAAAACCACAGGAGATGAATGGTTTCAGTTTCACTCTTATGATTTTTAGTAGTAGTCAGATCAGAGAAGAAAGAGAACTGCCCCCATTCAATTTATATTGTGGGAAGACTTAAAACTTAAACAAACTTCTAAAAACAACTCAGGAATTCCTCAGTCAACCAAAGAATTTTCTATACTTTTAAACAAATCCTAAGAAACGTATAAACACACAATCCTAATTTAGTTAACACCTCATTGAAACATTGCCGACGTGCATGCACTTGAGGGGAAAAAGAAAGAAAACAATATGTGGAGAAAAACATTTAGCGCTCCAAAATTTTTGTGACGTAGGACCAGTCCCCAACTCAACAAATTAGGAACTAGGCCCAGAATAGAATCGAATCACAATCACTACCATTAGGTACAACAATGCACATCTCCAAATCAGCAAGCAAAACAGTGACTAAACAATGCAATTATTTCCTGGCCGCAGGGTAAGAAAACCAGAAAACTTTAGTTGCAGAAAACTATCAAACCACTGGTTGGATGGTGCTGAAAATAAGGTCAAAGGTAGGTCTCATAGGTATATTGAACTCCTCAAAATATCAGCCTAATCTGATGGCTGGATGGAAAGTTGTGGACTGGTTTCAGAAATAGAAATTAGGCTTTCAAAATTAGTAACTTCCAAGATCTATCAAACCAGCCACTGGATGGATGTGAATTCCAATTGATGGACAAAGAAGGTGAGTGGAAAACAATACCTAAACTTGACCTGCAATCAGTATTTGGATGTAGAGTTATTGGAGTTGGACTGGGCAGCAAGGCAACACCATAATAGTACTGCCACAGGAGTTGTCTGTTCAGGCTCCTTTACTTCAGTCGACAATGACAACAAAGTGACCCTTTCACCTTCCAGCAAACAGTAACAGAACAGGGGCACTCTGATAGGTAGCCTAGAAGATATGAGAATATGAAGTTTCAACAAGGAAACCACATGAACAGTATTCCATGATTGCAGCTGCTCTCTCTCTCTCTCTCTCTCTCTCTCTCTCTCTCTCTCTCTCTCTCTCTCTTCTTTTGTGTGTGTGTTGGGGGGGGGGGTTCATATAACAAAGAAAGCGAAAAGAATCAATGGAAGGGTGGAACCGTGGAAGCAGGAAAGGGGAAATGACCAAAGGCATCTCACCTTAAGCCCTTGGCAGCTTCTCACCACAAGAATCTCTCAATCCAACTGTCTCCCATAGCACAAGGTAAAAACCAAGCTCTTTCATTAATTCAAATCTAAGGAGCGAAACTCCATTAAAAGCTAATATATAGACTTCTAAAACAAGACAACCGACCGACAAGAACAGTACTCATGAACAGTACCTTGGGCTTCTATTCATGAAAGTAGTAACTACTAAATTCAAGCCTTAATGGGTAAGTAAAACTGAAATTAGAAACCCCTTATTACAAAGAAACTCAAAATAAAAACTTCTAAATAGATATAGACAAAAGATAGAAACTATCTAATATTCCCTTAGTTATTAGCTAAAAAGACTACTCTAAGAATTAGAAACTTTTGAAAATAGAAAGTAAGAACTTGCTATTACATAAGTTACTAAAACCGAAAATAGAAAGTATTAATAGCTAAGATCTTGCTTGATTAACATTCTAAGAGGATCTTCTAGAAGGCTGAGAGCTGGAAAAAGACTTCCCCAAGAGACTAGTGGCAGGAGCTCATGGGGCCCATCAGCCATCAGTCCAAGGGTTGGAACATATCTCTAAGGACCTGCGGTCAGCCAGGCTTGGACTGATCTGGATTAGGCTGCTGGACCCTTTGCAATGGGCTGCAATAGGATGGGCTACCATGGGCTCTACATCATCTTGATACACTGCAACCAAAAGCCAAGGTTCCAAAAGAGCTTGCTGATAGTCCCAATGCATCGCTGAAAGGGGGAGAATCAGTGACCCTTTCAAATTTTTCGGCCGATGGCAACCACAGAAGTGTGCAACAATTTGCCTCAACCACTATAGTGTGGCTAGGCCTACCACTGTGCACACGCACCCTAATACACACACACACACACACACACACAAAGACAAGATATACGTGGTTCACCTCCACAGTGTATGAAAGGCTATGTCCACGAAAGTAATGCCCTAATAGGGTTTCGTATTTACTCTATACACTTCCACTAAATTTTTTACTGCTACAATAGTCCAGGATCATCTATCCCTACTTCCGTCTTTGCCAAAACAAAGACTAAAGGCAACAATCTCAAACTCTGTCAAGCCCCAACTTGAAGGGAATTACAATATCAATTAAAAACCGACAAGCAACTCCCACCCCAATTACATTGGCAGTCAAGGATTTTCTCAACAAGTGCCAAAGCCTAAAACAAAGATAAAAGAGAATTGTCTCAATGAGTTACCTCCCACCTGAGTAACTCCACCATATGCAGCTTCACTAGCACCAAAAATCAACTTTGCATGTTCTTAGATCATCAAATAAGCCACCAGAGTGATCAATCAGGGCTTTTCCCTTAAAACCCTCCTCTCCGCTCTCCTTTTTCTCCCTTTGATAGTACAGGACTCGAATTCTGAGAAGGTAGCGAAAAACTGGGCTCAAATCGGGTTTATATAAACCTTTAAACCCTAAGTTAAGATTGGCCGTCATATCACAAATAGAGTATGTCAAATGGATGGGTCGAATGGATCCGTAGATGGCCTAGTGATGATCCGTCACTTTACGTGGCATCGTCTACAATTTCATCCTTCCGATCGGGCTTTAAAAGTGCGGAGTGACTATGGGCCGTCAGAGCAAGAGATCTCCGTCAACGCAAGCGGGTGGGAATGATATCCATATAAACGGAATCATTCGATAATGTACGGTCGGAAAGCTAAACACCAAAACAAACGATAATATGGTGTTGAGCAGAGCACGAACCCTTAGTGCGCCATCGAATCAAATCAGCACCGACAGAATCAACCGCATCAACCGACATGCCCTAGCGCGCCTCGACCAGATCCCTCCGATTCGCATTATGTTGACATGTCTAAATCGTAGCCACCCGATCGGGTAAACATTAGGCATCCCAGTGCACGAGTCGCCCAATCGGGTAAACACTATAGTCTTTTAATTCAAGCAACGCTCTCCAACTTTCACAATTTATGAATAAGGACAAAATTATTTGCCAATTATGGTACAAAACCCTTGTAGAAACAGTAGCCTCCCATGACCTTTCTTCAACCCAGATTTTTGAATTTTCGCATCCTTGCGAAAAACACCATAGCTTCTTCATACGAGATCGGATTGCAATGAGACGAGTTGCATTGCAAAGCCGACTCGATACTTTACATCTTTCCTGTTCACTTCTCTTCAAGAATATGTTTTGGGATCCATGAAAACTTGACTCAAAGCGAAAAGTTCAAAACGAAACTTTATCGACCTTTGTACCTCTTCAACGCAGTCAACTCGGTGCCAGACCCAGTTAATTCATCATGAATACATGTGTAAGCCTGTACACACTGCCACATCATATTTGTATGAACTGACAACTCACCACAACACCTGTACCATACATCATTGCCAACAATGACAACTCACACCCTTGTTGCCCAACACTTGCCATTAATTTTTGTTCTCAGTGACTCCATCTTGTAGTGATGGATTCTTCACTCAAACAGTTTCAAAGCAAGAAAAAGAGAAGCACAAAATTAAGAATTTAAAACAAGGGAAAACTTCAGCTACCACCCAAAAAGAATTGACCAAATCACCAACCACCCAAGTTGTTTAAAAAAATACCTACCACCCAAGTTAGAGAAACGTTTACCAAAAAGATCTAAAAACAACTAACAGAGCCATTAGTTGCTGATGTCAGTTGTTAGAAAATACATGAATAACAATAATACCCTTATTGTAAGGGAAAAAGTCTAATTTACCCTTACTTATTTTTAATCCAACCCCCAAATCATCTTCTTCTTCCTCTCTGTTTCTCTGCAACATTTTATCAAAAAAGGAAAAAAAAAAATCCTCTACAACTGCAACGAATCACCGCACCGATTGCTCCACCTCCAACTGCAACTGCAACGATTCCTCTACAAGCACAACTGTTTTACCTTCTCTCAAACTACCCTTTATGACTCATCATCTTCTATCCATTCCACCGGTTTAACTCCACCTTCTACGCTCCCCGCTCCCCGCTCCCCGCTCCGTCCTCTACATCACCACTACCATCATTGGACACGAGAGAGCATTCTGAAACGGCATAAGAGGAAACGGCACAAGAGCAAACTGAGTAGTCGATATTCGTCTAGCAATCTTCATTTTGAAACAGCATAAGATTAATTTCAAATCACACCCCTTTCTGCTTGCAGTAGTCGAGATCCGTCCAACAATCTTCATTCTTGACGACATCGGAAGGTCAGTTAGGGCTGGGCACGCTGGCGGATATTGATGAGGTCACCACCACTCGCTTCACCCTGCACTCCTTAGCTGCTTTAAGTGCATTTATCGTCCCTCTAATTGTCGGATCCAAAAGTTTTTCTGATATTGTGTGAATCAAATTTTTAAAGAGAAAAATAACAAGAAAATTTAGTAGCTGTTGGATAGAAAAGACGGACCTCTGGATCCAGAACTCGATCGACAGTGCAGGGGGAAGCCAAGTGGAAAAGACCGACGGTGCCATTGATGGCGGCAAAGAGGGAATCGTAGTCGACAAGATCGATCTGGAAGAGACGGAAACGCAAGTCTACTCCTTCTAGGGATTCCAAATGCTTCGTTTCTCTCTCATTTTTTGGTAGATTGAAGTAAAAGAGTCGTCAGTTTTGGAGAAATGAAATCTCACTGGAATTGCAGCAAGTACATGATTGAAACAAGTGAGATAGGGAGAGAGAGAGTGAGTAAGTGAGTGAAATTAATGGTGAAAACGAAGGTTCACCTTGAGATTTTTTGGGTGGTAGGTGATTTTTTTAAACAACTTGGGTGGTAGGTGATTTGGTCAATTCTTTTTGGGTGATAGCTGAAATTATCCCTTAAAACAAAATAAAAGGCATCCATTTCATTAACCATGCAATGGATGACTGACACAAAGATACATAATACACCTCAGAATAGAAAAGCATAATCAAATAGTTCCAGATCCAAAAGATTAGAATGAAAGCTTGCTAACACTTGTTCACCATTCACCTCTAAAAGATCATCAGCCTGGTTTGCTATATCATTTAAATTTGCTCCTGGAAGATGAACTTTTGTGCCTTTCACACTTTGAAAGACACCTCCACCTGCAGCCACTCGGCGTAGTAATTCATTTCTGCTTTCTTTCTTGGGAGTTTGACAGAGCAGGCTAATCACTTGAACCTGGAAGCCAAAATAAGAACAAAATCACTTGGTGTGTGGTACTTGATCATGGAATGAACTTCCTTGAAGCTAGAAGTATTTTCAGTCATTAATGCTGGAAGCAGGAAGCCTCACATGCGGAGGGCACTTTTTTGTTAGATGAGATAACACTGTCTCCTTGATCACCTCCAAGAGTGACTTGCGCTGAACAGAAACCAATGGAAAAACTGAATATTAATATTCAAATCCACATATACGTTAAAGTAGGGACAATGTTAGATGCCATAACAAGAAATCCAAGGAAGTACAGGTCAGAACAGACTGTCTAATGCAGCTTGCTCATATGCAAAAAAGAAGTAACAACATGAAACCCAAGAGGAAAACCAAAGAGGTAATAAAGCATGTATCAAGCATCTAGAATTTGTAGGAAACTCCCCCCCACCCCCCCAAAAAAAAAAAAAAAAAAAAAAAAAAAAGGTTTCTCTCATGTCACATGTATCGTTCCAGGTTCAGATGAACATGACTAAACATTCAGCATGCCTATCCATCCCTTCCATAAAGACACTTTGCAGATGTCATTTCTTGACGGCATGCCTTCATGAGGTCCGCAGTTTGATGTTTCCTTCTGTCGCCAATTTCTTTAGATGCTCATGTCATACCCCTAATTTGCATCACTGACTGTATGTGTAGCCCTTGGTCACTTGACATTAATTTGTTATCAATCTATATGATACAATGTAACTACAGCCATGTTTGTTTAACAATAAATGGATAGAAAGAAAAGAGCGAAAGACACAAACCTTTGTCTTTATTCATCATTACTTTTGTCTTCATTTTTTTCTTTTCCTTCCTCTCCATTTCTTGACAAACAGACACCCTTAGAGAAATATGTTTACCAAAAAAAAGTATTCTTCTATTATCCAAAGCCTCAACAAAGTTGGAATCCTTCCAACCTTGAGGAGAATCTTAGAATATGCTCTTTATTCTTCTTCCTCTTCTTTTTTTTTTTTTTTTTTTTGGGGGAATGGATTAGAATGTTCCATTTTGGAGATACCAATTATATTCAATTGTAAACGACCCATTATATATATATATATATATATATATATATATATATATATATATATATATATATATATATATATATATATATATATATTCATATTCAGGTCAACGGATCATACCCCTGCATTATAATTTGCTACTGCCTCAGATGTATCAAAGATAGATGTAACTGACCTTGACTTGAGTACTACTTGCTTGACACGAACCTTGGTGAAATTTTACGACAAATTTTATATTTATTTTTTCATATACTCACCCCCTTACCAGAGCTTTGTCGACAGATCATACCCCTGCATTATAATTTTCTACTGCCTCAGATGTATCAAAGATAGATGTAACTGACATTGACTTGAGTACTACTTGCTTAACATGAACCTTGGTGAAATTTTACAACAAATTTTATATTTATTTTTTCCAATATACTCATCATCCCCTTACCAGAGCTTTAAGAGCCTCATCCCTAGTTCTCATAGTCATAGGCTATTGCAAATCATATATTTGTTATCATAAATCAGCTAGTATTTTCTATGAAAACCCAAGTCAGGGTAGCAAGATCTCCCTATGGCTCTGAAAGTTGAAAGTTAGGAAACCAGAAATTTTCCCTTTACATTCAAATTTCTGGAAAACCCTTGGGGATAAAATTTATCTTGTTGCTTTATCTATAGGAACCTCTAAATAGCTAATTCAATTTGTCAAGAACAAATGCTCTAGAAGGATAACGAAGGTATAACAACCTAAAAAATCTTCCTCACTATTAATGTTAAAAGAGTCAATTAACCAGAAACAGGATAGCTCTAGATGGTGAGCATCAAGGGCCTACATTAACTGCCTTCAGCTTCAATGCAACATAAACACAAAAAATGAAACAAACAAGGCTGAAGGATTATACCAGTTAGCAATCAAGAGCACATAAATAATCTAGACAAAAAAAAAAAAAAAAAAAAAAAACAGAATAGATATTCTCAAAAGTACAGAAATAAAAACAAGCAATCAAAATTAGTACTTGAGTGTCATTGTCCTTTTCCGCAAGTTGGATCATGTAATCAAGGGCCATCATAAACCCAGGTTCCATCTCATCAACTCTCTTTCCAATTACTCCTTGTGTAGTTAACTCCACTGCCACCTCCTCAGATGCTCCATCCATGCTCATATCCTCCAACTGCACTCATGTATACCAAACAATTAGACAATGAAAACACGATGGTTACAGTTATCTACTACCTATAGCATATGGTCCTTGATAAGGATAGTGACCTCTTGAACAAAACACAAGCAAAACAAAATGGAGAATATGAAAATTTCTTATAAATAAGCTTTTTGATTATGAAAACCAGGTTTTCTTCATGAAAAGTCATTAAATAAGCAATGGTTGGACACTAACTGGACACAAATATAAATTGGAAGTTACTTATTCAGATTTGTATATCAAGCGCACAAAAAAATGAATGCACTTTGACTACTTTGATAAGAAATAGAATATATAGAGCTGGAAATTTTTGGTCCTTGAAAATTATGAGAAGAATAAAAAATTGGGGAGGCCGGAGGGGGGAGGTGTTACCACTACTATATGCATAATTAACCCAGGGCACTCATCAAACTTGATAATGGACTCCCACAACTTGGAGAACAGTTAAAAAGGAAATGACAATTCGGACAGATCTTGAACTCAAGAGGTGTTTAAGATTAAACGATCATTAAATGGAACAGGCACATTCAGCACTTCAAAGCCACAAACAGCAGTTAAATATGGTATTCTTACAATCGGACAGATCTTGAACTCAAGGGGTGTTTAAGATTAAATGATCATTAAATGGAACAGGCACATTCAGCACTTCAAAGCCACAAACAGCAGTTAAATATGGTATTCTTACAATCCACTGTTATTTAGAGAGGTTTTTGCCTTCCACATGTTGTCTTTTTACTGTTCAGACTAGAGACACTGTCTAACATTCGTCACCCCTTCATTTTTTTAAATTTGGACAACTTATTAGAAGAAATAGAACTGAATTGAGTCATGCCCAGGTCTCTTGATACTCTTCTTTGGTGCTGAGAGTGTCAGGATGGAGGGAGAAGAGGTAAGAAGCTATCTCATGCAGGCAACAATCACATGTCTTGTGCATGGAAGAAAAATAGCACTTTTGAGAATTACGCTTAACCTTCTACTTATGGTAGCCATGAAAGCTGACCCGAATTATCAAGGCTGTTGTTAATGGCACATTCCTACACCAAGGCACACCATTTTATTCACTCAAGTGGACTGAAACGAACATGCTGGGTGCTAGTAAAAACACAGGGAAAAACTTTTGAAGTTTGAAAAAATTTCAATTCTGCTTCATTAAAACACACACTCGGGTCAAATAATTACAAAGTGAACAGCCCAGAGATGATTTAGAGGACAGGGGAAAGAAAACAATTATATTCACCAGGATCTTAAAAAATACAGTAGTTTTGAAAGAGAGGGGAAGAAAAATCTTGAAATACAGTTCCTAAACTACTTGGACCACACAGAATGAACTCTGAAAATTTGTGCATTCCGGCAATGCTAAATAGAAGAATATCAGATTACTTGAAGACTTGCACATGCTGAGTACTTTAAATGTTAATGGCACATTCCTACACCAAGGCATATCATTTTATTCACTCAAGTGGACTGAAACGAACATGCTGGGTGCTAGTAAAAACACAGGGAAAAGCTTTTGTAGTTTGAAAAAAATTTCAATTCTGCTTCATTAAAACACGCAATCAGGTCAAACAATTACAAAGTGAACAGCCCATAGATGATTTAGAGGACAGGGGAAAGAAAACAATTACATTCACCAGGATCTTAAAAAATACAGTAGTTTTGAAAGAGAGGGGAAGAAAAATCTTGAAATACAGTTCCTAAACTACTTGGACCACACAGAATGAACTCTGAAAATTTGTGCATTCCAGCAATGCTAAATAGAAGAATATCAGATTACTAGAAAACTTGCACATGCTGAGTACTTTAAAAGCACAAAGAGGGTTGAGGGAGAGGGTGTGTGGTGAGGAGTTGACCGTAAAAATGTAGAGTTCCAAAGTAATGGGCATATTGCTTGCAAGGAAAGCAGCTTCATAAATCTTGAAGCTCCCAAACTCTAGGCTTCCCAGATAAAAGGTATAACAAAAACAAAACCCTGAACTTTGAAGATCTGACAATTTTATACAAAAAACCTACGCATGGCATATCTTTTTTTTTTTTTTTTTTTTTTGGTGGGGGGGGCGGGGGTGTAACATTCTCTTTAACAAATGGCATATCAAGTTCTTCGGTAGAAAAGGTAACACTGGACAAATTTAGTACTTAGAGAACACAGAGAAATATATCAAAATACTAAAGGGGAAAATGGCAAAATTCCATAGTCTGGGTCACTAAATAATCAAGGTCGAATTTAGGCATATTCGGTACTTAGAGAATACAGAGACATACATTAATATTTATTGTTGACGCCTTTGCTCTGCTTCAACAATTACCAAATGTCACAACAATTTAGGCTATATCTGATTATTCAGTCAAAACCTCGAATTTAATTGAACTCATTTACAAAGGGAAATAGAGAAAAAGATGCGAAATAGAGAAACTGAAAAAAGGAACTCACTATTTTCACCATTTCCTCAAGTACGGAGGTAACCTGTTCGCCCCCTTTAAGGAGCGCCTCGTAGTGTGAGTGGTCCCATTTCTCATCATCTTTTGCTTGTGTGCTGGTCTTTAGTCCAAAATCCTCATCTGGAAAGCCTCCACCGACTTCATAGCTGGTGCAGAAGATAATAGAGGAAGTTTGCTTCTTGGGTTGTTGGGAAGAAAAGGAGAGAAAAAGTGATCTGCAATTGAAGGAGAGCGAGAGAAGATGAGAAGTACGGTTTAGCTTTGTAGTAGGAAAAAAGCAAGAACTAGTGGTGGCGATGGCTAGCATCTCCAGCACTTTTGCCGTCTGAGCTTTCTAGGCTTTCTCTGTGCAAGCGTTATTAGCTGAACAAAGACGAAGATAAAAGTTCAAAAAATCAGACGCACAAAGAGAGTAGTAGAACGGAGATAAAAAGTCATAAAAATGAACCGCCGTCTGTGGGAATCGAACCCACGACCACATGGTTAAAAGCCATGCGCTCTACCAGCTGAGCTAAGACGGCCGCAAGTTTATCACTAACGATGTTGATAGAAATAAAAGTTATTTCATAAACACATCCTTCTTTTTCCCCTTTTTTTTGGTAATAGAGGGACACTTATCTTACACCTATGTGCAAATGGTTTTCAAGACATTTCCGGAGACTCTTTTTTGTATTATTTTTCTTTTTGTTTTATCCATTTATCAAAAAGCATTTTTGGTAAACATGTTTGCAAAGATTGATTTCTGTCTAATTCCAAGCTTTAGCTTGAATCTTTCACAACTCTCAAGAGATTCCCTTTCAATTCTCTTTATGTATGGGAAGCAGAGAGAGGAATGAACAACTCCGGCTCTATGGACTCTAAACTTAGTATTTATAATATTATCCTAAACTCTGGATCACCCCCACATTGGACCAAGTTGGTTCATCTCCAACTCGTGACGAACCATACCGTAACCTGTCAAATCCTATTATGTAAACTCCCACTAGTCAATTGGGTCTAGTAACTAATCAAACCCATAAAATATTTATAACATTCTCCCACTTGGGCTAGATTAATTACAAAACTTCTATTGATCAATGTGGTCACGGAATTCTATTATCCAACAATTCATCACAAACTTTTGATCCAGCCATCAAGCCTACCAGTGTCGAACAACAGTAGAAGATACACCTCAATGTACGGCATATAACTTTCTGTCAGTCACATACAAATGTCTACTTGATAGCATGAACCATTATGAGATAAATAAATAAGTTCAATGATTAAATTATCATGATCTCGTTACCTTAAAACCCTTATAGGTCATCGAACTTTGATATCATCATATTCATAGGCAAACTGCCTCCAGCTTGGACTAATACCATACTTTAATTTACCGCCTTGTTTGGTTAAATACCGTCTTATAACTTTGACATGTTTTATAAATAACCAAACTGCATACAAGCAATGAACTGAATGCTTGAATAAACATAATCATGCTTGCTAATAATCATGCCCATTAAACCATCGACAATACAATCAAGTATAGATAAACAATCAAATACCAAATCTCCCACTAATCAACCAGATCTGAAAACTCTTACTAACTAAGAGAATCTAAAGATTTCCACTAATAAAACCTTTCAATTCTTCCAAGTGATCTACCTTAACCTGTCTCTACTTTTCCTTAGAGATCATATTATGACTGGTACAACTAGTTTGAACTTGAGATTGCACATTCAAACCTTGAAAAATCTATTCAGCATCTTACTGAATAAACACAGTCAATATTACAATATCATAAGCACCATAATAGGTGTCACATCTTTCTATTTAGTTGAAAAGGAAAAACTGCACTTTAGATTTTCCAAGTAATATCAATTATAATTTCAATATAGGAAGCAATATGTTAAGTCAAACAACAAACATAAATAAACAAAGTAAATAGTTAAAATCAAAAGCAAAAAAATAACCATCACATTATAAAATGAATCTTAACTATTCCAACTCGCATCCTAGCCAACAATCCTTATAACCCGGCTACCGGTAAATCCCATAATCTTTTTCCTTTTTTCATTCAAGCGAAACCTATCTAACTTAACAACTTTGGTCAATCTACTTTTGACTTACACTAATGGCAATCCACATTACTAGCTTTATCTCTCTCCATTTGGTAATGTAAGTCAGTTAGTTCTGAATATGCTCTTCTGACAAAGAGTAGGTGTCTAATATATCATCTATCTGGGTCTTAAAGTCCTTGGACTTTTCAGTAATAATTGATAGCACCAAAACCGTTCCTCACACTAAATTTACCATTAAAACTAGTACTAGAGAGCTAGATCATCAAACTATCTCCTGACCCTTTTTAGAAATATTATTCCCTTCCCTTGAATTTCTATCAGACAATCCCTTGGTAATATTATTACCTAAATACTGCTATATTACTTTAAAGTATACATCTAGGTTAAACGATCCTAGACTAGTCTTCAACTTTTTCATTGCAAAACATATACTTTTCCCCAGTGAGAAAAGAGTAGAAACAAACATACTACCTAGAACTACCATCCTTAGATAAATATCAGTATATGAGTTTAAACACAGTGTCAAACAACAAAATATTCATACACTCCATTTACCTGCACTAGCAGTACCAAACCATCCATGCAAGTAAATATCATTTTATAAGAGTTAACCAACTTACACATTATCCTTTGAGATAAATATACAGTGGTCTTTTCAGTGTCTATGCAATGATTGTGAAAGAATAATGATCCTCAGAAATCCCACAATCTTTGAGTTAATGAGACTCCTAAAGCCAAAAACCCTTTCATCTTATGTGCATAAACATACCTTTAAAATTTTTGACAATGCCACATTTAGATTAACATTGCATTTCTTAGCTGTTTTTATATTTAGAAGCATTTAATGTATCTGATAATGTATCCTTTTTATAGTATCTGTAAATGCATAAATTTGGGGTTTGAGAATACCATGTTGCATCTAGGTATGCCACTTTAGTAGGTTCCACCTAGTCTTCACATGATATCCCTAAACCCTATTTTGCAACACTATGTGGTTAAAAATTAAAAGTGTATGCACATTTAACCTTCTACATGCATTTAGTACAAAAGCATTTGACTAACAAGCAGAAAAACTACAAATCGGGTTCCCTTGGGGTATTTTTTGGTCAAAAACACATTCTTCAAACCACCAATGTCACACCCCATTTCTGCACTATTCAGAATGGTGTGATGAACCATCAACAAATCAACGGTTCAACCAGGATCTCGAGTAGGCTATATCCATTTTATCTAAACCTCATACATCCACATTCATAATCAGAGTAAAATACACAATAGCGGAAGTTTTATAGTAAAACGAACTGAGAAATCTAGATGTGATAATCATATTTAAGTAGCAAATTATTCTGTATCAACTAAGACATAAATAAATATCAATTACATGTCTTTACTAAATCCAAATAATTAAAATAAAATCTAATCGAATACGCATGAATTGCACTCGCAAGAGGAGTCATGCGTATCCACTTCGTCTTCAACTTCCATCACTGTCATATGCCCGTACACTGGAGCGTTGACATAATCTTCGATGGTAGTACCTGCATCATCAACTAAAAATATTCGACGTCGAGAGGGTGAGTACACATCATGACTCAGTGAGCAAACAAAACAATGCAACAATACATATGCATGCATTCAATTTATATCTTTGGTCTGGTTTTAAGTTTGCAACGAGCAATAGAAAGGTTCGGTGGTCAAAGGTTAACGTTTATTGACCCCTCCTCTATACACAGGGTGTGGAAGTCCGACCAAAGGTTAACGTTTATTGTCGTCCTCATCCACCCTACCATGAACATTGTACAACAAAGGTTAACGTTTATTGTTGTACAGTGCCATACCAACACGTAAGCCCCTGCTAGCGAGGGCTTACAAATTGGGCTCGCAACTAACCAATCCTAATGCCAAACAGTGTATCCAAGGCCTCACCCCAGCATACCTCAGAACGCCCATAGAGATAGAGTTAAGGCCCCCCGATAGAGTTAGAGACTACAAGGACCGAGACCACCTCCCCTGATACTCTACGATGTAATAGTTCTGCTAAAGTAATGGCGATACGACGATGCTAATGCACAAGACTTGAGTTAGAGATAGAGCTAGAGTGCTGAGGCCCGGCCTATGACACCCCCCCCTGATACTCGCTCGTATCAAGTACACCAACCACACACATACATTCACATGCCTATTCCTATCATCATCATCATCATCATGTTATAAACAATAAAGTAAATATGCATGAACAATAAATTAAAATATTGGATGACATGTTAAATGCACATTACAATCATATTCGCATAGAATCAAGCATAGCATTGGACTCAAGAAATAAAAACAGTTTGTTATTAATCAATTAGTTTAGATCTTGTTTCCTCACTTTTACTTGATCGTAAGTCATCTTTCAAGCTTTAAGAATCAACTATATATCGATATTATATCTCTAGAAAACCTAACAAAGTCGATAGAATTTAATTAAAATTAATTCGAACTTTAAAAAGCATGCTGCTAACTGGGGGTCGATGCTAGGGTCGGAGTCTTGATCGACCCTGGGTGCGACCACCCCTATTCAGGACTTCCCGAACACTGGGGGTCGATGCTCAGGGTCTGGGTCGATTGGCCATCGACCTCCCATGCGACCCCCAGTGGGTTTTGTCAATTTTTCTTCCTTCAGTCCATTCTTCGTGTTTGGGGTCCTATGACTTGCTCCTACAGTCCATTCCACACATGTTCTATGGCCTAGAACCGTGGTTCATTCACCTATATGGCTTTCATGATTTCCTCCATGGTTTTCCATGAAAACCTAACCATGAGTGGATGATTTGGGTTCCTCCTAGATAATCCCCTCTTCATTATCTACTCTAAGGTCTTAAGAAATTCATGGAGATAGTATCCATACCTGAGAGGTATGCTTCTTCCTCTGAATCCCTTCTCCTTGGTCTTCTTCTCCATTTTCGTTCTCTTCCTTCTCTTCTCTTTCTCTCAATCCAATTAGGGTTGTAAAAGGAGTGAAAGAGGCTTAGGGATGTCCTATTTATAGAGTAGAAACTCCTAAAATAAGTCCCATTGAGATTAGGAAGGAATCCTATTGAAATTAGGAAGGTTTCCTAATTTTTGGTTCGAACTATTTTTACCGACTACCGGGGGTCGATAGGGGGGTCGGAGATCCCGTCGACCGTTGGTCCTTAAAATGTCCGACCCCCCATGTAAAACTGGGGGTCTGACTTTTATACTGGGGGGGTCCGATCCTCCCTTGCTGGGTATGCGACCCTCCCCTTATTTTGAGTGTTTTTGGGTCAGTTTAATACATGGGACCGTGATCTCCTTCACGCACGTGATCCATTTGGTTCGACCATGATGGGTAGACCTGGTTCAAGGTGGTAAGACCGGGTTAGTTTGATACGGGTCTTATAACTCCCCCCTACTTATAAAAATTTTGTCCCCGAAATTATTCATACCTTCTGAGTCAAATAAATGAGGGTATTGCTTTCGCATAGCATTCTCTTCTTCTCATGTAATTTCTTCCATGTCTCTACTTCTCAAAGTGACATTAACATAAAAGATATCTCGATTGCATAGTCGTTGAACCTTTCGGCTGGTGATTTCAGTTGGTGTTACTTCAAATGTCAAATCATCAGTCAAATCAGGCATATCTACTGTCAGAACGTGCGTTGGATCTTTGACATACTTCTTCAATAAAAAAATATGAAATATGTCATGCACACTTGACATAGATGGTGGTAGTGCTAACTGGTAAGTCACTTTCCCATGCTTAGCTAGAATCTCATATGGCCCGACATATCTTGTGTAAGAACCGTATCAAACTAACCCGGTCTTACCACCTGGAATCAGGTTTACCCATCATGGTCGAGCCAAATGGACCAAGGGCGTGAAGGAGATCGTGATCCCAGGTATCAAATCGACCCAAAAACACTTAAATTAAGGGGAGGGTCGCATACCCAGCAAGGGAGGGTCGGACCCCCCCCCCCCAAGACAGAAAGTCAGACCCCCTGTTTACAGAGGGGGTCGGACACTTTAGGATTTAGGGGTCGACGGGATCATCGACCCCCTCATCGACCCCCAGTTGCCGCCATAAACTGAAATTAGGAATGTTTCCTAATTTCGGTTGGACTCTTTCCTAAACTCAATGGGACTTATTTTGAGAGTTTCTAATCTATAAATAGGATGTCTCTAAGCCTCTTTCACTCCTTTTACAACCCTAATTGAATTGAGAGAAAGGGAAGAGAAGGAAGAGAAGGAAGAGAAGAAGAAGAGAAGCAAGGAAGAGAAGAAATAAAAAAGGAGAAGAGTTGCAGAGAAGGAGTATTCTTCTCAGGTATGGATATTAATTCTATGAGTTTCTACAGCCCTTAGGTTAGGTAATGAAGAGAGTATGATCTCGGAGAGTCCCAAACCAACCCATGGTTAGGTTTTCATGGAAAACCATGGGGGAATTCATGAAAGCTATATAGTTGAATGATTCATGATTTTAGACCATAGAATATGTGTAGAATGAACTTTAGGAGCAAGCCATAGGACCCCAAATACGAAGAATGGACTGAAAGGAAAAAAATTGACCAAAACCCATAGGGGATCGCACAGGGGGTCGATGACCAATCGACCCTACCAGACCCTGAACATCGACCCCCAGTGTTCGGGAAGTCCAGAATATGGGTGGTCGCACCAGGGGTCAATCATGACTCCGACCCTATCTCCGACCCCCAGTTGACAGCATGGTTTTTAAATTCGAAATTAATTCTTATTTCAGGGTTAAATGAGAATCATTTTACATGCACCCAAAGGCAACAAAAAAAAAAAAAAAGAATGCTTAATACCCACTATAGGAAAAATAAATATTAAAAGATTAAAGACTGCAAAAAAAAAAAAAAAAAAAAAAAAGGCTGCAAGAAAATCAATGGAGATACGTCGGAGGTTAAATAATTGACTTACTTTGTATATCCTATCCAGTCCATTGCCCAACAGTTTTTATGTTTTTTTTTTCGTATTTTAATCACCTTTTCTTTTCTCTTTGATCTTATTTTTGGATTGTTGCCAATTACGTAAGTTTGTAGCACTTGATAGATCGAAGAACACAAGAGTTGAAATTCAATGCCCCATATTTTCAATGTTCCATGTTGTATAAGTAATCTATACATGAGGAATCCAAATAATTCATCTCAACCATTTTGATTTCAGTGGGATTAGTGGCTGGTGGGGATGGATTTTTAATTTTGTAGATGATGACTCTTAGCCTAGATGACTCTGAAGCCTAAATGGAACTCAATATAGCTGATAATTCTTTGATTTTACTCGACTTCAGAGTTAGATTAAAACCATGATTATCCTTTAACCAATATTGCGAGTAATGGTGTTTAACGGTGTGGTTTTTTTTTTTTAATGGTTTGATTCAGTTTCAATTCTGTACGAATGGATTAAAACCAAGATCGAATCATTTCAAAACTCTTACAAAATTATCCGGTTTTTGGTTTTTAAATGGTTTCTTAGTAAGGGGAGGGGAGGAAGAGAGAGAATTAGGAAAAAAAAGGAGAATGTAGAGAAGAGGGAGGGAGAAAAGGCAATAAAATATTTTTAATTTATTTTTGTTGGCCATAGTTATTAAGGTGGGCTTATGATGTAGAGGCAATAGGATATGTGGAAAATATTAAATAATTTTAATTTATTTTTAAAAATAGACTCCAAGAGTATGGGATTAAAGTAAGATTTTTTTTATACTTAATTAAATTAAGGGTGTAATTGGTGTTAATGGTTCCAAGCTGTCTACTTTTAAACGGTTTCATTCTCAAAAACATAATTGAACCATTTAATCAAATGGTTTTATTTTTAAGACCAAATTGAGCTATTTAATAATTGATTTCACGGTTTCATGGTCTTAGTTTAATAAATATCTCAATTCGATTTAGTAAATGATTCCAGTTCATTTTTAATACCCTTAATTGCCTCACCTTACAGTACAAATGCCTTATCAATGGCCTCCTCAACACTAAAATCCAGATGGGTTGCATTCTCATCACTCCTTTGCTTCAACCAATGGTTTGTTGAGACTAACTCTGGGGGAACTTCTTTCATCCAGGACCCTTCAACCCTTCAAAGAGATGACTAACATTTGATGATCAAATTTACTAATTAATAGCATTATCCTTGACTTGTGTATATCTCAATTCATTTGCATGGGATTCATGGCCTAAGTAAAATTTTTAGAGAAAACTGTGTGATTACTCATTTTTGGGTTTCATTTTGCTAATCTACCGACTCCATATATGTTTGTCATAATAAAATATTCAAAGACGAGTTTGAGTATTACCAATATACCCAAAACACTGTCCACATTCATCTTGACTTTTTCTGTGCCTTTGAATTGATATTTTTGCCCTTCCTTACTCTCTCTTCTTTCTGCCCTATTCTCTCTTCTCTCTACCATCACCACCTCTCTCCTTCCTTGGAACCACTTTTTCTTTCCCATCTAGTGCATTGCCAATTGTTCCTTTTGCCACTCTCCATCACCCCCTCAAGTCTCAAACAGACACACAACACCCTACTTCTATGCCAACAAATTGACCCAACTTCCGATTCTATTCCTAACCTCTCAAAGTTCAACTGCGGAAACTACCGATCCTAAATTCCACTGAATCAAGCAAGGCACTGCAATTCAAATGAACCACAACACCCTGCATCCCCAGCCATTTTACCCCACCCTAACATCTACAAAAATTAGTATTCCTCCCTGTCCATCCTATCCGTTGCCATCGTCTGACCCATCTCCTCTTCTTTGCATATCCCATAGATGAGGAATACAACGAATGATTTGATGAAACTAGTTAGATGGTCGGAAATTGACGAGTCTTTCACATGTTTACAAAAAGATCACTTTGGTTAATGTTAAAAAGTTTTGTCATCATATCTCCCGTGGTAGGTTTCCACCCTGATGAAACCTCATCTCTAGATCTTCTAATTACCCATTCACTCTTTCTCAAACACATCCTTCCTAATTCTTTCAAAGTTGATGGCTCTCTCTCTCTCTCTCTCTCTCTCTCTCTCTCTCTCTCTCTCTCTATCGCATTAATGGAATTTAAAGAAAGTTTAGATATCAAAGAAGCAAAAAAAGCAGTCATTTTTAATTCCAATGATAGTGAACATGGATGAATCTTATTTATTAATCTAATTCTACTCCTAGGGTTTTTAAATTTTCCTCTCCTACCACCTTTCTATATAGATGCAATTACTTTGCTGAAAACTTTAGGTTCCAATTAGGTAATACATGATTCATAATTGGAGTCTGGAGACAATATTTGGATTTCTTGAAAAGGATAATTTCTTCTTGAAATGAGCAATTGATGGATGCAAGAACAATGAAACAAACAACGACACAGGTAATGGAAGGTCAGGAAGTTGTCAGTTGTTGCCATCGCCAAAGTATTTTGTTGCTAGAAAAACGTTGTTATCCGTTTTAAATGCTATCATATTGATCCAATCTTCTCAAGCTTAACAGTCAGAAGCCAACAATTTGGTTGCAAGTTAGCACCATCAAATGCAACACTGAAACTCATCGTCAGCTTCTCCATGCGACCCAAATACATTGGAAGAGTTCTTGGAGAGGCACTAAGCGAAGGAAGGCAAGAATAGTGTCGATGAGGAAAAAGTGTTTGGCGATTCATCTCTCATTACCACACGTATAGATAGTAGACATACATTCAAATCGTTGAACCTCGAGACAATAGTGGTTTTTTGGCTTCTAGGTTGTTGCGAAACCATCGTAATGTTTTGGGATGATAGAGAATGAAGTGATCAGAGAGAATAAATGGTAATAGGAGAGAGAAGAAGTAGGGAAGAGCAAAAATGTCAATTCAAAGGTGGATGAAGGGTAAAAATGTAAGTAGACACTATTTTGAGTAGATTGATAATATTGAAACTTGTTTGTGAGTATTTTTATTATGGTCAACATTTAATGAGATAGAATGGTAAATTGAAACACAAAAGTGGGTGATCGGATAATTTTCCCAAAATTTAACAAATTTACTCCCAAGTACAGAGGCTGCGCTTGCCAAAGAAAATGGGCTGATGTAAGGTTACATATTCATTTTGACATCATGAAATTGTATCAATTAGAATTACTTGTTTTGACCTAAAGCTTGACCCATAAAATAAGAAAAGGTATAGTTTTACAGGCAGTCGCACATGTTCCATTGGCATATTCGTTTTACAAGTTTTCTTTTTAATTATTTTTTTATTTTTTTATTTTTTTTTTATTTTTAAGATGGACTAGAGAATCTATCTCAAGATGTTGGAGTATAGCCATGCATACCATACATATAAACTTTTATCAATAAAAAAATAATTATTATGAGAGAAAAAAATGTTGTTTGGTTGCCCGGGGGGAGGTAGAATCCACACAGTCGGTTTCCAGCCATTAAATTATAAAACATTGATATAAATAATTAGATGTAATAAATGCATTAAGTTTTTTTTTGGGTAAATAATAAATGGATTAAGTTAATAATATATAATCGTATCTCAAAATTATCCCTCTCATTGATTCTCCCACTCTTTATAGATGCCACCTCCACCATCAAATTCACTATCATCAACACCTCCACCACTAAATCTACCACCACCAGTAGCACCACCTCTGTCTCTCTCATCTATTCCACCACCAAACCCTTTGAGAATCAATCAAACTTAATTTACTTATTTATTCACAGTATTATTTGACTCAATTTCTGAGAATTAATCAGACTCAATTAGAATCGTTCAGACTCACTGCATTCCGGCTGAACTTGATGGGACTGAGTACACATGGAGGCAGGGTTATTTAAATTTTCTTTTTTTTTTAGGCAAAGGAGAAGTGTTATTGTGTAAGGATCTTGTGTCCGGTTGTCAAACAGCAATCAGGATCTCAATCGTTCATAATGAATCGACATGTGTTTTAATGCATTATGAGCAGCTGAGATCCTCATTACTGCTTGACAATCACTACAAAGGTTCTCGATCTAAATTACTCACCTGGACTTGTTATTATTTAAATGATATTTTACCTAAAAAAATTTATATTCATGGCTAACCATTCAGCTGTGTCCCCTCTTGCCCATGTAAGTAGGATCCAGAAGTAATTAAAAAAAAAAAAAAAAAAAAGGAGAGATACTTCGGTAGAGGTTGAATTGAAATAAAGCCCAAGTACATGGCCCTACCATATATTCTAATCTGACGCTCGTAATAAACGATCTCGTGTGAGGTCGGTCCCACTGAAAAACCACCGGTTACCCGCCCACTGAATTACAAAATCCACCTTATCCAGAAGAAACGGTTCACCGGCCTCAGCGACCGTCGATCACCTGTCTGGCTGTCTATTAATACCCTCTATATTTTTATGCTTAACAAAAAATAATAAATATTTTTTTAGTCTACCCATTGTGGACCCCACCACCTCCACTAAATCTTCCCTGAATCAACTTTCGAAACTCCAAAACACGAGGAGTTGAAGTACACGCCCAATCGCCACTCACGTCTCATGTTTAATTCCAACTTACAAGGCGAAAAAGAAGAGAAGTATAGAGGCAGTGGTGTACAGCTTAGCAGTACGGACCATGGAATTGGAATCCAACGGCTGAGAATTTCTACCTTATCTACACCATCGGATGATCCTGACTTTGACGCTGCATTTACAAACAAATTTTGTAAACTAATGAAGAAATGTCGTCGAGTGCCAAAGAAAATAAAAAGACGATAAAATCCTCGGTCCTCACGTTCCATTCGTTTTTTCAATAAAAGCAGATTCCGATCCAAAGGCTCAGTAAGTCTCTCAGAATTGGATGAACTGTCAGAATTGGCCACGTCATCTATCGGTATAAAGGCAACTCCCGAAAGGTCTGAAAGGTTTTGTGTGCGTATCCTGTACCGCTGTGGTTTCCACCGCCCGATGGGGGCCAAGGAGGCCGATGTATATTGCCAAATCTCTTCCATCCCACCAGATGAAGGGTTGGATGCTGACCGTGCATCTTCACAGTTTAATGTATAAAAATCGGTTCCATATTTTAAAAAGAAGCAAGACGATGCAAGAGAGTAGACAAATCCCCACTTCATCTTCTTTTGTTCGAAAGTCCAAACAAACCCTAAAGATGATAGATACCCTAGGAACCTACACTTCTAAAATCGTATGTCAGAAATAGGTTTTTTTTTTTGGATAAATGTCAGAAGTGTTAATAAAACGTGAACCGAGAAAGCAGTTGCCATTACAAAGTACCCTCGTTCTGTACCAAATCTCCACCCATACCCCCCCCTTCTTCACTGGTCTCGTTCTTCTGATTATTCTGTCAGTGGTCAAATGGACGGGTTAACACATTGACGATTCTGCCCTTAAGCTTGAGACTCCTTGGGCCTCCGGCATTTGGGCGTTTTCTCTAAAGATATAAATGGATAATCAAAAATTCGGATTTGATTCGTATTTTAAGTTGATAAAATATTTTGGTAGACTGCAAAAGAGGAGGTCTCTCAATTTATTTATTGATTTTTTTTAACAGAAAAGATGCTTAAAGAGCTGAACATAACTTACATATGCTCATCCCTAAAGTGAAAGAGTCAAACTGAACAAAACTTACATATGCTTCATCCCTAAAGTGAAGTCTGAATTCGTGGACCATTTCGGACCTATCAATTTATGTGGAATCAATGTGAAAATTATTTGAAAAATTATGTCGACTAGATTACAACCATTTTTGGATGAGCTTATTACTCCTTCTTAGTCAGTTTTTATTCCAAACAAACGTATCTCAGATAATATTTTGATTGCTCATGAAACTTTTAATTTTATCCAAAAAAAAAAGAAAGTAACAATTCTTTTATGACCATCAAAATCAATATGCAAAAAACATATGATAAATGGAATGAAGGTTTATTGAAGCTCTTCTTTTAAGGTTCAGGTTTGATCTAAAATGGGTCTCTTTGGAATAGAAATCGTCTCCCGCTCAACCGCCTGAGTTTGGGCGGGAGACGTGGCAGTCTGGATGGATGGCCGCCACCTGGCTCTCGGGTGGATCCGAGCCCTCCATCCGAGCTGACACCCGAGCCAAAAAGCTGAGCCGACAAGGGTGTCAGCTCGGATGGAGGGCTCGGATCCACCCGAGAGCCAAGTGGCGGCCATCCAACCGGACCGCCGAGTCTCCCGCCCAAACTAGAGGATGTGGATCCGTCTCTTTGGTAATGAATATTATCTCATTTGTCTTTTATACCCTTATCATCAATGGGGTGGGAACATGGTAATATTATTCCCTCAAGAGGAATTAGACAGGGAGATCTACATTCCCCAGCTATTTTTATTTTGTACCCAGGCTTTATCATCCCTCATTCAGAAAAAAGTGGTGGATAATAATATATAAGACATCAAGCTATGAAATTGTGATGCTTATGATCAGAGGATTAATTTGAAGAAATCCTTAATGGTCTTTAACCCAAATATTCTATCTAAGATCAAGAGATGGATCTTCTGGATCCTTAAAATTTTTTTATGGGAATGGGTCTTCAAAATATATGGGATTGCCCTCAAAATCTGGTGCTGTTAAAAATGATGCATTTTACGGATCCGCATCGTCTCCTCCCAGTGGTCTGGGAGGACAGTGGCAACCTTCTTCAGATGGTTGCCACATGGCTCTCGATGAATCTGAGACCCACGTCCGAGCCGACAACCAGCCGACAAGCCAAGCCTACAAGGGGGTGTCAGCTCGGACATGGGTCTCGGATTCACCGAGAGCCACGTGGCAACCATCTGAGAAAGGTTGCCGCCGTCCTCCCAGAATGACGGGGAGGAAACGATATGAATCGGCATTTAACACACTCTGGAAAAAAGTACAAATAAATTGAAATGATGGAAATCCAATCTCCTTTTTATAGTTGGCAAAGAGATTCTTTTAAAGTCTGTAATCTTCTCCATTTTAAAGTCTGACTCATTTCGCAAAACTATCAAGAAAGAAGCAACTAAATTTTTCTGGAGCTCCAATGATAATAAATCAGACATCCCTTGGATTTCACAGAAAAAATTATATAGATCAAAAGATAAAGGGGCTAGGGATTGCGAGATCCCACTATTCAGAACAAAAAGTCCTACTTACAAACTGGCATGAATGATTTGAAAAAATCCAAAATCAAATTGGACAAAAATTTTCAAATCATTATATTTTCTAAATTCTTGTTTTCTCGAAGCTAAATTTGGAAGTAATCGTTCCCATGATTGGAGGAGTATCACTGAAGACAAGTCTATCCTTTTGGAGGTCTTACATGGCAAGTTGGATTTATAAATAAATAGACATATGGGAAGACTGTTGGATCAGTACTAGTCTTCTTAATTGAAAAATCAACCTGCAAAAGGTTCAAAGTTGTTCCTTGACTTCTATTTAGAGTGACGCAATTAACACATTAATATTGTTATGACCAATGCATTTTACATTTTTCTTTAATGTTTTATAACCATATACTAAAACAAGCTTTATAACCATGATGGATTAATGGGTGGATTGTGGGAAGGAACTTTTGAATTTTCTAATTACTTATGTTGCTTTTATGGGTTCTCATAGATCTGCCCTACTTGAATTATTTAAGGGTATTAATTTTTGTGGGGGTACATTTATGTTATTGATAACATATTTTTTTGTTCAAAATGCATTCACATTTTATTTATGATAAATCGTTTTGATAATAAATTAGGAGTCATAATTAATAAAGGTTTGGTTCTTCCAGACATAAAGAAATAATAATATATTATCACAATAATGATAATCACTTTTTAACCTAAGCTCCCTTTGTTATGTATTATAGAACTAATTATATAATACATAATAATATATATAGTTATTCGATATGATTTATAAAATCTATTTATATTTAAAATAAATCAATATAATCTAAAATCTACAAATAAGTTAGAAGGTGTTTATTGTTATTGTAGTTATCAACGGATTTGGTCTGGGCTTCTAATGATGACACCTATCACAGAAAGCAAGCATAAAGAAGAGAGGCAGGTTGGATAACCCTATGGCCACTCTAATGCCTAAGTCAGTTCATCGAGAATAGAGAAAATCATGTTCCAGATAGAGAGGGGCACTTGTAAATTCTGTAGTATGAAAATATTAAATGGCAAGAATTGTCGGTTCATTTACTTTTAATATTGGGGGTATTTATATAAAGCATGGAGTGACCTTAATTTTAAGGACGTTTTCTTGTTGTTGTGTAGATCTTAGGATTCCATTTGAGATATTTGGGAAGTTGCTATTGTTATGTGGGAGTCTCTGCATCTTTGACAATTCAATCCCCAAGAAAGGAGAGTCTTGTGGATGTGGGAGAATTCCTTGGCTATCTGATGAGGATTCAACGGTTGCATTTACTGTAACCACCTCTGAACTCCTCTAAGACATGATTACTATTGTCTCTTATAGTTGATACGTGTAACTAATCAACTGTGAACGAGTTAGTAACTGCTCATCTAAAGTTAGTGGTCCCAGACACTTCTTTAACTATATAAGGGTGAAGAGGTAGTATGCATTATACGATCTAATAAGATTCTGACATGTGTTCATAGGGATACTTAATCCATATGAAAACACGTATTGTTTTCTGGTTGACTGGTTATATCATGATCCTAACAATTATGATAATCTATTATTATTTATTTATGTCTAGTGGTATCAAATGGTTATTATTTATTATTCTTAATTTATTTTAATAAATGATTTATCATAAATAATTCATAAATATAAATAACAACTGTATCCTATTGTAGATATTAGATTATATTAATTTATTTTAAATATAAATAAATATAATAAATCATATAAAATTAATACATATGTCATAATTTTATTGGACATACCAAAAAGAACCTTAAAACTCGTTATTATTGATAAATTATTTCTAAAATAAGTCACAAGAAGGACAGTTGAACCTAAAATCATGTGGGTAGAAGAAACTATTTAATTTCTAACCTATCCCAACATGAGGTTGACTATTTTGCCATAACCATAGTTTGAAAAACAAACTCAACAATATTCTAGTTAAACTACCAATTTTAACTAAAGTCAATTAAGTAGTAGAAAAATTGAAATCACAAAATGGTTCATAGATGATTGATCGAAGCTTAGTTCAGAATAGACCGGCGGTCTGTTTGGTCTAAAAAACCATAATCTTAAGTTGCGATGCTTTTACTGGCCCTGTGATTGGTGGACGAACTAAAATGGAGCTGTGCCGAGTGTCAAAGGCCAAACGAGAGAATGGTTTTTACCCAGAAAAAGAAAAAGAAAAAAGAAAAATAGTGAAAGGTTAGTTTTGTCATTTTGAACGACAAATGAGTTTGGCAACTAACAAAAATAAGGGTAGAGTCGTAAATTATTTGAAAAGTAGAGGGCATTTTCAGGATTAAATTGCAATCCCGTACGTATTGTCCAATAATCCGTATACACATTCAGCTTCGCCGCTTCTTCTATAAATACTCCCTCACCTGCTACTTACATTTCATTCTCCAACTGATTGTTTTGTCTCTCTCTCCTAGGGTTAGGGTTTCTGAGTTTATATTTCTTCTTGGTTTCTTTGAGCTTCTCTGCAAATATTTCTTTCTTGTTTGCTAGTTTTCCTTAACAATGGCGCAGGAGAATGCCGCAATCGTTGATGTCCAGAACGGTGAACACAACGGCGTGAGCTTCTTTGCTCTCAAGCCTCAACTTGTGATCCCAGCTCCTAAGGCCAACGACGCTGTTCAGTTTTACAAAAATGCTTTCGGAGCAGAGGAACTGAAGAGAGTTATGCATCCGAAGAGGAAGGCTGAACAAGAACTGCCTCTTATCCACTCTGCGGAACTCAAGCTTGGTTCCACTATCTTCTCGGTCTCCGACCAGGCCGACGACTCTGATGCTGTGTAAGCCGTTACTCCTTCCTTAGTTCTTTACATTTTGTTATGCTTTTCAGCATTTCCTTCTTGAATATATTGAATCATCTGTTTATGCTGTTTATTCGCTTTTCCGTTCATATATTTTGTTCCATTTCGCTTTCTTCCAATGAATGTTGTGAACGGTACTGCGATCTTTTTTTTCTTCTTCTCTATATTCTTTTGCAGCATCTACGCTTTACCTTTTCTATACTGAATGTTGTTCGTTCTTCAGATATTTTTGTACGGCCAGATATTTTGTTTGTTTATAGAGCTAATCTCTGTGAGATTATACGATATTTGTTGTTTATTTCATCTGATATGCTTTTTCCCTTCTGTGGATTTTCGAGCATCCTTCTTCCCAATACTGTGCCTTATTTTATAAAAAGTGTCGGGCGAATCTCTTCTGTAGTGACTGTAGGAGATAATATTCGCGATCAACGTTCTTTTTACCGGATTTATTCCTCTAAATCTCTTTTATTCTTTGTATATATCCACTGTTACACTGTTTGAGCTTTCCGCCTTTAGAATCTCTTTGGGACTAGATTTGTTATTTACGTGGCCGGTAAACCTTACAGGAGTTCCGCCGTGTTCTGCCTTGAAACCGACGATGTCGCCGGCGCTGTCGACAAGGCAGTGGCTGCCGGCGCTGTGATCATCGCTGAGGTCTCTGAGGGCGAGGGTGTTGACTGCGGTGGGTGTGTTGGGAAGGTGAAGGACCCCTACGGTTTGATCTGGACGATCTGCTCTCCGGCGAAGGAGTCCGCAAATGAGGAAGTTTGAAGATTGACTGGCGTCCCTTTTTGTCTCTTTCTGTGTGAAATCTTTCAAATTTCCTGACAGATGGATTTTATTGGATGATATTTTCAGATAATTGACGGCTAGGATGATAATTTGTTTCTGATGTGGTTGTAAAGATGAACACTTTGGAATGATTGAATGGGAAGTTTTAGTAGTTTCTGTTAATGGTGGTCCCTATTATATTATTATTTCGTGCTAAATTTAAGATAATGCTTGTTTAGATGGTTATTCGTAGAGCTTTATATTTAATTAAGGTGCTTTCACTATAATCGAGCAGACCGTCCTTCCACGCTTGTCTTTTGTGACACGCTTCGTGTGCTTGACTTGGGGAAAAATGGTTCTCCTGTCGGCCGTTGGATCACGGCAAGAATTACTCAAGGAGACGATTTGAACTCCCTTGACTTGTTGCTCTATATTTGAAGCCATATATTTATCGTTGGTATAAATTATTGTTCTTAGATTATGGAATAGGTAGGAGCATGGTTATGGTTGGAGTATTGGTATTGGATTGATTGATGTGTGTTGATTTTGAATTTGGTCGATCCTTATTAAAGCTTATTTCTTACTATTTTGACGAGGATTGAACAAGTGTTGATGTCTCGTTTGATTCGGACATCTGGATTGTGGTTTTGATATGGCTTTCATGTGTGTCCTCTGATACCTGAATTTTTAGAGCCATACGCGGGATATCCATTTTTGGAAACTATTTTAGCTTTTAGCTCTCTTGAGACATGTCTTGCCTTTTTGCCCTTTTGTTGTTGTTATGTTAGGAATGTATTTTCAACTCCAGTTTATGTTGTATTTAATTGTCAATTTTTATATGTATAAAATAAATTTTAGTCGTCAATTTTATGTGTAAAATTAATTTATTACTATATGTATAAAATAAGTTTTTAATAAAAGTTTATATTTGAAAGTTTTTTTTTCTCTTTGGTTTGAATTTCGTTTTCCTCTAATTTTTTTATATTTTGAATTGGGTTTTGAATCTTTTGATTGAATGACAAATGACAATCATTAAATCCTATATTGGTAAGTGTTTTGAGTTCCCTTATTATATGTATAGAGGTCCCTTATTATCAAGAGGACATGTCGATTAGGATAGATACCTTTATATGTATTGATATCTCTATTTGTATGGGACATGCATGTCTCTATGAAGAGATGTGTTTGGAGTCACCTGAAATCGTAACCTTTAATCTTGGAGTTTTAAGTGAACATGTGTGTAAATCCGAATTGCACTTATAATGGATATTTAAAAACCTAAACAGAGTATATCAAATACAACTCAACCTTACATTAGTTCGTGTTATTTCACTAACTTGTTTGATTTTCAAATTTTTTGTTCAATTATGGTAAGTCTTCTCATTGAATCAGTGTTTCTTGAGTAGGGATCACTTGTATGTACGTGTATTCTCCTTGGGATCCCACCCACAATTGATGTGGTATGAGATTCATGTCTGAAGTGTGAGATCTACTGGATATGAATGAGGATTGATTTCAGGGAGAATACAAATATATACAAATGAATTATTCTTGTCTTTTTTCACTGTTTATAACAACATAAGATTTTTTTGGATGATTTATTTTGGAGGGGGAATGATGGGTCGGTTTTAGGTTTTTAGGGGGGGGGGGGGGTGGTCACGGTATGTGAGCTATGAATTCTTTAATGGTGGATTCTAAAATTGTCTAACAAGGTTACGCTGGAACTCGGTGTGATTTTCTTTACATGGTTTATGTATGTATGACCACGGGCCATTCTGGCTTGTGAATGTGATTAGTTTAACTTCTTTTTGGGCTGTGGAATTGTGAATGGTTGGTCCATTTACTCTCTCTTTAATTATTCAATTGAATTGTGTATAAATGCAGCAATTTAGCAATTCAGCTTTTCAGATCTGGTTCAGAACTTAAAAGAGAGAAAGATGCAGGACCACATTTGAACTTTTGATGGTTGAGATTTATGGCTTCGCGTATGGTATGGATTTTGACTAGTCTGAGGATATATATCTCTATTATGATGGAGACATTTTTTTTTGGGTAAGTTATTATGATGGAGACATTGATTTCACTCTACTGAGGATAAAGTGACCATGATATTCAATCGATCTCTGATGATCCCTGGTTTGTCTCCATCTAACCTATAGATAAAGTGGACAATGTTTTTAAATCTGGGTATTGGGCAAGGTATCTGTCATGTTCAAAAGCAATTTGATCCGGATTGCATCATTGTATGGGTCCAATGGAAAGTGGGTAGGTGCAGATATCGTATATAATAATATTAAAACAGAATTGGATTGGGGATTGATCTGGTCCAAAATCGATATGAATCAGTTAATCCAATATTTGATTATTTGAACCATCGAGGGAAGTACTGAAATACCCATTGTTGATGGTTGATGGTCATGGAAAACTCTCTCACCCTTCCCGTTTCAATCAAAATTATTCCCTTGTATATTATGGTTTCAACGATGGCTTAATGAGTGCATGAAGAGGAATCAGTGTCAATTAGATTAACCGGTTAGTAATTCCCATAGGCTCTGATTGGTTGCAAGGGGAATTAAAAAAAAAAAATTAATTTTTTTTTACTTAGAAATGAAACTTTTATAATCAATGCATGTTATCAAATGATTATTTAACTAAATTCAAATCATTCTATATTTAATTATTAACTTATACTTCACTTAGCATCAAAATTCCTTGAATTAAAAAAGTAAAACAAATTTCACATTTAATAACTATCATTCCTAATTATGGTTGAAAATTTAAATAATTTATACAATTATGTCGTGTTATAATTATACAAGTTTCTTTTTTAAATTTAAAAATTTCATTTCACTTCCTTTTTTATTTCCCTTGAAACCAAACTGATCCATACTGATTCAATCCATCTTTTTTTATTTAATTTTAACCTTTTTGCTCCCAATACAAACACAAGTTATGCATTCATTGGCTGTGGTACCGGTTCTCTGCAGGTACCTTTGATACCAACACATGCCATGCACTCATTGGCTATGGAATTAGATCACTGTAGACACCGTTTTTTATTCTAGTTAGTATTTATCCAAGTCAGTATGGAGAATTTTTTTTATAAGTAGACCTAAAGAGAATTGAACTTATAATTTTTTTGAGGATTTAGTCTTACCAACTAAGCTATCCTTTAGAATTACATTAAAAAAATATAAAAAAAGTACAAGTTATCAAATGAGAAGTAGACCCATAAGAGATGGACAATGTCATTTAATCGGTCTTTAAATCAGTCAATTAAGTTAGGTGAAAGTCTAAAAGTTAGTTTATATATTTGGGTTAATGTTAGCTTCATCAAAAAAAAAAAAAAAAAAAAAATATATATATATATATATATTTTGGTAAAGAGAATATGTCTTCATAATGTCATGATTTTGACGTTTTGATGTTATTTTAATTTGGTAGGCCTAATGTTGGATAGAGGGAAAAATCTTTCCTGCCTTCGTATACCAAGATTAGCCCTTGAGGTGGTTCAACAAGGTGGGCAGTGAAGGTAAGCTTATATTAGCAAGGTTTTAAAAACTGGAATCGGGTATAGAATCGGTCTCAATTGATTCTGATTCGAATCGTTTCTGAATTGACTAAGATTTGTTCAGAATTGGTGAGAATTTATCGGAATCGGACACAACAAATTCAATCAGAACCAGAATTGGAGCTGATCAATTCCAATTCGAGACGGCCGATCCTACCCATTTCGATTCAATTTTTAAACCATGCATATTATAGGGACCATGCTAGATCATTTACACTTGAATTCAAGTAATGTTAAGTGTCATGGGCACAACAAATTAATTAGAGATTGTACTACCAAACAACAATAAATATAATTTGAGACTAACCTTTTTAAACTAATGCAAATAATTCATCTTGTCACATATTTATGCAAAAACATCACACATAACGAAATAGTAAAATCGGTTTATGTACTTAGCATGAAAACCGATTGAAGAGTGATGGATGGGTTAAGTTGTATTCAGAACATTTCTTTAAGATTGTATTCACCCCTTATGGTGCAGTGGGTTCTTATGAATCACCCTTCAAGATAAAACATCCTCTTAAGACCCTTATTGATATGTGCACACAAAATCTAGACCTCGTCAAAAAAACCAATGGCTGAGATCAATACTCAAGAGCACAGAGTGGGCTTGGGAATATGAAACGGAACAAGGGTTGGAGGAACATAGAGGGAGAGAGATATGAATTTGTATTCAAAACTTGAGTGAATTGGAATGATGCAACATCATCTATTTATAGATGACAAATGCCTTTCTAAATGGTCACTTCCAAGGGTATAAGTGTATCTCTTCATACTAAAAGGTATAAGTCACCACCCTTCAAGAAGAGTATATATATTTAGGTATGTATCTACATCCATATCTATATCCATATTCAACTCAAAACAAAACTCAATTTGAATTTCCCTCAAAAATGAAAAATGAAACTTTGAATTTTGTTGGAACCTTGGCCAGATTGAGTAGTACAGAGTAAGTACAGTGTGTTGTCATTGTTGGCAACCTTGACCAAGTGATATGGAAGAGAGAGATTGTCTACAAGCAGTGTAGATAGTTAGCAATCAAAGTGGTCAATAAGTCGGCTCCAAGTGTGGTTGAAGACCAGAAAGAAAAGAGAGAAATAAGAGAGTGAAAGAGGAGAGAGAAAAGAGGAGAGAGTGTGGTGGGGACCAGGTGGGTCCCACCTAAGGTGGCCAGCCACCTAGGCAGCCAGACCACCCAGCTGGCCTGCCAACTAGGCAGCATAGCAGGCCAAGCCATGCCATAGCACATCCCAACAAAGCAGGCCAGCCAGCAGCCCGCAAGGCCAATTAGCAGATGTGCTGCGCGCACAGTAACCGCATGCAACCACAGGCCGCGCGCGTGCACAAGGAGCCCGCGCATGGACCATCGCAACACCCTCGCGAGGTGTTCGACCTTATGCCCAATAAAGCAGGGTCCTTAGGACCCTACTGAAAATTTTCTCTGAATCGGCCCTTAACAAAGGTTATAGAGGCCATTTTATATGGTCTTAGGGGTATTTTTGGAAGTCGCTAAAAGGAAGGATTCAAAATGGATAGCCAGATATATGCCACACATCCTAGATCCAAATCCGATGGCTTTCAAAAAGGCGGGATCTGGTGTGCTGCAAACGCTCCGTCAAGATGCTCCCGCGAGCATTAGGATTGGCTGGAAGTAGGATATTAATGTGAGCCGTGACAAATAAAAACGCCTCAATGATTTGGTGCTATCACGAATATGATGCGCTGATTCGGGGGATTCTGATCCAGCGGCTAGGATAGCCGCCAATCGCATAGGGCGTGATGGATTCAGATCTAAGGGTCCAGCATATTTCCCGCTTTCCTTTGAATGATCCAGCAGCCTAAGTTGAAGGTGCCATCTACGCCAATCAAGTCTCGACAACGTTGTATGGTGGGACAGTGGCGGCGGCGCTATTATGTGTCGCGGTGCATGATTTAATCTGAGAAGATTCCATTTAGAATGTTTTTATAGGCTGATCTTTTCCTGGCCATATCTCAGCTGTCCGATCTCTGATTTGGGCATATAAGATATCAATATGAAGGGAATTTAAAAAAAACTTTCCAAACTAGTTGGAGCTCGAGAAAAAGAGAAAAAAGTGCGATTTCAGGGCAAAAACTCTTGTTCGAGCTTTAATGAGCTGTGTATGACTTCCACCTACTCTGTATGGCCATTAATGCTTTAGTGAAGCTAGGGTAGAGTACTGAGACAGTGTATTGAGTGTCCAGTGAAGTCATGGTGATGAAGAATGACTTGTGTAGCCAGTGAAGAGATGGAGAAGCTTGCACAGTGAGATCTACACTTGCTGTGAACAAGTCGGGAAAGTAACTTCGCACACAAACTCTCACAATGATGAATGTGATAAATGAGATGAGTTTGTAATCATTATATGCTTTATATCTGTAGTTTGTCAAGTCGAGGCCTGATAGGTTTGTGGGTAATAGCTCATATTCAAGTTGTAGCTTGTCTTACCTGGTGGTGTAGCACCTTACTGTTGTAGCAGTTGAAAACTACCAATTAAAGTTGAGTATTGGGTATAATACGAAACCCTGTTTTGGGTATTATCCCATGGAATAGCCATTACAGGGCGTGATAGGTGAACCACGTTACATAATGTGTCATGTGGATGTGCATGTGGTTGTTTATGAGTGTGGCATAGAAGTGCGTGGTATGCAGGCTAGGTGTGCACACCTGGTAGGCCAAGCCCCTGGTATGGATACCTGTGGGTGTGTGATTGGTGTGTATCACGAAATGTGTTAACATGTTAAGTGCGTACACATCTATCCTTGATAGCTCAAAGCAGTAAAGTATCATCAATCAGCTCTTGGCAGCATAGAGGTTTCTGTGTTAAAAAGTTTTATTGGTCACTGATTCACCCCCCCTCTCAGTGTTAATTTGGGATTTACAAATTTAATTTAAATTTTTTTGAAACATTATTTGTTTTTGGATTTAAAAAGCAATAGAGATTCTATGAGTTATGACATGATAAGAATTACATGGAGTTTGGGTTTGAATCAACCTCTAATGCTTATGTTATGCATCGTCAATATTTAAAATAGATCACACATATACGAATAATTCGACTTCAATGATTCAGATCATATGTTTATGTCACACATTATAGTTTGACCTATTTTCAACCTGCGGATTGTAGATCGATGTTCTACCCCACGACATTCTGAATAAATTAACTTTTACAAAAAAAAATCATTTACTTGCAGACTACATCTAGCTAGGTACAATAAATAGGGGTGTAAGTTTTACCTTGACGATCCTAATCCGCCCAGGCCCGCCTTGAACCCTGGTAGGGTTGAACCCGGCTCGAACCCTAACAGCGCTGGGTTAGGGCTTAATTTTTTATCAACCCTGGCAGGGTTGGGTTGGGTTAGGGTTGACCCCCTGGGTTGAGCCCGCCTGACCCGACCCAAATACAACCAAACCCTAGGCCTAATCTCTTGTTTCTCTCGATTCTCACCTAATCTTTCTTGACAGTTGACTCTCAGTCTCTCAGACAATGTCTCAACACCTCTTAGAGTCGGCAACGCTTCCCAGAGTCGGCGGCGGCCAGTCTTCCTTAATCTCTTCGACTCTCCTTAATCTCTCTCCTCCCAGAGTCGGCAACACCTCCCAGAGTCGACAGTGGCTAGGCCCTCCTTAATCTCTCCGACTCCCCTAATCTCTCTCTTCCCAGAGTCCGCAACACCTCCCAGAGTCGATGGCGGCCGGGCTCTCCTTAATCTCTCCGACTCTCCCTAGTTTTGGGGAAGGCGGAGGACTCATTGTTACTCATCATAGTTTTTTTATTAGGTGGCAGATGACTCATTACTGGTCAGTATATGATTCTTTTGTTTGATCTATTGTTGTCTCTATTAATTTCTTCTCTCTGTTTTCTTTTTTGGGGATATTTGGTTAATTAGAAGGCGATCAGAAAAATGTGAGGAGTTTTCCCTGTTTTGAGTTAAATGTTTTTTATAGTTTAATTGTAATTGTTTCGACTATATTTGCTGATCTATTAGAAAACTGTAAGAAAATTTTACTTTATTTTGAGTTATGTGTTTTCAATCTTTCTGTTGCTCTTTTGACAGATTGAGTACGTTGTTTGATTTTTGTTGTTTTTATTTTATTTGTTGATCTTTTAGAGTTCCTCTCTGTTTTGACTACCTATCTTGTTCATATTTTGTTCACATTTTCATCGACAGAGATTTATGATTCTCATGAATGTTGTAATGGACAATCAAAAACATGTTTAATGATCGACAGGAGATTTCGATTTGAGCTAAGATCAAATGGGTTTTAAATGAATTGTATGATTGATATCGTTTATCCTCTCTTTTTTTCTCTTTTACCTACGTGGATATTTTTTTTCTCTTTTTACCTCCTCCTGAATCAGGATTAATCAGGGTTAACCCGGCCCAATCCGATCCTGTCAGGGTCAATTAGGGCAGGTTAGGGTTAGGCTCAACCCTGCCAAGATCAGGGTTAGGGTTATACATTTTCTGACCCTGATAGGGTTGGGCTGGGTTAGGGTTAAATTTAAATAGTCAGGGTTGGGTTAGGGTTTTGAAAAACCCGGCCCAAAAACCCGGCCCAACCTGGCCCTATTGCAGCCCTAACAATAAATATTGAAAACTAAGATCCGAAACTTTTGAGCGAATTCTATTTATGTAATTGAAAAATTCTTAAATCAATTCGAAACCAAGTTTTATTTAAACCTGTTTTTTTAACCAAAATTTGACCGAATTTTCAAATTAATTAAATGAATTGTTCTGAATTTTGAATTTTGAATTTTGCGCCTTTTGAATAGTACTTGAATCCAAATTTGCTAACTATGCACACCATTAGATATGTAAATAGATCGGACGAGGATGCACATGTGATCGGATCTCGATATGGATACCTCTAAATGGATATTATTGCATATTAAATTCAGATTTTTGATTATTTATTTACATCCCTGTCTTATGTAACCCATACCTTCCTCCCTTAGTCTACACAATTCGCTTTCAATCCATGACTCTAAGGTGTTTATCTTAATTATGAGTTTCTTCAAGAACCTATAAAATTTTGAAGAACCCTAAGGTCATTAGTTACTTAATTTTTATTATAAGTTGGATGTCTATTAGGGTCAGATATAGATTACGTTGTGAGTTTTCTGAAATTTGGATCCGGATGCATGGTTACCAGATAACCTCAGCAGTATTTGGCATCCAAAATTAAAACATTGGGTCACAGAAAAGGGATAAATCCCCATAGACTTTGTTTGATTGCAAGGGGAATTGAAAGAAAAGGGAAGTGAAGTTTTTATACTTTAAATGAAAATTTTTGTAATGATTATAGCACATGCTATCACATTACTATCTAACTAAAAACTAACTCTAAATTATTCTACATTTAGGTATTAACTTACACTCCATTTTGCATCCAAATCCCTTCCATTTGAAAAGGGAAATAAATTTTATATTTTATAAAGGAAAATTTTCATATACACTCCATTAAGGATTGAAAACCTCATCTAACCCCACAAGATTGTAAAAACCTCAACTACATCCAACTAACTTACGGAATTATTGAAATACAATTTTACCCTTCATACTAAAAATTGAAAAAAAATAAAAATGATAAATGACTAATTTGACCTGTGTAATTGAACTGTGTTTCTCTCCTTTTCACTCTCACCCAAACCCTAACCCCCTCTGCATTGGTCCCCTTTGCATTGTAGTCCACGACAACATCCCATCTCTATATAAGAACATGGATGAAAATTATATGGATTTGATGAAATTCAGTAGATATTTCTTGAGAACTGTGACATATTTGGAATTTCTTGAGTAGATTACTATCTAGATCTGGTTCGAGTTACACTTGATCCAATTTACCATTCTGAAATTTGGATTGATACCATAAGGTAGATTCTGCAATTTCATGAGTCCCATGAGTTCGTTGCATCTGATCACCGCTGGAGTTTGTGTAATATAAGCTTCTAGGGTTTTCGATGGTATAATTTTACTTTATATGCCCAATAACCAAAGCCTGTTCACTTAGAAGTGATTCCTAGTGTCTGGCGGATTCTGGGGACGCCACTGGGATCTTCGTCGCATTTCTCCAGTGCTCCCAATAATTTCTGCCGCTTGTCTGTGGCGGATTTTGGGGACGCCACTGGGATCTCATCAAATCCCATCAGCCGCGCCACCACAGAGTAAAAGTTCCATAATCAAGGCGAGCTCGTCGAGACACCATCTCGAATTAGCAAAGTTCTTCGAGAAAATGATTATGGCTAACCTTGATTCCTTGATTGCCTTTTCTATCGCTACAGAGATCGGCTCTCCTATTTTCAATTCCTTTTCATCCATGAATGTTTTGATCCCTTCTCTTTCGAGGGTGGCGTAGAGGATACGTGTGAAGTTGTTTCGTGTGTCCTCTCCTTTGAAACTCAAGAATATATTGTAAGTCATCTAGAGGAGAACGATGAAGATGAAGAAGATCGGATAATTTGAAATAGAGTTGCAGAACTGAAAAAATTGTGAAATTAAGGATGAAAATTGAGAAAGTGTCTCCTCGTTTTTCTTCAAGTTCTCTTTTTTTCTTAGCCATTCTTGGTTGGAAGCTTCCTTTTATTATTTTTTTTTCTTCTTTAATATTTTTCTATGCGAGGTTATCAAAGGGAACGAGTTCCACGGTCAAATAATTTTTTTACGCTGGATATCTGCAACCAACGTTGGGCTCCATGGCACCTCGCAAGAGAATCTCCGGAGGTCACATTCAGGAGGTGGGTATTTCCCTAACAATTGAATTTCTTCTTTTTTCTCATGGAATTTTTCTTCCAGAGAAGGCTTTGGAGTCTTGGGAGAAGAAGAGGAGTCTCTGTCCTGTTTCCGAGCTGGAGAACTTGAAGAATGAGTAAAAAGATCTGTACAAAAAAATCCAGAAAATTATTTCATTTACCATCAATCAAGACCGTTGAAATAGTATAAATTTCTTGAATGAACTGAGTAACGAATGAATAAAGGGTATTTTCGTGTTTTAACAAGCCTAAAAGGGTATTATCGTCCATTAAAATATTCAACGCATCTAATGTCAACAGCTAACTGAAATATTTAACGGAGTGGACTTCGTTGATTAACGGAGCAAACTTTTTGGGTACTAAATGAAGTTTTTGCAATCTTGTGGAGGTAGATGAGGTTTTCAATCCTTAATGGTGTGTATATGAAAATTTTTCTTTTATAAATATCATTACTAAATATGTTAAGAAAAATAAAATAAATTTTACATCTTATACAATCATATTTTGTTACCACTACAAAAGTTTCTATTTAAAGTATATAAATTTGATTTCCCTTTCCTTCAATTCCCCTTGCAACCAAACAAAGCCGTAGGGTTTCCTAAAAGTTGCAAAGTTCTTTAGACTTATATCTAATCCGCCTTGTTTTCAACCCGTCTCTCTTAGACCCTATGGAACATGAAGTTCATGAAGGATTGGTTTCTCTTTCAAAACAACTTTGTAGTCAGTTTTTCGGGTGGTAATTGTTAAGGATATGGTTACAAATTTGAATCTAAAATCAAATCTATAACGGTATTTGTATTTATTTGAATTTAAATTCATTTAAATTTTAAATTCAAATCTGTAAATGTATCCTTTAACAGTAATTGGTGGCTCAAATTGAATGGGTAAGGCAACCCTAAAATCAAAGGAAATTGAACTGGTGCACGTGAACAGTACTTGCAAAACTGGACATTGAACTAATTTGTGTTAATGCTGCAACTGAAAATAGATGAATCAAATGGAAATTCAATTAAGAATCTGAAAATCAGATGATTCCTACTGGCAGATTAGTAGTTCATGCACAAATTAAACAGACAGATTAGTAGTTCATGCACAAATTAAACAGACAGACAGAACAGAATTCAAATTGAGGAAATCAACAATCTAACCTCTCAAAATTGATGAGGAAATCAGCTAAACAAACCTGCAAAACAAGAATATGGTTCTGGGTAGCAAAGAAAATAAAAGAAGGGAGAGAGAGTAATTAAAATCCTGAACTTCACCGACTTCAAGAGTTAGAAACACCTCTTCAAATAGAGATTGAAACATCAGACCCCTGCTCTACTTAGTTACAGATTCTATCCACAGTAAGACTAAAAGCCAATCCACAAAGAAGAACACATCAGTTGAAGTTTCCTAACTAGAAAATACTAAAATTGATAAAACAAAAACACAAAAACAGACACTGATTGGATTTAATAGAGTTCATACTAAGAGAAAAACCTTGTTAGATATCTCCAATTGCTTCATATATTTTCTCAATTGAATGTAATTAAGCTATCATTACATCTTCAAGCAGGTTTTTGAACAACTGGGCTTTAGTAAAACTACATCAGAAGAGATGGGCAAATTAGGATCTAAGATCGAACGTAAACATAAGATAAACCAAAGGAAAAGACGTTCTTTTGCATCTCTCTATCAATAAAACTCAATCTATCAACTGCAGAAACCAAGAAGGAGGTGAAAGATGGAATTCAGGAAACTTTTCCTACTGCTCGGCTTCTTGTACACTCGTATAGAATCAAGCTACAATGAAAAAAGTATTTTAGAAATATTTAAACTAAGAGGGGATTTGTGAATTCATCAGGGAAGAGGCAGCTTCCACGTAGGTGCATATAAAAACGGACAGTAGGGAGTTTGGATCACTTGCATTTACATGTACACTCCATGAGATCTCATTACCTTCAATGTGGTGTGAGATTGTTGGGTTGGTGTCTTGTATTCTGTGAGGTTCACGTAATTATAAGGGATAATATTTGGGTTGGTGTCTTGTATTCTGTGAGGTTCACGTAATTATTAGGGATAGTATTTCATCCCTTGCTGCCTTTCACTCTCTCTCTCTCTTCTCTTTCTCTTCTTTTCTCCTTCCTCTGTTGTTTTCCTAATCTTATCTCCATGTCTCTGCTAATTGGGAGTCTTCCTCTGTTGTTTTTCTAATCTTATCTCCATGTCTCTGTTATTTTGTGAGTATGCAGACTTATTATTTTGTGTTTTTACGATTTCTAAGTTCTAAAAAAGTGTCAACTTGATGCCGAAAACTGGTAATGTACCATTTATATTGATACTTGTATACCATTTTCTATCTAGTAAAGTATGGTTTTCTATCCGGTACGATAATGGTTGATACTGATATACTGGCGGCACGTACCGTTTAGATATCCATTTGTCTATGGTTCATATATTGATTTGTATATATATTTTTATACTGTTTATTTATCAACTCACACACTCGCACTGTCATACAAGCACTCCACTAGTCCACATTGCAGTAAAATTTTGAACCTAATTAGAATCGTATTTCATACCAAATTTGAAACCTAAGTCTGAACTGAGTAAAAATCGTATTTCATATTATATAAAAATTGTATACTATACTAGCTAAATCATATCGAAACCATAGCGAGCCAGTTTGGTAATGGTAAAAAAAAAAAAAAATCATATTTCTACCAGTACGGTGCTGTTATGATAACAATGTATAAGCTTTTATTTAAAATAAAAAAAACCTAAATGTATAAGCTATTAAAATCTGTTGGAAGATTAGAATTGGTATTGCAAGTTATAAACGGCTTATAAAAATGCGATTAGGTCGGTGCCCGACCGAAACCAACTAGGACAGATTGGTTGACACCCCTGACTCCAACCCCCTCATAACATGGAATTTAGAATTTAGATTGTATGTATTGGATATTAGCCAAAACCTCTTGCCTCTATTAAAAAGAAAGATAAAAATTAACCAAATACAAGCCATTTTACCACCGAAAAGCCAAAATAAAAATAAAAATCTAGGATCATATTAATAAAATCAGATGGCCATGATTGTTTTTAAACTCTTTGACAAACGACCCACATTTCTCTAGCGTGGGACCAAACTAGACTCGTTAGGGTGTGAGGCAGCTACGTTTACATCCTTTGTATTATCTCGTAGAAGATCAGACATGGCAAAGGAAGAGTGGTCCTTCATCTGTAGGAGGGTTCTTCTTCTGCTCCCTTGGATGCTTTTTTTTGATGATGATGATGATATCCTGTTAAGAGTTGCAGGTGTACGTAGCTTCAAGAAGCAGAGTAAACTAAAGCAAAGAAATCAGAAAGAAAACTCTATTCTCGATATGTATTGAAATGACTGAAAAAATAAATTATATATGTCTGACAGTAATAAAGAAAATCAAGAAAATAAAATATACAAGGACAAGTGTTGGTCGATGTCTATTTGTTTAACATGCCCCTTCAAGCAGACTGAGGTTGGAGCCGAAGGTGAAGCTTGCCAGTAAAAAGTGAAATGGGCCCTAGCCCAGAGCTTTAGGGAATAGATTTGCACATTGTAAATGAGTCCGTATGTGGTGTGTACGTATAATCCTTCGTTGGATTTTTTTCACATACAAAATGGCAATCAATCTCCATGTGTTTGGTCAGCTCATGAAAGACCGGATTTACAGTAATATGAAGGGCTGCTTGGTTGTCACAAAATACATCCATAGGAAAATGATGAGAGATATGTAAATCAGCAAATAATGTTTTGAGCCATGTGAGCTCACAACTCAAATTTGATAAGGCGCGATATTCTGCCTTGGTGGAAGATTGAGCAACCACAATTTGCTTCTTGGTTTGCCAGGAGATGAGACTAATCCCAAAAAAAGCTATATACCCTGTTGTGGAGCATCGTGTAAATGGGCAGCTTGTCCAATCTGAATCACAAAAACCAGATATGACCGGTTTTGAAAATTTGGACATATGAATACCAAGAGGTAAAGTGCCTTTGAGATACCGAATTACCTTTGTAGCAGCATTCAGATGTGGTTGCCGTGGAGCATGTATAAATTGATTGAGTATGTGAACCGAAAAACAGTATCTGGTCGTGTAACAGTAAGGTATATGAGATGACCAACTAGGCGACGATAAGAAGTCGGATCAGTTAATAAAGGCCCATCTTCGTTATTGAGCTTCAAGTGTTGCTTCATGGGAAAAGAGTTAGGTTTGCTGCCAAGTAAGCCCGAATCATGTATGACATCAAGGGTATATTTTTGTTGAGATAATAAAATCCCATCAGTCATTGAAATGACTTCAATACCCAAGAAAAATGTAAGGAGCCCGAGATTTTTGATAAGAAAATGAGTGCTCATTTGGGCTTTTGTATTGGATTTATGGGCCGCATCCGAACGAATTATGATGATGTCATCAACGTAAACTAGGATGACAGTGAATATAGGTCCATTAGTATAGGTGAATAAACTTGAGTCTGCCAGTGACTGAATAAAGCCCATATCAATAATTGCATCAGTGAATTTCCTGAACCACTGTCGTGAGGCTTGTTTAAGCCCATAAAGAGATTTACGTAACTGACAAGACATACCAGGTTGTAAAGGGGAACCATTATAAAGATATCCCTGTGGTAGTGACATGTAAATTTCCTCATCAAGGTCACCATTGAAAAAGGTGTTCTTTACGTCTAATTGATGAAGAGTCCAATTCTTTGAGACGGCAAGGGCAATAAGGCAGCAAGCTGATACCAATTTTGCCACTGGGGCAAAGGTATCATGGAATTCTAACCCTTCCAATTGTGTGTAGCCCTTAGCTATAAGACGCACTTTGTAGTGCTCTATGGTCCCATCTGCAAGGCGTTTAATTTTATATACTCATTTACAACCAATTGGGCAATTTCTCGGGTAAGGTTTCCATAGTCCAAGTTTTATTTGCCGTTAAGGCCTGTAATTTATCATACATGGCCTGCCTCCATAATGGGCTTTTGTAGGCCTGTAAATAAAACCATGGTTCAACTTGGGTACAAAGACTTGTAAACAAAGTCTTATGGGTGGGACAAGTTCTGGCAAATAGAGAAATGTGAGATTGAATAGGATAGGGATTACCTGTCGCAGTTGAAGTGATGGATCGGGTTGACTGAATGATAGAAGTACACACAAAGTCATTGAGAGCAGTTGAAGGCCTGCGAATACGGGTAGAACATCTGAGATGTGGAGTGGTAGTGGGCTGGGTAGGAGATGGATTAGTAGGTTGAATGGGTTGGGTTGCATTGGGTTCAGTTGGAACGGGTTGAGTTGCGTTGGGTTTGGTTGGAATGGGTTGTGTTGCATTGGGTTCGGTTGGAATGAGATTTGGTTGGGCTGGAAAAGAAGGAATTATAACAGGGTTGGGAATTGGTGATGAAGTATCGGTGAAAGTATCAAATTGATATGCATAATTATTTTTGTTAAGGAAATATTGTTTCATGGAAAATAACATCTCGACTGTAAATTTTTTTATGAGATTCAAGATTGAATAAACGATAAGCATGACGATTATTTTGATACCCCAGAAAGAGACAAGCAGAGGACCGAGGAGAAAACTTATTGGTAGGCATAGGATTATGGCATAAGAGAGACAACCAAATACTTTGAGGTGGGTATAAGAGGGGGGTTTGTGGAATAAAATTTCGTAAGGGGATTTCTTTGATAATAGTCGGGTGGGTATACGGGTTTATCAAGTAATAGGCAGTAAGATGACATTCACTCCATAATTCTAATGGTAAATGTGATTGTAGACGTAAAACATGAGCTACTTGAAGCAGTTGTCGATGCTTACGTTCTACAATCCCATTTTGTTGGGGGTTATAAACACCTGTAAGTTGGTGAAGAATTCCAAGAGAAGAAAACAAAGATTGAACAATAGATGATAAAATTTTGGAACTGTTATCAGTGTGGATGGATTTGATAGAAACAAAAAATTGAGTTTTAATCATGAGAAAAAAATGTCGAAGAAAACTACATGCCTCAGATTTATAATGCATCAAGAATACCCGTGTTGGGTGTGAAAAATCATCTACTATACTGAGAAAATATCTATAACCAGAATGAGAGGGTTTACAAAATGGCCCCCAGATGTCATAATGTACTAATTGAAAAATTGAAGGAGAATGGGTAGTAGCAGGAGAAGAGAGAATTCAAGTCTGTTTTGCTAACGGGCAGACTTCACAGTGTTCATTTACAGAAGATAAACCAAGCAAATGAAATGAAAAATGGGAAGGGTGTCCAAACCATGAGTGTTGTTGCTGGAATCCGGAATGGAATCCCTAGGACAAACAATATGGAACTTCTAATGAAACAATGGAGCTCCTTCTCAGAACAAGGGTTCCCTGAGACACTATTGATCAATACTATTTCCTTTCCTACTGAACTTGGATATTGAAAGAACTCAATCGAAAAACAACCAAAAGTGAGTGAGAGAGAGAGAGAGAGAGAGAGCTTTTTTTTAGAATTCCCAATTCCAGTCTATCTTATTTCATGCTCTCTTGTTACATATATAGATTCGTGAATGTGAAACTTTCTTAGGCCCGTTTCCTTATGTCTGTCACTACTTTGATCATTAGCTGTAAGACCCATATCGAACTAATCGGTCTTACCACCTTGTACCAGGTCTACCAATCATGGTCGAGCCAAATGGACCGAGTGCGTGAAGGAAGTAGCGAAACCAAGTATTAAACTGACCCAAAAACAGTAAAATAGAGGGCAGGGTCGCATACCCAGATAGGCAGAGTCGGACCCCCCTCATTAGGAAGTCAAACCCCTGAAATTTTGACCCGGGGTCGAACAATTTAGACCTGAGGGTCGACGGGATCTTCGACCCCCTCATCGATCCCCTCATTGCCGACCGAAACCGTAAATAGGAAACTTTCCAAATTTCAAAGGGATTCTTTCCTAATCTCAATGAGACTTATTTTGGGAGGTTTTCCTCTATAAATAGGACGTCCCTAAGCCTCTTTCACTCCTTTTGAAACCCTAATTGAAAGTGAGAGAAAGAAAAGAGAAGGAGAAGAGAAGAAAAGTTGGAGAAGAATTCAGAGAAATCTCTGAATCTCAGCAAACCTAAGGTATGGGTATGTTTTCATTAATGATTTAAGACCTTAGAATAGTTCATGAAGAGGGTATGGTCTAGGAGAAACCCAAATCATCCATCCATGGGAGGATTTCAATGAAATCCATGGAGGAAATCAAGGTAGGCAAAGTAAGGAAGAAACCTAGAGTTTTAAGTCATAAAACAAGCATATAATGGATTGTGGAAGTAAGCCATAGGACCCAAACATGAAAGAATGGACTGTAGGATGAAATTCTCGACTCAAACCAAGGGGGGTCGCACGTGGGGTCGATTGGGAATCGACCCTACCAGACCACATGATCGACCCCCAATATTCGGGAAGTCCAGGGATGGGGTGGTCGCACCCAGGGTCGATGGAACATCCGACCCTGGCATCGACCCTACCCCTGGGGGTCGCAGTAAACTGCTACCTTACCTGCGACCCGTCCTGCGACCCTCGCTTAACAGCAAGCCTAAAATTGTCGGAATGAATTCTAATTAAAATATATCGACTTGTTAGGTTTTCCTATTGATATAAAAGTGATTCTTAAAGCTTGAAAGAGGATCTACACTCAAGCAAATGTGAGGGAATAAGACCTAAACTAATTGGATAATAATAAACTATTTTTATTTTCTTGAGTCCAATGCCATGACTGATTCTATGCGTGTATGCTTGTAATGTGCATTCAACATGTCATCCAATATTACTGCTATTAATGTTCATGCATATTTGATTTATTTATAACATGATGACGATGATGATGCTAGGAATAGACATGTGAATGTTTGTGTGTGGTTAGTGTACTTGATGCGAGTGGGGAATCTGGGGAGGTGTTATGCGGTGTTTGATCCGGGCACTTTAGCTCTATCTCTACTCAAGTCTTGTCCACTGGCATCGTCGTATCGCCATTACCTTAGCAGAACTATTACGTCGTAGGGAATCAGGGGAGGTGGTCTCGGACCGTGTAGTCTTCGACTCTGTCGGGGGACCTTAGCTCTATCTCTATGGACGTATTGAGGGATGCTGGGGTGAGGCCTTGGGTATACTGTTTGACATTAGGATTGGTTAGTTGCGAGCCCAGTTTGCAAGCCCTCGCCAGTAGGGGCTTACGTGTTGGTATGGGTAAGGCATCAGGGGAGGTGTTATGCGGTGTTTGATCCGGACACTTTAGCTCTATCTCTATTCCATAGTGGGTGCATGTGGGACGACAATAAACGTTAACCTTTGGACGGCTTCATACACTCGTGTATAGAGGTGAGGCGGCCACCGAACCTTTCTATAGCACATTGCAAACTTATATACCAGACCACAGATATGAATTGAATGCATGCATATGTTTGTTGCATTATTTTGTTTGCTCACTAAGCCGTGATGTGTGCTCACCCTTTCGACGTCGAATATTTTTAGTTGATGATGCAGGTACGACTGTGGAAGATTATATGAATGCTTCTGTGTACGGACACGTTGCTGCGATGGAGGCTGAAGACATAGTGGAGACGCATGACTCCTCATGCGAGTGCAACTCATGAGTTTTCGATTAGATTTTTATTTGAACTATTAAGGAAATATATTTTTGATATTTTATTTACTTATGTCTCGATTGATACAACATAATTTGATATTTTATTTATGATTATCACAGTTAGATTCCTCAGTTCATTTAATATTAAGACTTCCGCTGTTGTGTATTTATTCTGATTATGGTTGTGGATGTGTATGGTTTAATTTAAAAGGACACAGCCTATTAGAGATCCTGGTTGAACCGTTGGTTTATTAACGGTTCATCACACCATTCTGAATGGTGCGAAATTGGGGTGTGACATTAGCTATCTAATGTATAGTAGGTTCGCATGCCTACGACCCCCTAGACCATGCTACAGTGTCTTGTCAACCACTTTTCGATCCCCTTAGATCCTTTTCGACCCCCCTGTTGGGCTATGTTCCCCATAACCTCCAAATGTCCGTTTTCTGTCCTTGCGCTTTTACCAAGTAATATTCTGACGATCCGCCGATTTAGACCGAGATCTTATGACCCGGCGGTCAAATCAGCATACCTTGCATTAATGGTTGTTGTCAGCATTTATGGCCATTAAAGACAATCCATTAATGGCCCCACCACCCTTGTCAACTTGTCGCATCTTGTCCGAGTCAGACCAGAGGGTCGAACATGAGCTTTTTTACAATATTTTCCGTAATGCCCTCTTTCCCATATCATGGATCTTGGACATTAAATAAACACCACGTGTTCATCACCAAAAGATCATTTGAAGTTCCCTTTCTAAGGTTGGATTTAATCATCAACCATTATTTTCCCTAACAGAACCCCCTTGTTTCCTTTTGAGTCGCTTCAACTGAAGGAGACACACTTTTAATGGAAAATATCTTCTTCTGAACACGTGGTCGATCCTCCTCCGCCCTCTCTATGGCATGATTATCTCTATCTGCCCCTCTTTTTTGGAACTTGAACGCCTGCTGTCCTGAAATAATGTCTGTAACATTCTTGCCATGATTAGGGTTAATCCCAGTTTTAAATGCTCCTGGTGCCGTTTCTATTTCCATTGAGCCATCGCTTTTTGAATAGTGTCCATCTCCCACCAATTATCGATCATCGCATCCGTCCACGCGTCATTTCCCCAACAAGCGTCACGTCTATCTCTCTCCCGTCAGTTACAACGCTCAAGAATCACCATGACTGCCAGCTTGGGACCCACTGGTCAGCAAACCTATAAATATCTTCTTCCTTCTTCTCATCTCCTTCCCCATACACTTGCTCTTTGTAGAACTTTTCCACGAAGGCTTCTCTCTGAGTTTTTTCTGGTTCTTCCTTCCCCGTTCTGTAAGAGGCATCTTCATTTCCATAGAGATTTTCGGTGACCCGAACATTATCTAAGTAAGTTCCGTTCCTGACCTTTATATTTCTTTTATTTCTTTGCTAACCAACCATGGCTCGTGACAAAGCCGTAGTCAGTCGTATTTTCAAACCTACCCTGCGTCGATCGCATCCCCTGCAATCTACCCAGGGTGGGGAGAGCTCCAGTGGTAACCCCGGGAGCTCTTCCCAAGATTTCTCTGATGAGGCTGGTCCTCTCTGTGTGGCTTCCTCCGTGAAGTCCGTCATGAGTGAACCCAAACTCCAAAACCTTAGGGCTTCCTTCCGAGTCCCCAATTCGGTGGAGTTAATCGTTCCGGTCCCAGAGAACCGGGCATGCCACCCTTATTCTCATAGAATGGTGGTAAACCTTAACATGTTCCTGTCTGGTTTTCTTTTTCCTTGCCACCCCTTGGTCTTCGAAATTCTCAGTTACTATGGCCTAGCTCCGACTCAGATTCCGCCCAACTCTTGGGCTCACATCCACTTCTTCATCATATTCTTTCTTAGATGTCGAGAACCCCCCACATTGAGATTTTTTCAATTTCTGTTCGTGTCCTGAACTGGCGTGAGCCTTCGACCCATAGAACAAAACCCAACGAAATCTATTATTTCTTTCGTCGAAATTTAGACATAGTTCCTCCCATGATAGAAACCACCCCCTCCTCTGTTCCTCATTGGAAAGAGAGGTTCTTCGGAGCCATAATACGGCGGGGTCATACTCTTCAAGGAATGCGCTCTTTCCCCATCGAGAACCGGTGGCAATTCATCGACCCCTCCATAGTGGGGGTCGCCCCACCTCTGACACCACTCGAGATGGAGACCCTCGAACGGGTAGGAGATCGAGGGAGGGCAATCCAGTTCAAGGATCTGTCCAACAACCAATTTCTGTTCCTATATGGACTGAGTAAGTTTTATGGTAGTGCTAACCTTCTCCTTTACGTTTGTTTGTGAATTCCAATTCTAACGATTTTCTGTTGATCTGTGATGCAGTGGAAGGCTTGGACGACAGTATATGGGAGGATCTGATGGGGACGGATCTGTTCTGACACCAGCAGTGGGAAAAAGAAGAGATAGTGGCTTCCGTGGCCCAAAAATTGGCGGCCCTCGAAAGAGCCGTAGATGTTACTCCTGTTGTTCCTCCTGAGATCCCGTCGATACCTCCCGTGAGCACCGCTCCAGTGAGTGTCGCTACTCCCCTCGACCCTGAGTCATCAAGCATTCCACCCATCGAATGCTCTGAGCCAGACGCTTCCTCCGAAGTACCAGCCTCCGATCCTCTTCCTTCTATCGAAGAATCCGCTTTACCGATGATCATTGACGTCGATGAGGAGGGTATGTACTCTTTCTTGTGTCTTTGTTTATTTTTCGACCCCCTTCCACGATTCTAACTTTTTTTTTTTTTTTTTAGATGATGATGAGGCCACTATTGCAGAAACAGTGCATAGGTTGAAAAGGAAGGAAATTTCCTCCGAGGCCCCCCGGCTCATCTTCCCGGAGGATACCCCCCACTACATCCTGCAGCGGATCCCGGCTAGCCCTCCACCACTGCGCTCACTTCTTCCAGGAGAGACACCTGTTCACCAGGTTCCCCCCAGATCCTTAGACGAGCCAGCACCAATCGACCCCGCCCTGTCCAGCCCTCCTCGTGATGTCGAGCCTATTTCTTCCTCATCCATCCCTTCGACGGTGGATTCAGATTTTGGAGTTGACGTCCTCATATGCTCCGCGCCAATCATTCTGGTTCCTCCACCACCATCCTCGAGCTTGGCTGTTTCTCTTCCAGCCTCTTTCGGTATGTCTTCTCTTGCCACAGACTCTACTGTGGTTACTTCTTTCCATCTCTCGCCTGAAGAGTTGCCTTCCATAGCCCCTTCTGCCTTCCCCTCAACTGCCTACTTCTTCTATGCCCGTCCAATCTTCTTCCCCTAGCCACCCTGCTGAGGAGGGTATTAGAGAAAAAGACCCGGTCAAATCTTCTGCCTTACCTCCGGGGCCATCTTCTACCCTTCCTTCGAACAGCCTTACTTCTTCCGCTCCCGGCCTAAGCTCTACCGCTACCGAGCCTTCCATATTCGCTCCATCCTGGAAGGTTCGCTCCACAGACCGTGGGCTACGTAATCATCCAGTGGCTCAAGAAACCATCCACAATGCCTGTCTCCCTGCTGATGTCGAGATATTCAAGCATGTCCCCTTGAGGGCATCGACCAGGGCCAATATGCAACCCTTTATCAAGTAAGTCTTCCAACCCCCTTTTATCTCTTTTTTTTTTTTAAAACAAGTATTCCTTGTTGTCTTCCTTTTTGCAGCTAATGTGTGGGATGAACTACTTCCGAAAAATGTTGATAAGCTCTGTACAACAGTTGAAAGAGGCGCATGCTATTGCTCAGGAAAACAGTAGGCTCCTGTCTCTTGCTCTCACAGAGCGTGACCAGGCCACCCATGCTCGAGACATGGCTATTGCTGCTCGTGTTGAGGCCGAAGAGCTTTGGAAAGAGGAGAAAGACTCCCTTTCTGCCGAATTTGACGTGGTAGAGCAAGAGAGGGACGATGCTGAGGAGAAAGCCAGAGAAGCCAATGAACGGGCCAGAGAGGCGAACGAACGAGCCAAGGAACTGGACTTTAAGTGGTGCACTGCTGAAGCGTCATTGGAGAGAAACCGAAGATGGCTATCTGATGAGAAATTCAGGTACCATCGATTGGACGAGCATTTTACCACTCATGCCAAAGTTTTCGAGGCTGCCCAGAAAGAGCTGTCTGAAGTGCGGCTGTCTAACGAAGTCATGGCGGACTAGCTGAAGGCAACCACTGAGCTCAACAACCGATTGGAGGAGGAAGTTAAAAACTTGCAGGGCGTCCGAGATGAGTTGGTCTCAGAGAGGGGTCATTTGCTGGCAGAGAAACACAAACTACAAGCCGAGTTGGCCTAGTCTACCGCTAGCAAGGATGCCCTCAAAAGAAACTTGACTGTTATGTAGGAACAAAGTGTCAGCCTGCAATCTTCTATTGCTCGTCTGACCAATGAGTTATTGCAGGCCCAATCATCTCTGGCGCAGGGCAAGGAGGAGACCTTGAGAGCCTTGCTTAATTCAGAGGATATGGAAGGCATGTTCAGGAGGGAAAGGGCCAGAGCCATCCGAGAAGCCCTCATGGTTGTGCACTCACAGATGTCTGCTCACCTTCCAGCCTTCGACTTTTCTCTCATTCCTCTAATGAGTAAGGTAATCCGGGACAAGCTTGTGCAGTCTTCAAGCCCTACTCCTCCTCCAGAAGCAGCTCCATCCTTTGCCGCCCCTCCATCAGACACAGCAGATAGTCCTGAGATGACTCCCGAAGATCCAGGCTCCCATATACCAGTAGATGAACAATAAATATGTATCTTTTTTTTTTTTTGTAACAATGTTCCCTTTATCAATATAACTTCTTTTATTGTGTGTGAGGACAAAGATGGAAATCTTTAGAAGTCGCCACCTAGATTTAGGTCTAGGACCTTGGAAATGTGAAATCTCACCCTAAGGTAAGACTTCGATTGACTCATGACCCTTAGATTGGAATTCTGGTCCATCAGAGATTGGGTAAGTGTCAGGTTACGGTTATGGGAAGGGGTTAGGCACCCAAACCGCCCGATCGAAATCGATCTCCTATACCTTTCCTATGCTAGACTCTATTTATTAAATTAAACCAAACCAAGTGGTTTGATATCATCGAACCGAATCTGTATCCATCAGATTGCCTACGTATCACGGATTTATTCCGAAAATCAGGTTCACCATCGTAGTTCAGGTGTGATTAAAGTTTATGGCTGTGATTTATGCTTGTGCATGATTAAGTTTATTTGTTCAAGTTGAAATTTATGCTTGAATGGTTGAGAAATCCTATGGGTTAAGATCTGGATAGTCCATGTGGACTGATAGATAGTCCTAGTGGATCTAAGAATAACCCTATTTGGGTTGGAATGTGGATAATATCCTAGTGGATCTATGGATAGTCCAAGTGGACTAAGGTTTGGATAAATATCCTAGTGGATCTATGGATAGTCCAAGTGGACTAAAGTGTGGATAACCCTTTTTGGGTTAGAATATGGATAGATATCCTAGTGGATCTATGGATAGTCCGAGTGGACTAAGGTGTGGATCCGAATTTGGGTTTCTCCCAAATGGCCTACGTATCCTAGGGTTTGACCTAGGAATCAGAATCCGCGTAGTTCGGGTTGATGGGTAGATATCCTAGTGGATCTATGGATAGTCCGAGTGGACTAAGGTGAATATCCTAGTGGATCTATGGATAGTCCAAGTGGACTAAGGTGTGGATCCAAATTTGGGTTTCTCCCAAATAGCCTACGTATCCTAGGGTTTGCCCTAAGAATCAGAATCTGCGTAGTTCGAACTGGATAACCTGTTCTAGGTTAATGATTGAGAACCTATTCTAGGTTTAGGGTTTAGAACCTATTCTAGGTTTAGGGTTTGCCGAGGGGCAAATCGTTCTAAATTACCCTTTTCATTCTGAATTCTAATTTTGGAAGGTTTGGCAAAGAATTCTCTTTCTTTATTAAAGTTTTATTATTCCCATTATGCCCTTCCCAAGAATGTGGGGGCCTAAATGCACGTCCCCACGCCTAGATTGTCTTCTAGAAGTGTGCAGATATGGCAGTTTGACTAGGGTGTTGCATAAAATAAGTTATTGCCAAAAAAGAATATTCTATCTAAATATGGCACATAAAACATTTATGGCAAGAAATTCACATACAGTAAGATTGTTTAAAAATCTTCCAAATATGACATGTATTGCAAATAAGGCAAGAACCTATATGGCATGATCTAGTAGGCTATCTTCTAAGCATGGCAAGACCCTAATTGCCATTTTCTTTCCATATTTAGGGTTTTCTACCCTAATTACTATTTTATTTCCATTTTAGGGTTTTCTACCCTAATTGCTACTTTCTTTCCATTTTAAGGTTTTCTACCCTAATTGTAATTTTATTTCCATTTTTTTAGGGTTTTCTACCCTAATTGCTATTTTCTTTTCATTTTTTAGGGTTTTATACCCTAATTGTTATTTTCTTTCCATTTTAGGGTTTTCTACCCTAATTATTTTATTTTCATTTTTAGGGTTTTCTACCCTAATTGTTATTTTCTTTTCATTTTTTAGGATTTTCTACCCTAATTGTTATTTTCTTTCCATTTTAGGGTTTTCTACCCTAATTATTTTCTTTCCATTTTTAGGGTTTTCTACCCTAATTGTTACATTCTTTCCATTTTAGGGTTTTCTACCCTAATTATTATTTTATTTCCATTTTTTAGGATTTTCTACCCCAATTGTTACATTCTTTCCATTTTAGGGTTTTCTACCCTAATTTTTATTTTCTTTCCATCTTAGGGTTTTCTACCCTAAATGTTACTTTTTTTTTAGGGTTTTCTATCCTAATTATGACAAAAAGCATTTAATATAGCATGTGAGCAAGTGTAGCAGACAAATATGGCAATAAACATGTGTATCATTCCAATCATGGCAATGTGATTATTTCAATTATGGCAGTGTGATCATTCCAATTATGGCAGTGTGACCATTCCAATTATGGCAGTGTGACCATTCCAATTATAGTAGTGTATGCATACGAGCATCCGAACATAGCATGTGAACAAATATAGCATCAAATATGGCATGTGAGAAACAACCAAAGCATATGAGAATCAATCAAAACATGATGGAACATGCAACAAGATAACAGCTTTGTCAGGCTGGACCAAAATGGGCACATAGGGCACTGTACTTACTCAAAAAATTCTTAAAAGATATCCTCGGAAAGAGGACTCAGAGGCCAACATTTTGTCTCAAGGAAGCTAATCCTGAAAGAGACCATAGGCAGGTCGAAAACATTCCCCAAGTACAGGCAAATACACTGGTCAGATCTGTTCCAGATTCTGGCCAGTGGTACTATAAAATCAATATAAAATCATATAGCTCATGAAAATAAAATCTGAATACATGGTCAGAAAGAGGACTCAGAGGCCAACATTTTGTCTCAAGGAAGCTAATCCTGAAAGAGACCATAGGCAGGTCGAAAACATTCCCCAAGTACAGGCAAATACACTGGTCAGATCTGTTCCAGATTCTGGCCAGTGGTACTATAAAATCAATATAAAATCATATAGCTCATGAAAATAAAATCCGAATACATGGTCAGAAAGAGGATTCAGAGGCCAACATTTTGTCTCAAGGAAGATAATCCTGAAAAAGACCATAGGCAGGTCGAAAACATTCCCCAAGTGCACGCAAATACACTGGTCAGATTTGTTCCAGATTCTGGCCAGTGGTACTATAAAATCAATATAAAATCATATAGCTCATGAAAATAAAATCCGAATACATGGTCATAAAGAGGACTCAGAGGCCAATATTTTGTCTCAAGGAATCTAAGGCAAACAGAGGCATCTTCCTAATGCTAGACACCAATCTCAGACATGCATTTGCAGTATGCTTTGACTTTGAAAAAATAAACTGACAAAAGCGATGGGTGATTCTTACCTCAGGCTTCTTCTCTCTCCTTCTCTCCTTTGCATCTTCTCATCATCTTCTTTGCTACCTCTCTGATCCTCCTCTCTTTTTCCTCTAGATCTTCTCTTCTTAACACCTCTCTCTCTCTCTCACTCCCTCTCTCTCTCTCTCTCCTTCTCTCTTTCTCTATTTTCTTCTTCTTCTCTTTTCTTCCGATTTTTTTTCTTTTCTCTCTCTCTCTCACGTTTTTCTCTCCCTCACCCACGTTCTCCTCTCTCTATGGTCTGGAAAAAAGGATCCTCCTCTTGCCTATTTATAATTTTTCACTCATTTTCTAGAAGATCATTTTTTCTAAAAAATATTTTTTTTTCCTTTTTCTTTCCTTCCTTTTTTCTTTCTTTCTTTCTCCTCTCTCTCTTTCACGTTTTATTTCTAGAAAACGTGAAGGGGAATCTTTTTCCCCCTTTTTTCTTTTCTTTTTTTTCTTTTATTCCTCTCTCTTTCCTTTTTTTTTCTCAAAAATATTTTGGATTATCTCAAAACCCTAAATCCCCTTCACTTTCACGTTTCTCTCTCCCCTCTTTCTTTTTTTTCTCAAAAATCTTTTGGATTATCTCAAAACCCTAAATCCCCTTCTCTTTCACGTTTTTCTCTCTCCCCTCTTTCCTTTTCTTCTCAAAATCTTTTTGGATTATCTCAAAACCTTAAATCCCCCTACTCTTCCACGTTTTTCTCTCCCCTCTTTCCTTTTTTTCTCAAAAATCTTTTGGATTATCTCCAAAACCAAAATCCCCCCTTCACTTTCACGTTTCTCTCTCCCCTCTTTCCTTTTTCTTCTCAAAATCTTTTGGATTATCATTTACATATAATAATATATATTATATACATATATACATATATATTTAATAACATACATACATATACATACATATACATACATACATATATATATATATATATATATATATATATATATATATATATATATATATATATATATATATATATATAATATATAATATAAATATTGTGCACATAGATGAACCGATTCGAAATGGGTTGAGACCGACTTAGGTTGACAACCGATATGGGTTGAGCTAGGTTGGACCAAAACCGGTTTGAACTGAGTTGACCGGACCGATTGGAATTAACCCGGGTTTTTTCTCCTTGTCATTTCACGGGTCATTCCCTCTGTTATCCCGCATGGAATTTTTCGATGGCCTCTATTCCAAATTTTTTACGTTCATTTTGTAGAACATTAAAAATGAGGAATATAGGAACTTGAATCACCTCATTTGGAAGTAAAATGGTCAACTTATGAATTTTTGAAGTTTAAGCAGACCAATTATCGATAATTTGGGTCGACCATTCCGCATGAGATCCTTCAGAGGCTTCTACCGGAAATATTTTACGTCCACTTTGTAGAGCACTAAAAATGGAACATAATGAGACTGAAATTATCTGAATCCGATGTAGAACGGGAAATATTTGAAGCTTTGAAGTTCTGACGATCATTTTGCATGCAAGTTTGCATGGGACTCACTGGTGACTTCTACCCGGGATTTTTTACGTCCACTTTGTAGAACATCATGAATGAAGAATAATGGTCTTGGAATTTTTCTGAATCCGATGTCGGATGATCAAGATATGATGATTTGAAATTCAAACGATCCGACTTAGGATAATTTGCATGGAGGCCCCTAGGATTATTTATAATAATTTCAGAAACCCCCCTTATATGTATCATCCGACTAAAATGGTAATATCTTCCTCATTTGATATCGAAATTGAGCAATTCTGGTCTCGTTTCGAAGATAATTCCATTACCTATGCATCTATGCAGATAATAGCCCATGACCCTGCTGTGGGGATCAATGGAGAATTACAAATCTTTGGGTTAAAGGTCAGAAACCTGCCATATTGGTTCACTTATGCCGAGGGTGGCAAAAATGGGGTGCTTACATTGTGACCTTATATACTTGTACTTTACTGTACTTGTTCTAAGTAATTCCAACAACTATTCCCTCATTACTCCCCTGGCTTTAAATAATTACATTCTGTCAATGATTTAAAACCAAAGTAGAACGAACCTTAGGCCCCTTTCTTTTTTTTTTTTGTTTTTTTTGTTTTCGAGATCTTTAAGCCTTTTTCTTTTCGAGATCTTTAGGCCTTTCTCTTTTCGAGACCCTTAGGCCTTTTTCTTTTCGAGACCCTTAGGCCTTTTTCTTTTCGAGACCCTTAGGCCTTTTTCTTTTCAGCAAAGAGGTAATATTAACATGTACTTTATTGAGTAGGTAGGAAAAACACCTTATACATAGTATCTTCGAAGAATTTTGGAGTGCCAGGTGCGTGGTAAGGCCGATCCATCCATTGTCTCCAAGTGATACGACCCTGGCCTAGTAACCTTCACAACTCGATACGGCCCCTCCCAATTTGGGGTTAACTTACCCTGTTGAGTAGGAACAGTGACAGCCGTCGAGCGTAAGACTAAGTCACCCACTTGGAACAGATTCTCCTTAACCCTTGAATTGTAGTATTTTACCATTTTCTGTTGATAAGCTGCTATAGGTAATCGAGCCGTTTCACGAACGTCTTCTAGGAGATCTAGATCCATTAAGAGGATGTCTTTGTTAGTATCCTCTTTGAAGTTTAACACCCTATAGTTTTTTTCCACCACCTCAATTGGAATAACGACTTCAGATCCAAAAGCCAATTTAAAAGGAGTAGTCCCTGTAGCCGTCCGTTGAGTTATTCGATACGACCATATCATGCTGGGTAGTTCCTGTGACCACATTTGTCTCTTTTCTTCCGCTCGTCTAGCTAAACCATGCAACAAAGTACGATTGATGACTTCTGTCTGCCCATTAGCTTCCGGGAGCGCTACTGAGGCAAATCTGTGCCCAATCTTATGATCACGATAGAATTCTCGAAAGACCCGACTTGACAATTGTGGGCCATTATCAGTGACCAGTACTTATGGGATTCCATATCTGTATAGGACATCAAGTCTGAAGAACTCCTTTGCTTTATACGCCGTGACCCTCACCATTGCCTTCACCTCAATCCACTTAGTGAAGTAGTCAATCGCCACCAAGATATATTGCAACTACCCCTTTGCTTGCGGGAATGGTCCCAGGATATCATCCCCCAGACTGCAAAAGGAATGGACGAGGGAATAGGTTGTAGCTGTGCGCATGGGCGGTGGGACATGGGAACATGCTTTTGGCATGCTTCACAGCTTCTAGCGTACTTTTCACAATCATTCGTCATATGGGGCCAGTGATACCCCATTCTGATGATCTTAAAACACATGGTGCGCCCGCATTGGTGGGCTCCACAGATTCCCTCATGAACTTCCATCATAATATACTCTGCTTTTGTAGGTGGAATACAATGGAGTAATGGAAAGGCATGAGATTTCTTGGAAAGTACCTCATCGTGAACAACGTACGACCCAACTTGAGCCTGAATGCGTCGGGCTTCTTTCTTGTCCTCCGGTAAGACATTCTCCCTCAGATAGGTAAGTAACGGATCCGTCCAATAGGGCTCGACATCGACAAGTAGGATCTCCCCCACGGGGTCGATGCTAGGATCTGATAGATGTTCAACGTACACTGGCACGTCAAAACGGCTCAAGTCGCTGGATCCTAAATGAGACAGCGCATCTGCTTCCGTATTTTGATCACAAGGGCTAAGTACTTAGCCAGACGGTTCTGTCGAGCCTCATAGTCCCCGTAACTTGTCGCACGACCACTTGAGAATCCCCATACACTTGTAAGTGTGTGATTTTTAACTTTCTAGCTAATTTAAGCCTAGCTACCAAGGCTTCATACTCTGCCACATTATTGGTTATCGAGAAACCAAAACGTACAGATGTCAGTATTTTGAATCCTTTGGGGTTGATGAGGACAATACCCGCTCTTGCATCTTCTTGATTGAAAGCTCCGTCTATGTACATGACCTAAGGAGGTTCTTCCGGACCAAGGAAGACTTTAAATTTTGCTTCTTCAAGGGCTCGCTCCAGGTTCGCCCCTTCTTCCTCACCTCCTGGGAGGGTACTTTCAATTAGGAAATCGGTTAATGCCTGTGCTTTGATGGTAGTCCGAGGCTGAAACTTGAGGTCAAACTCCCGTAGTTCGATCGCCTAATTGATCATGCACCCAGACACGTCTGCTCTGGTGAAGAACTTGCTTAGGAGTCGATCCGTCAATACGGTGAGACTGAAAGTATGGTCGTAGCTTGCGTGCACAGACTACCACTGCTAGAGCCAACTTTTCAATTGACTGGTGCTGACGTAGTACACAGGGTGTTGTATTCTGTTGACTTCCTTGACCAATACTCCACTGACGGCACATGGCGAAATCGCTAGATAGAGCAGTAATGTATCTCCAGTTTTTGGTTTGACTAACAAAGGTGTCGTTTAAGGCCATGGAACGCATCCTCGTGTGAGGACAATGGAAAATCGTGATCCTCCTCGGGATGAATGTGGATCCGTATCGATGAAGATCAATTGTTTTGTTGGAGTCGCCACTTAAATTAAGGTCTAGGACCTCTAAAAATGTAGTCTCACCCTAAGGTAAAACTTTTATTGACTCATAACCCAATGTATCAGTTCTTTGGTCTGCAAGAGATCGGATAAGTATTCAGGGTACGGTAATGAAAAGGTGTTAGACACCCAAACCGCCCGATCAATATCGGCCTTCTAAACTTTTCTTAAATTCTAATTTTGACTATGCTTGGTCAACTGGATGACTAGGGTTCAATGGGGGATGTCCTAAACCAAGTTGCTAAGTTATTCTAACCTAGGATTCAGCCAATCATGTTTTAAAGCAAATAAACAAGCAAATGTAATGTACAATACTATACAGTGAACCAGACCAAAGATGGTTCGGTCTTGGACTGAATCTGAGACGTGTAAGACATCTCAAACTGCCTACGTATTCCAATCCTGAAAATCAAGTCTAAAAACGTAATTCGAAAAAAGTTTTGTAATTAAAGATTATGGAAGTGATTTATGTATGTGCTTCAATTAGATTCTTTGTTCAAGTTGAAGTTTATGCTGAATGGATGGTTGATAGGTGGCTTTGTACCGTATTTGGGATTCTCAAATTGCCTACATATTCTAGGGTGTGCCCTAGAAATCAGGTACGACGTAGTTCGAAAGGTTGTGAGAGTCGGATTTGGAATGTGTACTAAATTCCTTCCATTTTTGTCGATAGGATCTAAGGATGAGACCTAAATTCCTACCATTTTTATTGTTTCTATTTTTGTCAATAGGATCTAGGGATGAGACTTAAATTCCTAACATTTTTATTGTTTCTATTTTTGTCAATAGGATCTAAGGATGAGACCTAAATTCCTACCATTTTTATTGTTTTCATTTTTTATCAATATGATCTAGGAATGAGACCTAAATTCCTACCATTTTTATTGTTTCCATTTTTGTCAATAGGATCTAGGGATGATACCTAAATTCCTACCATTTTTATCGTTTCCATTTTTAGGTTTCTAGGGTTTCCTATCCATTTTCATTGTGATTTTCATTTTTTAGGGTTTCATACCCTAATTGCTATTTTTCCATTTTTAGGGTTTTCTACCATAATTGCTATTTTCTTTTCATTTTTAGGATTTTCTATCCTAATTGTTGTATTATTTCTATTTTAGGATGTATCTTGCCTTAATTGGTCATTCCATTCTAGGATTTATTTTGCCCTAGTTGTTGTACTCAATAATAGCAATGTAAACAATCCAACATAGTAATGTGAGCTTAAATATAGCAGTATAAGCATCCAAATATAGCATGTTAGAAATATATCCAAATTTAGTAACAAATCAGTCAAAGATGGCAAGTGAACATGTGAATCAATACAAACATGGTAAATGTGCAATCCAAAAATAGAAACATCCAAAGATAACATGTGAAAGTATTTCAAATATGGCATGTGAGAGTGTAAGCATCAAATATGGCAATTATGTGACATCCAAACATGTCAGTGAGCATCTAAAAACACTCATGATGAAAAATTCAACGGTATAAATCACTCTTGATGGTAATCTAACCGTTCAAATTCATTTAAAACATTCCCAAATATAATCCAACGGTTTAAATCACTCAAGATGGTAATTCAACCGTTTAGATTTATTTAAATCAGTTTTCATGTCATCCAATGGTTCAGATCGCATATTAACATGCATCATATGATTAAATCTTCAAAATCAATGGTTTAGATCAACTTAAATCACATTAAAATGCGAATAATATGATCAAATGAAGCAGATCGGGTATGAGGTAGAATTGATCAGGTTTGTGCATATCAAGTGGGAACCATCTAATAATTAATGTGAATGGAAAGTGTGTGGCTTGTGGTGATGGTTGGGTTTGGCCGTGAGTGGAGTGAGATCTACAGGTGTAGAGCGGTGGTGATCTGGTAAGGTGGTTTTGGGATGTGGTAGTGTTGCTTGATGAGCAGATGGTTTTGGTAATGTGGACTGGTTTGTGAGATGGAGATCAATATTCAGTGGTAGGTGTTGAGGTGTGCAAGGCTGGCTGTACAGGTGATAATGGTGGTGTGGCTCACGGTGGCTACAAGATTTGATTGGGATGGCCAGGTGGGTGCGGAGTGAGGTGTTGGAGATGGAAGTGAGTGATATGTTCGATTGATGAGTGATACGGTGGTTGATGGTGCTGTAACAGATTGTTACAGGTGCAGGTTTTTGGGTCGGTGCATCAAAGAGGGCTGTGTTGAGGATGGACAGCAGGAGGTAGCAATGGAGGAAGGGAGCAGGTCGGTGGTGATTATTATGATGCTGCGGTGATGGTTGAGTGGCAGCAAGTGGAGTGAACAGCAGGAGCATATGCATAAAAAAACTTAATAGAAAAACAGAAAAAATAAAAAAAATAAAAAACCGACTTACCTCCTTCTCTCTCTCTACGTTCTTTTCTACTTCTTCTTCTCTCCTCCCAATTCTCCTTGTTTTTTCTGTTTTTTTATCTCTTCTCCCCACTTCCTTCCGCCCTCACTCCTCTTCTCTTCTCCTCTTCTCTCGTTTTTTCCAGCCCTCTTCCTTTTTCTCAATCTTCTCCTTTTTTTGATTTTTTTTCTCGATCTTCTCTTCTCTTCTCTTCTCGATCTTCTTCTCCTTTCTCTCTCGATTCTCTCTCTCCGATTTTCTTTTCTCCAAGACAGAAACCAAAATCATCTTTTCCTCTTTTTTAGAAAACCTCTCTTTATCTCGATCTTCCTCCCTCTTTATATTTTTTTCCTTTTTTTACTTCTTTTTCCACCGCTCTCTCTCTCTCTCTCTCTCTCTCCTCTTCTCGATCTTCTTCCTTTTTATTTTTTTCCTTTTTTTTACTTCTTTTTCCACCGCTCTCTCTCTCTCTCCTCTTCTCGATCTTCTTCCTTTTTATATTTTTTTTCTTTTTTTACTACTTTTTCCACCGCTCTCTCTCTCTCCTCTTCTCGATCTTCTTCCTTTTTCTATTTTTTTCCTTTTTTTACTTCTTTTTCCACCGCTCTCTCTCTCTCTCCTCTTCTCGATCTTCTTTCTTTTTTCTATTTTTTCCTTTTTTATACTTCTTTTTCCACCGCTCTCTCTCTCTCTCCTCTTCTCGATCTTCTTCTTTTTTTCTATTTTTTTCCTTTTTTATACTTCTTTCCTTTTCTTCTCTCTCATCTTACCGATTCTTCTTTCTTTTTTTTTTTTTTCGATTTTTTTCTTCTTCAACAATCTCACCGACTCCCTTTTATTCGAATCCTACTTACCTTTTTTTATATATATATAAAACATATATATATATATATATATAAACATATAATATATTAATATATTAATATATATGATATAATATACATATAAGACATATGCATATATTATAAGATATATTATAATATATGATACATTATATAATAATATATAAAAGAAATACATGCATATACACCGACATGAATTGATCCGAATTGACAAGGATTGATTGGATTGGACCAAGACTGACTTGGGTTGAGCTGAGTTGACTAGATTAACTAGAATTAACTGGGTTTCTCTCTCTATCATTTCATGGGTCATTTCCACTGTCATTTTGCACGGAATTTTTCGATAACATCTATTCCTAATTTTCTGCGTTCACTTTGTAGATAATTAAAAATGAGAAATATTGAAACTTGAATCACCTCATTTGAAAATAAAATGACCAATTTATGAATTTCTGAAGTTTAAGCAGACCAATTATCGATAATTTGGCTGACCATTCTGCATGGGATCCTTTGGAGACTTCTACCGAAAATCCTTTATGTTCACTTTGTAGAGTACTAAAAATGAAACATAATGAAATTAAAATTATCTGATTTAGATATGGGGTGATCAAAATATGAATTTTTGAAGGGTGTAATTTTGCATGGGACCCTCTGGAGACTTCTACTCGAGATTTTCCACGTCCACTTTGTAGGACATCACAAATGAAGAATAATGGCTTTGGAATCATCTGAATCCGACGTAGAACGGAAAAGATATGAAGCTTTGAAATTCTAACGATAACTTTGCATGAAAGCTTGCATGGGGCCCACTGGTGACTTCTACCGAAAATCCTTTACGTCCACTTTGAAGAAGACTAAAAATAAAGAATAATGATACTTAAACCATACGATTCGGATGTTGGATGATTAAGATATGATGATTTGAAATTCAAACAATCCAACTTACGATAATTTGCATGAAAACCCCTAGGATTATTTATGATAATTTTAACCTCCCTTGTACGTATCAACCGACTAAAATGATCATATCTTTTTCATTTGATATCAGAATTGAGCAATTCTAGTATCATTTTGAAGATAATTCCATGACCTATGCAACCATGCATATTACAGCCTGCGACCTTGTTATGGGACCCACCGAAAACTACCTCGAGGTCGTAGTAAAAAAAATTCAAATTTTTACTCATTTATTTTCCTTTGTTGTCCACACACCAATAGGACTTTATTCAGCTAGAAATGGCAAAAATGGGGTGCTTACACCTCGCATTTAGTTGTCCATTCGAAAGGCTTGGATCCTTTAAGAGTTTTGAAGAATGGGAAACACCTATCCGCAGATCTGGACAGAAATAGCCCAAGGGCAGTGATTCGACCTGTGAGCACTTGAACTTGCTTAGGCGTAGTTAGAGCCTTCATACTTTGGATTGCTTCAATCTTTATGGGATTGGCCTCAATTCCCCTCTGAGAGACCATGAAGCCTAAAAACTTGCCAGATTGGACCCCAAAAGCGTACTTTACCGGATTGAGGCGCATAAAATTTCTTCTTACTACATCAAACACTTCCTTGAGGTCCGCTAGGTGATCTTTCGCTTTAACTGTCTTGACTAAGAAATCATCCACATATACCTCCATAGTCCACCCAATCTGCTTTTCGAAGACTTTGTTGACGAGTCTCTGGTATGTCGCCCCCGTATTTTTTAACCCGAATGGCATTACCGTATAGCAGTAAGTACCCTTGTTGGTGATGAAAGCTGTATTCTCCTCATCCCCTTTAGCCATCTTTATTTGGTTATAACCCGAAAAAACATCTAAAAAGGATAGCAGCTCATGCCCTGCGGTGGCATCGATGAGCTGATCTATCCGAGGCAAGGGGTAAGAATCTTTTGGGCATGCTTTATTAAGATCTGTGAAATCAGTACATACATGCCAACGGTCGTCGGACTTAGGCACCAGTACAACATTTTCCAACCAATCCGGGTAATACACTTCTCGGATGAATCCTGCCTTCAGTAGCTTTTCGACTTCTTGATCGATGATGACTTGTTTCTCCACTGATACTGCTCTCTTCTTCTGACGGATAGGACGCTGATGCGGATCTATCTGGAGATGATGCTCTATAGTCGACCATGGGATTCCCAACATGTCTTGTGGAGTCCAAGCAAAGACGTCCAAATTTGTTCTCAAAAACTTGATGAGTTCCTGCCTTTGTTCTTCTGGAATAACTGATCCTACTAGGAACGTCTTCTCAGGATGACCGTCGTTGAAGGGTACTGAGATAAGATCTTCGACTGGAGTAGTTTGCTCTGTAGGGAAGTCGCCATGGTACTCATCCAGCTGGATCACTTGCATGGGTTGATCTTCGTCCAGGGCAGCCAGGGATGCGGCATGACACCTTTTCGAGACAGATTGGTCTGCCTTGCAACACCCCACTCCCCATTCAGTTGGGAACTTCATCAGTAAATAGTAGGTAGATAAGCAAGCCCGCATCTTGTTCAGACCGATTCTTCTGAGAATACCTTTATGGCTCGACTTGGTGTCCACCACCATATACTTCATATTGATGCTTACTCGGGTGGGGTAAGTTCCTAGATAAGTATCAATCTGAATGGCTCCTTTCACCTATACTCCCTCGCCATTGAACCCCAGAAGAGAGTATCGAATGGGCCTTAGCTGCTCATCCATGTAGCCCAACCTTCGATACGTGTCGTAATACAGGATTTCACAAGCGCTTCCCGTATCGACTAGTATACGACTCACCTCCCATTCTTCTCTAATGGCCATTTTGATAACAAGATGATCTTCATGGGAAGTGACAACATCGATCAAATCATCGTCTCCAAAGTAAATGTACCCATCATACCTGAATTTCTTGGAAGATGACTCCCCCAGGCTCTCGTCCCCATGCTTAACTTGCTTTCCTTTAGCTGCCCCTTCCTCCTCCGATTCTATCACTATTGGGAGCACTTCTCGCCTCATGTGCTTAGGCCAGATTGTCACCATCATGCATTCGGGTTGGCTAAGTGTGACATATTCATCACCACTTAGTCCTAGGTCTTGCTCTGGTCTTGCCCTCCCCAACAGCTTCTGCGGGGGACTTTTCTCACGGATAGTTCGAACCCCTGGAGCAGGGTATTCTTTCATCTCTTCCTGCAGCCCATCCTTGCACAGATCAGTCTGGCCCATAAATCCCCTTGGGGGTGGTGGAGGTCTATGTTCGACCCTCTCTCTTCTTTCTTCCAGTGCTTTCACAGGGGGAGGTGGAGGAAGCACCACAATAAAATTTGGCAAATCTGGGCCTGCCCTGGGTCCTATGAACTCCGTCCATCTTCCGTGCTGGATGAGATCCTCAACCAGACTCTTTAAATGCCTACATGAATTGGTATCATGGCCATGATCTCGATGATGCGCACAATACAACCGTCTATTGCGCTCCTCAGGTCGAGCGATCATCTTGGGTGGTGGGACTAAGAGAGTATCGCCCATTTTGATGTTCAATATCTCCGTCATGGTTCTGTTGAGAGGTGTGTACTCTTAAATGGGTCGAGTTGGATACAACTCCTTCGCCACCTTGGTCTTTTTACTGGTTTCTCCTTCTTTAAGAGCCTTCTCCAAAGCCTCGTTCTTCTTTTTTTTAGCAATTGCAGGATTTAAACTCACCTGCCCTGATAATTCCGCCACAGCCTCCGCACTAGATGCATATCGATTACATCGACTGAAAATTTCTGCATGAGTTCTTGGGCACTTCTTGTTGAGGGAGAACACCAACTGGGGATCTCTGCAAGCTCTAGATAGGGTCGAAACAACCACATCCGGTTGCAAGTCTTTGACTTCTCCTGCCACTCCTAGGAAACGTGTGATGAACTGTTGAAGTGGCTCGCCTTCACCTTGCTTGACCGCCATCAAATGGGATAGATTTTTCTTCTGTACCCGACTCCCCTAAAAATGGGAGAGGAATAAACTGCTAAGCTCTTTGAAAGTCCCCACCGATTGCGGAGGAAGGTTGTTGAACCACGTTCTTCCTGCTTCCCGTAATGTTGATGGGAATGCTCTACAACACAGTGCGTCGTGGTGGCCATAAATGATCATTCCCACATTGAAGTTGTCCAAATGTCTCTCTGGATCTGTTTTGCCATCATACCATCCTATATTTGGGAGGACAAAGTTGGAGGATAAGGGATGACTCATGACCTCATCCGTCAGGGCTGTTTCCGTGGCATACTCCTGAAGAGCGACTGGATCGAATCCTCTTTCCACTTGCTGTACTCAGTCCGCCAGTTCTTTGATAAGATGTTCTAATCTCTCAGTATTCTCATTCCCTGCATGGGAGCTATCTGCCGTTGGTATAGTCACAACTGGTATAGCAGTCGACGGCACAGCGACAGACGGTGCAGCTGCCATCCTTTCTCCTCGTGCGGCATCAATTCTATCATGGACCTCTTTTCGGATTTGTCTAGCTTCTTCAACCCTGGCTTGGGTTTCTTCTTGAATTCTCCTAGCTTCTTGGTTCCTTGCTTGGGTATCCTCACGAGCTTGTCGAGCAGCATTGACCCTAGCTTGAGCATCTTCTCTGGCACGCCTGGCCTCGTCGACCCTTCTTTGGGCCTCCCGTGCCACTTCTGCTTCGGTATACATTCCAGCTCTGGCCCACCTGGCCCCTTGCCCAGATCCCATCCTCTGAAAGATAGACGATTGGCGAGAAACTCCCAAGGACTCCTGGCTACTTTCAACGATTTCAGTGGATTCGACTCCTGGGACAGATTGAGGTTGTGGGTCCCCCCACTGACTGCTTCGACCCCTACGATTATACGAATCTACTGATGGATTTTCCCCCCTTGGGCTGGGAGGGACACCACGAGGCACAGAGCGTCTAGACTGCCGCAATCTCTATGGGACTTCAGGTACATCTACTGGTGGTACATGGGTTGTTGGTATTCCCGTTGGCCGTTGTTGTAACAGTTCTATCAGAGCGGCCAACTGCTGGGCTAATCTGTCGAATTATTCCCTGGAAACATACTGAGCCGGATCTGGGTTAGAGTCACCTGCTCCATCATTGGTTGGCGCTTATGGAAACACATCTTGGGGGTCTGGTCCTCTTGGGGCCTCATCCCGTTCTCTTGTCATATTAGCTTCGGCTCGTTGGGCTTGAGTTTCCCGTAAGTTATAAGAGCTTTCAGCTCTTCCTACTGGTGCCATGTCAAGGTTCAGAAAACTAGTTGAGTAGATAGGAAGAAAATGGGAGTGAGGAAAAAGAGAAAAGTTGAGAAAGCTCTGAAAAAACAAAGAGGAAAGATTTGAACAAGCAAAGTATGTCAGGGCCCCACGGTGGGCGCCAAACTGTTGTCGCTGGAATCTGGAATGGAATCCCCAGGACAAATAATATGGAACTTCCAATGAAACAATGAAGCTCCTTCTTAGAACAAGAGTTCCCTTAGACACTGTTGATCCATACTATTTCATTTCCTACTGAACTTGGATATTGAAAGAACTCGATCGAAAAACAACCAAGAGTGTGTGTGTGTGTGTGTGTGAGAGAGAGAGAGAGAGAGAGAGAGAGCTTTTTTCTAGAATTCCCAATTCAAGTCTATCTTATTTCATGTTCTCTTGTTACATATATAGATTCGTAAATGTGAAACTTTCTTAGGCCCACTTCCTTATGTCTGTCACTACTTTGATCATTAGCTATCTATGGTATAGTAGATTCGCATGCCTACGACCACCTAGACCATGCTACAGCGTCTTGTCAACCACTTTTCGACCCCCTTAGATCATTTTCGACCCCCCTGTTGGGCTATGTTCCCCATAACCTCCAAATGTCCATTTCTGTCCTTGTACTTTTACCAAGTAATATTCTGACGATCCACCGATTTAGACCGAGATCTTATGACCCGGCGGGTCAAATCAACTTACTTTGCATTAATAGTTGTTGTCAACATTTATGACCATTAAAAACAATCCATTAATGGCCCCACCACCCTTGTCAATCTGTCGCATCTTGTCCGAGTCAGACCAGAGGGTCGAACATGAGCTTTTTTATAATATTTTCCGTAATGCTCTCTTTCCCATATCATGGTTCTTGGACATTAAATAAACACCACGTATTCATCACCAAAAGATCATTTGAAGTTCCCTTTCTAAGGTTGGATTTAATCATCAACCATTATTTTTCCTCACAATGAATGCAATATTTCAAGAGAGACAAATGTAGTAGAAAGGGCGGCAGGAGAGATGCTTCATTGACAAAGTGGTACAAACCATCACGAAGTCGCCCTGGCAAATCAGTTCTTTGTTGATAGGTCTTGAAATATGCAAAAATCAAGGAATAACGTTACTGAGCAATGTAGAGATGGAGTGATTTGACTAACTAAAAGTAGATTAAACGCAAAGGTAAGAATATGATAAATTCAGATCGAAATGAAGGAGTTAAGGTATGAGTGATAGAATAAGTGGTGCCATCAGGTAGAATAACTGGTGGATGAGATGAAATCGGATGTAAGGTTGTGGAAGTGAGGGGGGAAAACGGTGGGAAGTGCCTGAATCTATAATCCATGAACTGTTAGTAGAGATAGCGGCCGACAAACAATTTTCCGTACCTGTAAAATTGGCAGATGTAGGGGAACCATTCAGGAAATACATGGGTTGGTGATACTGTGTTGTTGTCAATGGAGGAAGAAGGGAGGTGGGGAAGTGAGGAAGTGGGGTGGTGGTTGGGTATTTGGACCGAAAGAAGTGTCAGCAATATTGGCATGGACAGGAGTAGGATTTGGATGGATATAAGTTGGAGGTTTGGTGAATGGTTTGGTAACAGAGGTAGGATTCGAAGGCCTGCGAGTATAACCAGGAGGAGATCCATTCAGCTCATAACAAGTTTCTCTGTAGTGCCATGTTTATTGCAGTGAGTTCAAAAAGAGTGACGGCGGCCAGACTTATCAAAAGGTCGAGAGGACCGAGCAGTAGCAAGGGCCATGGAGTCAGGAGCCACTTGCTGAATATAGAGACCACGGTGTCTCTCTTCTTGAAGTACAATAGAGTAAGCCTTACCAACAACCGGGAGAGGATCCATAGTGAGGATTTGGGTTCGAACTGTACCGTAAGCGTTACTGAGACCAAGGGTAAACTGGAAAACCTTTTCTGTTTCGGTAGATCCTTGAAACTGGTGTCGAGCACCGCATGAACAATCGGTGGACCAAGGTGAGATCTGAGCTCGTCCCAGAGGATCTTGAGGTTGGAAAAATATGTTGAAATGGACAACGCATCCTGGCGAAGAAGGGTGATCTGTCTCTTTAGCTCATAGATGCGTGCCCCGTTACTCTGCAAGAACCTGTTCTCAAGGTCACTCCACAGTTCGCGGGAAGTGTTGGCATAGAGAACAATGTCGTGAAGTTCACGGCTGATGCTATTGTATAGCCAGGAGATCACCATGAGAACTGTTTGATCCCAAGCAGCAGTGGCAGCGACATCAATGTTGTCTGGACGAGCATACAAACCATCGACGAATCCATATTTGTTCTTTGCTCCGAGTGCTACTCTCATGGCAGGACGCCGTCGCATAGTTGTTTCCATCGAGTGATCGAGTTACCAGGATATGACCTGGATTATCTGAGGGAAAAAGGATAGATGGAGAAGTAGAGTTAATAGATGAAGAAGATTGGGGGATCTGAGGATCGAAAGCCATGAGATCAAGAAATCTTGAAGAAACCCTAAAATGTTGAAGGTGAAACTGAAAATTTCAAGAAACAAGATGAAAAAAAAGAGAGAATCAGATGAAGAACAACACGAATTAGATGAAGAACAACATGAATCAAAGTAGCAAAAGAGAAGATAACTTGACAGAGTTGTTGAAACCCTAAAAAATAAATGAAACCTTAAAAATCAGGGTAACAGAGAAAACCTAAATCAAGATAACACGAATAAGAGTTGCTGTAGCATACGAAAGATGAATTAAAGTAGAATGGAAGGCTTAATGGTGGAAAGAACTGAAAAGGAACGATTGGTAGAAGAAAGGAGAGAGCGGTTATCAACTTATACCATGTTAAGAGTTGCAGGCGTAGCTTCGAGAAACAGAGTAAACCAGAGCAAATAAATCAGAAAGAAAACTCTATTCTCGATATATATTGAAATGATTGGAAAAATACATTATGTATGTCTGACAGTAATAAAGAAAATCAAGAAAATAAAATATATAAGGACACGTGTCATCAGTGCCTATATCCCTTGTAATGGACTTTCTCAACTATTTGTTTCCTAAGTATATCGTCTACGTCTACACGTGCATCGATGCAATCCATCAATTGAATCGGATCTAACTTAAAAGTAAGAAAGAGAGAAAAATTAGGAAACTAGAGTTTAAGTTTCATGTAAACTAGAGTTTCAGTTTCAGTCTCAACGATCTGTTTCCAATAATTTCTGCTTCACCGTCTCAAATGCTGTATACAGATTCTCGATCTGCATTAATAATAATGTACGATCAGATTCAATCAGTAGAAAATGAGAGTTTCAGTTTTATAGAAACTCTAAAAATGAAAAAAAAGAGGAAGCTGAGAGTTTCACTTCTATAAGAAGTCTGACTGTTTCTCATTATTTCTCAATAAATCGTCCTTTAATCGTTCAAGGACAACACGAGGTAGAGATCCTTAAAAAATAAGGATGTCTTGAATTACGATTAAGTGGGAATTCTCTCTGTAATTATATGTTTATCTTTGAGATAGTGAAAGATACGATCTGCTGCAGTCGTGGATTAACCATCACACACTATGTTGATGAACGCGTAAATCTTTGAGTTCTGTGCGGTGTGTTATCTCTTTTTCTATTTCTTGATTCAGTAACAATAACAATGTGGGATATCCCTGAAAAAATAGCGATGGAGATCCTCTGACGACTCCCAATTAAGTCCTTATTACGATTCAAGTGCGTATCGAAAGAGTGGCTTAATTTAATTGGCGATCCTCATTTCATTACTCATCAATCGGATTGGTTTGCAGCTAAGAACAATCAAGCTCTGATTTTTTTCAATTTCTTAGATTACAAGTAATGTAATGGAATAGGGATGAAGTATCAAATTAACCCAAAACTTACATTCTCATGTAATGATGTTGTGGGCTCTTGTAATGGTTTAGTATGCCTATGCTTATGCTCTTCTACTTCTAATATGGATTCTATCTGTATATGGAACCCAGCAACTGGTGAAACTAGGTATGTCCAACAATTTGTTATTTAATTTTAATGTAATTTATTCTTTTAATTACTCTATTACCTTTGTATTTGTTGGATATTCAATTTAGATACTTAAGTTACAATCCTATCCCCAGATTCTTTTAGTAAATATAGTTTGTTTTGTTATTGTCAAATATTTTCATTATATCGTGTGTGTAGATGTGCTAATTAACTTCTCTGGTCTATCATAAAAAAAGATTTAAACTGTGTTTGGTATGCATTATTGGAATGCATGTGATGTTAGATTGGTTATGTGAGTTCTACTTGTTTGCACATATTTGTTCTTGACTTATTCAATAAAAGTGATATTTGTGAAATAGAAAATAACCACACCTAATGACATGTAAAAGGTTTAGAATAATAGATTATGTAAATGAAGCAAACCAGTTCATGTTTTACCAAGAAACACTAGGAGAAACCAAATTCTGATTACATCTCCTTGAGAATTAAAACTATTGTTGTATATTGAGTTTCCATTGGGAAGTCAATGAAGTCCAAACTATTGTTGTATGTTTCTTTTGATGATGCTTTAGCATGTGAATTAACTGATGGAATTATTGAGAGAAGAGTGTATTTGAATTGACCAAAAAACTGTGGGAGGAAATTGTTTCTCTTAAACTCCATAAAATTAGGTTGCTAGGCCTTGTAGCCATGGTTGCATGAATAATTGTTTTTTTTTTTCTAACGTTGAATTTTGATCAACCATCTTTGTATGAGCCATTGTCTATGATCCATTATCTTTAAAATAATAAACAAATTGGGGGTGTGTCATTACTGTGGCTAATCCAAAATTAAATTTGGAAGACCCGACATGAGCAGAAAACCAAAAACAAATGACAATTCTCAAGTCATCTTTTGTTAGCGATATAGCTCGACAGGGCTATGGGTTCTACCTTCTATATGGCTTATTAGTTTCTTTATATGGCTTTTCTCTATTGATAGTAAGTAGTGGATTTGTTTCCACCATAGTTGTTTATTTGTTTATTTGTTTCTTTATTGGTTAAGATTTATTTCTTAAGTTGTCTAAATTTACTTTCCTAATTAGTTTATGATTGTATTTAGGGAAGTTTCCTAAGCTATTGTTTCTCCTCTTTGATTATAAATAAATGAACTATACGAGGAGGAGAACACACATTTATTCTCTCCCCCTCTTCTCCATTCTCCATTTTTTCCATCTTCTCTTTCTTTCTTTTCTATTTTGTAACATGGTATCAGAACGTTTATTTGTTTGAGAGTCGTTTAAGGTTCTCCCCTATTCTCTTCCTCTCTCTTACTTGTCCATCCTCAAGTAAATATTCTCTGCAAGCTGTTAAGTTTTCTCTGCAAGTTCTGTTAAGTATTCCCTGTAAGTCTTGTTAAGTATTCTCGACAAGTAAGTTCCTCTTCTGATTATTGAGTTCGACCCTTGCTCCTATCTGGTTGTTATCGACCACACTAAATCAGATTAGATTTGATTTAATTTTAGTCTCATATCTGAATATGTTCATGTCCTCCATTAATGGTTGCTTGAATCTATTCAACTAGTGTTGCAAATCTGATTACCTTGTTGTTGACTTCGTATTTCACCCACTAATTGTTAGCTGACACGTGTCCCCAGGCATAATGATATGGGAGGGTGACATGTGTCAGGGTAGTCATTATTTCCAACTCGCTAATCTTGCCAGGTTGGAAGTCGCCGCATTCGATGGGTTGGAACCTGTCATTCATCCATGCAGTATGACAAGTCGAGTGACTGGCTTGCGACTTAGTGGTGATGTATCTTAACTCGCCTCTCTAAAGATGGTCCAACCCGTACTGGAGTCACTTCTTGTCTGGCGCGCTCTTGCGAGAGTCCCAAGCCATCATGACAGCAATAAACCTATCTAAATAGGGAATCTCCTTGCGACGAACAATGCGAGTTACACCTCAGCCATAGGATCACCATCCTACGATCATGCAAGATCATCTGACACACTCTTGGTAATTAGGCGGTTATGCTTGGACCTTATCCAAAGATAATCCAAGATTCTCTAGCATCTATATAACCTCTCGATAGTCTAAGGTAAGATTCATGAAGCTACCTAGCTAACACAATTGTGATTTGATTGATACTTTACTCTCTTGAATTCTCTTTCTTCCCCACGCCTTAGGAGCTTGCTTTCTTCTTGTCAAGCTCCATACTGTTACCTCCATCTTGGTCTGCCCTCCGATAACATTTTATTTCTCTTATCTTGTAGGAATATAAGAATCACAAGACCGTGGGTATAACACAACAATAGTTTGGCACCCATAGTGGGGCCTTCTTCTTTCAAGAAACACAAATTCAAGAGCCTTCGTCTTCATCCTCTGAACAATGGTGAGACAGACCCGCAATCATCCCTATGGAAATAATCTTGGTGAAAACAATGATTCGACAGAAGAGATTCCAGGCTAAGGTGGTGGGAAAAATCTTACTGAATGTTGATCGTAATGAGAATGCCGGTAGAAATTCCTTTGCTGACCACAATTCCCTGCAAGAAAATGCCCTTGTGGGCCAGGAACCACCACCATAATACACCACCATTGAGCAATTCAACTTTTTGAAAGCATAGCTTTTAGAGATAATATGATTGCTCAAGCCACCAAGAGCACCCGAGCAGCTAAGAGGCATTTGCATATCGGGTTGAGGGCCAGAAAGGTTATGAAGCTCTAATTAGAATCAAGAACTACCCCCAGAAAAGAGTTGCTAGGTTTGGTCGATGATGAAGAAGACCTGGAGTACATCCCAAGGGATGAATCCGAATCAGACTCGTCGGAATGGCGACACAATAGAGCAAACAATCTTGGTCAGAGAGGTAAGGGGAAGCCCAGAAATGATGCCCAAGAAAGGTTAAACACCGCACGGTTAAAAAAAAAGGGCCATCGAGAATCAGCTTGCGGAACAGAAGCGTGATGCGAAAAGGGAAGTGCCGGCAGCCTTGCTATAAGACACATTGGAACAATAGTTTCTGGCTATGCAGGCTCGCCTGATGGAAATGGAAAAGAAGCAGTTGGCACTTGCAATAGCTTCAAGAAAGAAAGAGTATCACGCCGATATGGCCTTTACGAAAGAAATAATGGATGTTCTAAGACCAGAGCATTTATTTATGACAAAGATCGATCCATATGATGGGACAATAGACCCTTAGCAGCGTCTCGACAATTACTTTGCCCTGAAATTATTGCACCGGTATGAAGACGCCATTCTATGTCGGACATTTCCGTCAATGTTGTGAGGTGCAGGGAAACTCAAGTTCAATAGCCTGCAGGCCAACTCTATCCAGTCCTTTGATCAACTGAGCGACTGTTTCTTTGAGCATTTTTAGACTCAAGCGGCTCCCAAGAAGACTTTCCAGATCCTCATCACCATCAAGTAGAAACCAGAAGAAACCCTGAGAACACACCTTTCAAGGTTTAACCGAGAGGCTTTGGAGATCAAGGACGTTAGCTCGAAGGTCAAGATGACAGTGTTGTAGAACAGAATCACAGATAAAGATCTTTTGAAGTCAATTTCCAAGAAGCTGCCATTGACCTATGCCGAGCTAATGACAAGGGTCGAGAAGTACACTGCTATGAATGAGGCGCTTGATGGATTCATAATTTTATATATTTATTCCCTTTATATTTAGTCTATTTATCATATTTTATGTCTTATGGTACTCATTTGTGATGATTCCTTATATATAAGACATTGGTGGAAAGTATTGGTAATTTATATTTAAAATCAAAAAATTTTGGCATTTTCAATAATGACCTTCTGAATTTCAGGTAGATTTTTAATGTGGAAAGAATTTCAGAAACCAAACATGGTCTAAAAATCTGATCTGAAAAGTTGATCTAAATTCAAACTAGAGAAGGAAGGTTTCCACATATAGAAGGTTCACTATTGGATTGATTGATTGTTAGAAATCTTGAAGAGAATATACACCTCTATGGAATATCACAAAGATTGACAGATCTATGGGTGGTATTTGGTTAATAATGAAATGATTCTCTATCTAATCTAGGCAAGAGGATTTTGTCTAATCTTTATTTTCATGTAATAAGGTTGTCAATTCTAGACATACCAGTTTTAGTCTTGTCTACTCTGGCTATTTAAGCAATGTAAAGGCTACGTAATAGAGCATCCAAGAATTATTGAGAAGATAGTTTTATCTCTTTTGTCTTTCTTTTCTATCATGTCTGGCTAAGTTCTTTAGTCGGTTCAAGAGAAATTCAATCCGGTTAGTAAAATTGTGAAACTTTGCTCTTAATTTTAATTATTCTTCTATATAAATATCTGTGTTTCTTGGTTTTTCATGTTAATGATTACATGATTTAATTAATTAAGAGGCCTATTAATTGATTGAATTACGTGGGTTGTAGCTAACCTGAATCCTTAATCCGTAATTATTATGGTATTCAGGAAGAGTAGCAATTAAGCAGAACAATTATGATCTAAGTTTTTGTTACTTGCTTAAAGAAAACATAGAATGAATTGAATAATCTGACGCTTGTTAGATTGTTGTTCATATTTAACTCCCTCCGAGAGTGTAATGATATCAGTAAATTCATGAGGATTGCTTAATACCAATTGATTTATTGATAAGAATTAATTTGTATGCTGAGCTTAGATTTATGAAATTAGGGAAGGTAAGGATTGTCTGGTTTTTTGATAATACTTGGTTAAATATTTGGATAGAGAATAATCTATATTTAGGGTCAGTGATCAATTTACAACCGTGAGTAATTTTTCTTGAATCGATATCATATTCCATTGAATTTTTATTACTTAATTTTGTTGTCAATTAAATTATAGAAGAAAATCTCCCTTTTTCTTGGTAAGTAGACAATTTGATTAACTAGTCTCTGTGGATCGACCTTTACTTATCATTGCTATTAATTGTAAGTAGAGTAATTTATTTTTGGTTGCGCTTAGCATGCATCAAAATTTGACACCGTTGTCGACGACTAGTTTTAATCAGATTGTAATTGTGTTTATTTTATTTAATTTTATTTAGTTTAGTCACTTGTGTTTTTACCTTTGTGTGAAGTTTTTTTTTTCTCTGTTTCAGGTGTCCATAGTTTTTCTGACATGTATTGCTGCGCATGAAATTTTGGATGACTTAAGGGTGCTACAAGAAGCTTATTTTGAAGAACATAAATTAAAAAAATTTCGTGCATTTTATGTTATCGGTCAGAATTTTTTCTTTGGATTTTTTAATTAGTTTTTATTTTTATATTTTTTGATCCATTGTATGAGTATCTTGGTTAATGACTCGATCTTCCAAATTTGATGAATTGATATTTGATCTAGAACCCGAAAGAACTTTGCACCGACTAAGAAAATAAGCTAAACAAATTCTAGCAGAAGAGGTTTCAACATCGCAAGGAGTAATTATTTCTGATATAGCTTCTATGGGGGAAGCCATGGCTGATAATAGAACTTTGAAGAAGCTGGCTGCTCCTAATTTAAACCAACAACCATTGTGTATTGAGTTTCTAAATCTAGAAGCTGCATTTGAATTGAAATCGGGATTAATACTTTTATTACCCAAATTTCATGGTCATGCAGGAGAAGATCCTCCCAAGCATTTAAAGGAATTTTATGTGGTATGCTCTAGCATGAAACCGTAGGGTATTACAGAGGCACAGATCAAGCTGCGCACTTTTTCATTTTGTTTAGATGAATATGCGAAAGATTGGTTGTACTACCTTTCCTCCGGTACAATCAATTCATGGAATGAGATGAAACGCCAGTTTTTAGAAAAATATTTCCCTACATCTAAAGCGGTAAATATAACAAAAGAGATATATGAAATTTGACAACACCATGAAGAAACATTATACGAGTATTGGGAACGCTTCAAGAAGCTTTACGCGAGCTGTCTACACCATCAAATTGGTGACCAGCTTCTGATTCAATATTTCTATGAAGGGTTGTTACCAATGGAGAGGAGTATGGTGGATGCCATTAGTGGAGGAGCTTTAGTTGACAAAACTCCAGAACCCACGAAAAGGTTAATTTCTAATATGACAATAAATTCTCAGTAATTTGGAACAAGGATGGAGGAAACATCAAAGAAAGTTAATGAGGTAAGTACATCAAACCTTGAATGTCAGATTTCTGATCTAACTTCTTAGGTGAGACAAATGGCTATAGAGAATTTGCAAACAGTTAAAGAATGTGGCATTTGCTCAGCCACCAGTCATGCTACGGACATGTGTTCCACACTTCAAGAAGATACACCAGTCTAACAAGCAAATGCCATGGGAGGATTTCAAGGACAACCTCGACGAAAGTATGATCCATACACAAACTCATACAACCCCGGATGGAAAGTTCATCCAAATCTGAGTTATGGGAATCAAGCTGCCCAAAATCGTTACCAGTTCCCGTTCCAACCTAGGCAGCAAGCAAATCAGAATATGTCACGTGATGAGATTGTTAAGGCATTGGCAAACAATACACAACAGTTTCAACTTGAGACAAGGAACAACATTCAGAATATAAAGAAGTAGATTAGTCAACTTGTCACTTCAGTAAGTAAGCTTGAAGCTTAAGGATTTGAAAAATTACCATCTCAAACCATTATAAACCCACATGAGAATGCAAGCGCCATTACATTACGGAATAGAAGAGAACTTGAGTCTTCCATTGCTAAATCTGTAGATTCGACCAAGACAGTTAAGGAAGAAACAAAAGCCGACAGTGATGATGTAAATTTACCCAAGGTAAAATCTCAACCAGTTGTGCGTAATTCTACTAATTCTGTTCCTATCCCTTTTCCTAACAGACTATTTAAATCAAAAAAGAAAGAACAAGAGAAAAAAATTCTTGAGACTTTTCAAAAGGTAGAAGTAAACATACCTTTACTTGATGCCATTAAACAAGTCCCAAGATATGCTAAATTTCTCAAAGAGTTATGCACTTCAAAGAGAAAATTGAGGGGTGATGAGAAAATCAGTGTAGGGGAGAACGTGTCAGCAGTTATTCAGCGTAAGTTACCCCCAAAATGCAAGGATCTAGGTACGTTTTTGATTCATTGAACCCTAAACTATGAGCCGTGAATTATTTGTTTTCTTCATGTTTTACCAACCTTTGAGCTAGTAGAGCATTGAAAATTATCTAATGGGTTTAAGAGAGAAATACATATTGAATAAGTGTGGGGGTGCTATTGTCAAAAGTGATGGTTGTATATCAAGAAGTGGGATGTAATGAGTAAATGGTCCTTGTTATGTTTGACATATTATACTTTTCCTAAAAAAAAAAAAAAGAAGAAGAAGAAGAAGAAGAAGAAGAAGAAGACGAAGAAAAGGGAATTTTTTTTCTAGCAAGGCATAGTTCTCAAATGAAAAAGAAAAAAAAAAAAAAACAGAATGAAAGAAAAAGAAATTGGAGTTTGGGATGTTTTGTTGAAGAGCTTTATTTATGAGTTCTTATCATTTTGATTGCTCAATTTTTGTTTTAATTCCCTATTAGTTTCTTGGGTTTTAACGTTAGTATCTTTTTCTTATCCTTATTATGAACCCTAGCCCCATTACAACCTTGATAAAGACCTTTTGATTCATGTATGCATGTGTTCTAAGTAGTGGAGATATTGGTGAATAAGCAAGCATATGGTAGTGCATCTTCATAGGAAGATCATGAGTGAAATAGTTAAACCTTGAATTCTTGAGTGAGTAGAGAGAATCCCATGGAAAAATCTACTAAACATTAGCATGTTCATTTTTGAATAAGACTGTTATGTTAGACATTGCTCATATTTACTAAGTGACCTTTGACTATGACATATATTGTTCTCTTGATCTCTTGAATTAGTTTATGATTCATGGTACACATGTTCTTTAAATACCATGGGATGAAAGTGAAATTTTTTTTGCTTAGTATTTAGTTTACCTGAGGACGTGTAAAAACTAAGTGTGGGGAAATTTGATGGATTCATAATTTTATATATTTATTCCCTTTATATTTAGTCTATTTAACATATTTTATGTCTTATGGTACTCATTTGTGATGATTCCTTATATATAAGACATTGGTGGAAAGTATTGATAATTTATATTTAAAATCAAAATTTTTTGGTATTTTCAATAATGACCTTCTAAATTTCATGTAGATTTCTAACGTGGAAAGAATTTCAGAAACCAAACATGGTCTAAAAATCTGATCTGGAAAGTTGATCTGAATTCAAACTAGAGAAGAAAGGTTTCCACATACAGAAGGTTCACTATTAGAAAGCCTTGATTGATTGTTAGAAATCTTGAAGAGAATATACACCTCTATGGAATATCAAAAAGATTGGCAAGTCTATGGATGGTATTTGGTTAATAATAGAGTGATTCTCTATCTAATTTAGGCAAGAGGAGTTTCTCTAATCTTTATTTTCATGTAATAAGGTTGTCAATTCTAGACATACTAGTTTTAGACTTGTCTACTCTGGCTATTTAAGCAATGTAAAGGCTACGTAATAGAGCATCCAAGAATTATTGAGAAAATAGTTTTATTTCTTTTCTATCATGTCTGGCTAAGTTCTTTAGTCGATTCAAGGGAAATCAATCCGATTAGTAAAATTATGAAACTTTGCTCTTAATTTAATTATTCTTCTATTTAAATATCTGTGTTTCTTGGTTTTTCATGTTAATGATTACATGATTTAATTAATTAAGAGGCCTATTAATTGATTGAATTACGTGGGTTGTAGCTAACCTGAATCCTTAATCTGTAATTGTTATGGTATTCAGGAAGAGTAGCAATTAAGCAGAACAATTATGATCCAAGTTTTTGTTATTTGCTTAAAGAAAACATAGAATGAATTAAATAATCTGACGGTTGTTAGATTGTTGTTCATATTTAACTCCCTCCGAGAGTGTGCTATCAGTAAATTAATGAGGATTGCTTAATACCAATTGGTTTATTGATAAGAATTAATTTGTGTGCTGAGCTTAGAATAATGAAATTAGGGAAGGTAAAGATTGCCTGGCTTTTTGATAATACTTGGTTAAATATTTGAATAGAGAATAATCTATATATGAGGTTAGTGATCAATTTACAACCGTGAGTAATTTTCCTTGAATCGATATCATCTTCCATTGAATTTTTTTTACTTAATTTTGTTGTCAATTAAATTATAGAAGAAAATCCCCCTTTTTCTTGGTAAGTAGACAATTTGATTAACTAGTTTCTGTGGATCGACCTTTACTTATCATTGCTATTAATTGTAAGTGGAGTAATTTATTTTTGGTTGCACTTGGTACGCATCAGCGCTCCTCCTCACGCACTCCAAATCCAGAGAAAAGAGGAGTGGCACTCAAGTCGCCAATCAAACCTCCACTGAGGCCACCAAGAAGCAAAAGATAAAAAAAGATGGATTCCCTGGCAAGCAAATTACCAGGGTGGACTTTGATTGGGATTGCTTCACCAGGCTCACCGTCCCCACATCTGAAGTGCTGCAAAATTTGAGGGGGACATAATACGAATTGGCGAAACGGCCTCCAATGAAGCCAAATCAAAGAAGAGAAAGATCCAATGAATATTGAAGGTATCATCGTGAAAACGGGCACGACACTGATAAACGTCGCACCCTCCGCTTTGCAATTGAGGATCTGATCAAGCGTGGCCATATCCACGAGTTCGTGGATAAGCCTCCAGAAGCAGACAATAGACAGAAGGGAAAGCAACTTGCTAATTGAGAAAATGATGTCGAGCCGCGACAACCCCACAGAAACCGCAACGATCCTAAAGAGGACAATTTAGCCTCTCCACCTCTCAAAAAAATTGGTGACCCAAGGGAACGTATTTGCGTCATCCTGAAGAGCATAAAAATTACCCCTCAACAAAGAGGATGCTCTAGAACTTGGTGTCAGAGAATAAGCCGTGCAAGTTGCACAAGTCATACACAAAAGAATGACTTGGGCCAGAAGTCGGGGGCCAATTCGGGGGCTGACTATGAATCCAAGGGATGCGTAGCCAACCTGACTGAGTGACTTGCCAAACTCCGTCTATAAGATAAATTCATGGACGAGTTCTTCGATCAAATCGACATAGAGATGCCAAGTCGGAGCCTAAACCCGACACTGCGCCGAGTTGGAACGCCTCCAAAAAAGGATTTCCTCTCGTTGAGAGAAGGCGAGTATGCAAGCTGGGATTACTACCAGACGCTACTTGTTGTACCTGTAAGAACCGTGTTCTAAAACTGGGTCTAAACCGTGGTTTTATATGATGACAGGTGTCCCAATCATAGCCGGACCGGAAGGCAAAGTCGGGTGACGAATCACGCAAAATTTCAGGTACAAGAACCACTCAAATTTGATAAAAACTCATACCGGTCTGACTATACCGGTCTGAGTCAGTCAGACTGGTATGGTGCAACCGGTATGGTATATCGGTCTGAGTATACCGGTCTGAGACTCAGACCGGTATGTGCGACCAGTATACTTCTTTTCTGTGGGAGACGGACTCCAGCGGGTCCCTCACTCCGAATGGAAACTTGGGAAGTTTTCAATCGTGGAAAACCTTCCCAAGAACGGCCCTCCTCTAATTATAGAGATGATCACACTCCATTGATCCTTCTCAAACCCTAGCCGTTTGGAGAAGGATCAAGGAGGAAGAGGCTGCCCAGGAAGGAGGTTTCCATTGGAAGAGCTCGCCGCCAAACGACGAACACCGCCGGTAAGTGCTCTATACTATTAGTAACATTAGGATATCGGATCGGAGCCGCGAAGCAGCGCGATAATCCTAAACCCTAGATCTTTCTTCTTTCAAATCTGATTTGGTTTGATACGTCGTCCTAGCCAAAATCAGAAGGCCATTAGGATGCTTGGACCTTAGCGTGGGTTAGGAGAAACCCTAGAAAACCTAGCCGATAACCAATGGGAAAGGGAGATCCAAGATCGAGTTCTCGGATCTAATTCACGGAATAAACCGGTTGGACACAAGGTCCGGCGGTATGGGCCTGCGGTGTATACCGGAGGCACATACCGGTCTCACATATGTGTAATCGGTATATACCGCAATCGGTATACATACCGGTGTCACATACCGGTCTCACTCCCCTGAGACCGGTACCTGCGATCGGTATGGTTTTCGAGCCTGGTTTGCTTGGTCAGGCAAGGTTCTGACCAACTGTGACCTTAATAAATTAATTCTAACCTATGAATATGGTTGTGTAGGACCTGTAGACAACGTGAGAATACCCTGTGAAGCAGAACGGGATTGTTATCAAGCGTCAGGTAAGGGACAAGACCCCAAACTCTAATTAATTAAAGAACAGTAAACCTTTGTGAATAAGTTTATGTTTAAAATGATTGCTTGATGTCTGTGCATTTCACATGCCATGTAGTTGTTTCTCTTATTATTATCCATTCATGCATTTCATATGCTAGGATTGTTGGATGTTAGGCATGTGTATGTTTTAGTTGGTGTGTGGAATGTGAAGGGGAGTGGAGCCCTGGATATATCCACAACCAACACTTTTCTCGTATCTCCTTCTACCTTAGCAAACTCGGTGCGAATAGGGTATCAGGGGGAGGACGTGAGATTGTGGTTCTTCCTGCCCACCAGACTCGAGCCCTATCCCTATGTCGTAGGAGTTGTGCTGGGGTAGGGTAATATCGCCATCTACCTTAGCAGACTTGGTACGAATGGGGTATCAGGGGGAGGACGTGGGATTGTGGTTCTTTCTGCCCGCCAGACTCGAGCCCTATCTCCATACCGGAGTGAGTGATGTGGGGCAACAGTAGTAGTGTGGTAGGTGCCTGACTGTTGGGTGTGCTCACACTCTCGTGCATGGAGGTGCGGTAGCCGCCAAACCTTACCATAGCATATTTGCAAGTTATACTTGACCCAAATTGTAATGTTATCCCATGCATATTGTATGTATCATTGGTCTTGTACTTACTGAGCTAAGTTGTGAGCTCACCCAAAAATATATATATTTCTTTTCAGATCTTGATGCAAGGCATACGGTGGAGGACTTTATGACTGCTCCAGCTTACAGCATGGTGGCTGCCCTGGACTCCCAGATAGTGGAGGATGAGCATGATGCGTCATGCGAGTGCTCGTTCTGTGTCTTCTCTCAGTGATTGGTTTATTTTCTGTTAAAGCATTGTAATAATTATTATTTAAATTTTGTGGATCCTAGAATAAATTGAATAATTATTTTAAATTACCACATAGATCTCAGTTCATTTATTTATATTCCGCTGCTATGTATTAATCTTTGATTATGTTAGACTTCTTGGGAATGATTGGTTGACACGGTCTATTGAGATCCTGGTGTGAACCATGGTTTAGAGCCGGTTCACTCACACTTCTGGTTCAGTCGAAATTGGGGTGTGACAACGGTACATTACTCCAACAATGTAATAGGAGGTCCCACTGTTGGAAACATTTCAAAGACTGGTAGAAAGACATATGCCAAATTGGATTGCCAATCATCCACTTCTTTAGTATCACACCAGAATGGAGACGTCATCACTTTCTCCGATGAAGATCTGATCGACGTGAAGCTTCCCCATGAAGATGCCATGGTCATCACCATGGTAATGGATAAAGTCAATGAGGTAGAAAGGGTACTGGTAGACACAAAAAGTTCGACCGACATTCTATACTATCATGCTTTCAAGGTGATGAATCTGAGTGAAAGGTGTTTGCACCCTATTAAGTTCTCCCTCATCAGTTTCTCCAGGGATGCAATCAAAGTAAAGGGTGGAATCATCCTAGAGACTAGATTAGCAACAAAACCCAGAAGGGCCATTGTTTCCCTCTCTTACCTTATGGTGGATATTCCTTCCAGCCACAATGTTATCCTCGGAAGACCCAAGCTCAACTTACTTCAAGCCTGCATCTCAACATACTATTTGGTCATGAAGTTCCCCACAGAGCATGGAGAAGGTACCTGCAAGGTGGATTAGAGACTGTCACACGTATGCTACGCCACAAACCTGAAAACACACGAAGATAAGCTAACTGGTTTGATCCTAATTGAGGACCTCCGCCGCGACTTCGAGCAGGAGAGAGGATCTCCTATTGAGGACTTGATCCAGATACGAGTCTCGGAGGAAGAGCTAGAGAAGTACTTCCAAGTCGGGTCGTCACTATAGAAGGACCAGAGAGATCGGATTGTTGCGTTCCTTAAGGACAATCTGGACGTTTTTGCCTGGTCGGGTTCAGAGATGGCAAGGATCCCGCGCAACCTTATGGGGCATCGACTGGCAATAGATTAGCAGCACAAGCCTGTACAACAAAAGAAAAGGAACTTTGAACCAGAAAGGGAGGTAGCCATCAAAGAAGAGGTGGAGAAATTATTTGCTGCCAGATTCATTAGAGAAGTTAAGTACCCTCAGTGGGTCTCCAACATTGTAATGGTAAAAAAGACCAATGGTAAATGGCAAATTTGTATCGATTATTCAGACTTGAATAAAACATGCCATAGAGATTACTATTCTCTTCCTAGAATTGATAGGTTGATTGACGCTACTGTCGGTCATGAGATGCTATCTTTTCAAGATGCATATTCGGGTTATAATCAGATTAAGATGTACAAACCCGATGAAATTAACAATGCCTTCATTACAAGTAACGGCCTATACTACTATAATGCGATGCTTTTTGGCCTTAAAAATACTAGCGCCACCTACTAGCACCTAGTCAATAAGGTATTCACACAGTAAATCGATAGAAACATGGAAGTTTACGTGGACGACTTCTTCATAAAGAAGAAAGAAACAACCCGCCATCTTTGGGACTTGGAAGAAGCCTTCGCGGTGCTATGCAAGAATCAGACGCGCCTCAATCCCACGAAGTGCCCTTTCGGAGTTGAATCAGGGAAGTTCTTGGGATTCATGGTGTTCAGCAGGGGCATTGAAGCGAACCTGGCAAAGATAGAAGCCATCATGAACATGTCGCCTTCGACCAAACCAAAGCAAGTTCAAGAACTCACAGGAAGGATAGCTGCCTTGGGCAGGTTTTTGTCTAGGTCGACAGATCGGTGCCTACCATTCTTCAAAATAGTCAAAGGAGCCAAAAAATTTGAGTGAACTGCAGAATGTCAAAAATCCTTTGATGAGTTAAAGGTATTCCTGACATCACTACCTTGACTAGCCTATCCAGAAGCTATTGACCAACTGCAGCTTTACCTAGCTATCTCGCTAGAAGCCGTCAGTTCTATCTCAATAAAGGAGGTTGATAAAATCCAACGGCCAGTATATTATGACAGCAAGGTACTGCTGGATGCGGAAATAAGGTACAAGCTAGTTGAGAAGTTAGCACTAGCACTTATCATCTTAGCCCACAAACTTAGGCCTTATTTTCAAGCCCACACCATCCTAGTGCTGATCGACAAACCCTTGAAGAAAATATTGGTACGACCTAACATCTTGGGCAGATTAGTAAATTGGGTAATCGAACTTGGCGAGTTTAAGTTATAGTTTTAGCCCAGAACAACTATCAAAGCACAAGTGTTGGCCGACTTCTTGCTAGAAACCACGACAGACGATAGTGCCGACATCGACAAGACCCTAGAAGAAGAAGACTTTTGGCAGAAACAAAAACGGCAAAATACGAAACCTTGACCGACTTGGACTTTGTTCGTGGATGGATCCGCTAATGACCAGCACTAGGGGGCCGGGGTTATCTTGACCAGCCCTGAGAATTTCAAAGTGTAAGTCGCTCTGCATTTTGATTTCCTTGTAACCAATAACTCGATCGAATATGAAGTCCTGTTGGCTGGACTCAGATTGGCGAAGTTCTTAATGGTAAGAAGACTGGATATCTAAAGCGACTCACAAGTCATTGTAAGATAGATCAACGACGAGTTTGAAGCTAAATAGCCGCATATGCTAGAATACCTTGCTAAAGCCAGATCGAAACTTGTGCAATTCAAAGACTACCAGATCAGCAATGTAGACCGCAAAAATAACACAGAAGCTGATGCATTATCACGCCTAATGGCCGAAGACTTATCTACCTTGGATTCATCAGTGTATATTGATATATTGAAGAAACCAAGCATAAGTGGTGATCCAGAGGTCCACCAAGTTAATACTGGGACAACTTGGATAGACCCAATCAAAACCTACATTGAGACTAACGAGTTACCATAAGATAGACTAGAGCGATGACGAGTTCAAGAAAAATTCCGAGGATACACTGTCCTTGACGGGAAGTTATATCATAAGTCTCTAATTTTCCCTTTCTTGCTTTGCCTCACACTAATATAAGCTGAAGAAGTAATGTGGGAAGTCCACGCTGGGATATGCGACAGTCACCTTAGAAGATGTGCCCTATGCCAGCGACTTCTACGTCAAGGCTACTATTGGCCGACAATGTTTTCTGATTGTATTAGGTATACCGCTAAATGCGAAACATGTCAAAAGCATACTCGGTTAGCCATCTGCTTGCCAACGAACTGCAACCCGTTGCAAGCCCCTTATCGTTCACAATGTGGGGTATCGACATAGCTGGTCCTATGTTTGGGGGTAATTCATCTAAAAAATTCCTAATTGTGGTGGTGGACTATTTTTTGAAATGGGCAGAAGCAGAAGTCATCACAAAAATTGACGCAGATAAGGTTGAAGCCTTCACTTGAAACAACATAATATACAGATATGGCATCCCGCAAGTCATTGTGACTGATAATGGGCCATAATTCGACAGCCTACAGTACAAAGTGTTCCACAAAGGTTTCAACATTCAACAACGCTTCGCAGTAGTCTATCATCCAGAGGGCACAAGTCAAGTCGAAGCAACGAACAAGACCATATCTCGAGGCATTGCTCGGCGACTTGGTTTGGCCAAGGGAAAATGGGTCGATGAGTTGCCAAGAGTGCTTTGGTCTTAGAGGACGACGAGTAAAACCCCAATCGGGGACGCACTTTTATGCTGGTATATGGGGCAGAGGCAGTCATACCAGTTGAGGCAATTCACCCAACAATTAGAATTTTTAATTATGGTGAAATGAGAACGACGAGGACCTAAGAGACAACCTAGACTTGGTGAAAGAAACTCGTGACAATGTGTAACTTAAAATATTGGCTTACCAGCAAAGGGTGGCTAGGTATTACAACTCCCGTGTTTGAGTTTAGAACTTCAAAGTTGGAGATTTAGTGCTTCGTCGCACTGTAGTTTCCAAACCCAAGCAGCAAGACAAGTTAATGCCAACCTGGGAGGGACCATATAAAATAATCCGTATCACAAGGCCGGATACTTATTATCCCAAGACGATGAAAAGAAAATATATTGCATTCAAAGAATTTATGAAAATTCTACTAATAATGTAATAGGCTTTACTCATTTTTTTAATGAAATTGTCTTTATATTACAAACTCTTTTTGCCTAACTGGATCTAATGTAACATTTCAACACAAGTTGAACACCCATTATGTTGTGGAATACCTGGGCGAATAAACCTGCGTATTAACCACAAGGTGTACCCATCGCGACTTGACATAATTCTGGACAACCCACCTTTTTTGGCCCATGTGTCCACGCAACTAACCAAGTCACCACCAATGCCTGGACAAGTGACATAGGCTTTATCGGCCAGGGGCATTCTTACATAGATCCAACTGCATGCACTAATGCAACCAATTATGAACTCGCAAAGAGGGAAACACTCTCCAGTTCATACCTTAGACAAAAACTAAAAGAACTTGCACACCAACATTTCATTATTTTCTTATTAGATACATCAAGACGCATACTTCTTAGCACTGGACAAACCCCACTTGCTAATAACTTGGGAGTAAGGATAGGATAGTACAAAAAAAACACAAAAACAATAACTATCTACATTGAGGAGCTCTGCGTCAACTTATGTGGAGGCTCCCTCAACCTTTCGACATTTTCAAGCAGTTTCTTCCCCTCAAACACTGTCTGATATCGCGCACTTGCACTCTGCTGTGACATAGTGTCATAGATCTCTTGTATTGAAGGAAATGCTGTTCCATAATATCTTTTCTTGTTTCTTTTACTACTAAGCAACTCGGTAATTTTTTCCACCACTTTAGTAAGTTTCTCTACTAGTTGAATCATCCTTGCCTCAGCAGTAGCCTTCAGATGGTGATCTGTAGCATTCTCTTCCCTTAAGTCGACGACTTTACTTTTCAATCAGGTGAGCTTTTTGCAACTCTCCATGTGTAAGTTATAGATCATTATATATTGGCCATCTGATCGAGCCAACCTGCCCCGCAGAATGTGTATATCCTTTCTCCAAGACTCCTCTTGCTGCTTTCAAGTCTCGGTCAGAGCTTTACTCACCCTACAGTATGGGGCATCATAGGAAAAACGCTCAATATGCAGCAAGTTGAGCTCATCTTCCATTTTTGCCACTTGAGCAGCGAGCCTGTCTCGCTCTATCGAGATGTTGCGAAGATGGGTTTCTAGCACATGCCTTGGAGTTGGGTGATCAACACATAGCTTTTCTATTGAGGAGAGGTTTCCCCTATCATAAACCTAAGGTGACAAGAAAAACATATTGTCAAGTCGTGATTGAAAAATGAACACCAAAAAAAAAAAAAAGAAAAAAAAAAAGGCCAACATAGTACACATGAAAAGGATAACACATATACTATATTGAAATCCTTCTTATCTTGGCACAAGGGAAAAGAAAAATGTACATCCACATTTTTAGAAGAAGACAATTAAGGAAAAGCCTTAAGGATCCTACTTCTCCACCTGAATGGCTTGGTCTGGCTGGGCGCCTGATTCCAGCAAGGCGAGTGGCGGGACCGGATCACGCGTTAGGGAGGCAATGATGGGCTCCACCTCAATGGTTTGGTCTGGCTGATCTTGCTGGGTAGCTGACCCCATTTCTCCTATGGCTCCCTCAACAGGTTCACCCTCGCCTTCTCGACCTTTGAGAGTAGCAGCTCCCATACTAGCCTCATCATCCACAGTCTCCCTCTCTGCATCTTCATTTTGTGTGACTTCCTTGCTTTCCTCCTCTCCCCCGTCACCTTCTGAGGCACCCTCCTTGGCATCCTCCTCATCATCATCGGGCTTGTCCAGGGGGAGGGAGTAGCCTAAGAAGTCGATGTCTGGTAGGATCTTTTCGCGAATGAATAGACTGAGGTCGGGTGTCCCATAGAAGAAATGCTTGGCTCCAAAACGGAGACGAAAGTTGGCCATCTCAAGAGCTTGTGTGACTTATGTCTCTTAGTCTGTTGACTTCTTAAAGTCGCCAACAGCCGTGTCTACCAACCTCGGGATGTTGGCCTTCACTTCTTTTAGCTCGATGCGAAGCCTGTCTAAAGTCGCTGCAAGATTGTCGCTCTTTTTCTTCTCGTCCTCCAGCTAGGACTCCAACTCCCCAGCCCTTTTGCTCTCATCGTCCACCCTGGCCTTTTGACGATGCCAGATTATCTACCCTAGTATTTTCCCCTTCAAGGGTATCTTCTAGACGCTCCTTCTCGGCCGCGGTGAGTGTGGCATGGTCCTGAACTTTCCTCAATTCTTCTTTAAGGTCATCCTACTCCTTCTTCAGGGAGTCGTTCATCTTAAAGAACAGACGTCTTCCTTCAATTTCCCCATCCCTGGTTTGCTCGGCTGCCAGAGAGCACTCCATCTCATCATCCCTGTCAAGAGCTAACCGGTGGATCCTCGTAGCCGTATGCTCATCACGCCTTTGGACTTCAGTCACAAGGTGGGATTTCTGCCAATAGGAGAGCTACTAGAAGCATAAGAGACATTTAAAAAAATATAATAATAATAAAATATAAATATCACAAGGAAATGTGAGGCCCTAAGAGGTCAATACTTACCCGCACTATGTCCGCCTCTAGCAATCGGTAGATCTCTAGGTCTCCACCCTACTGAAGTACTCGACAGTGGTGGGAAGACAGATTCCCTCCACTAGCTGGTGGGATACAGAGGGCTCCAATGCTTTAGTCCACCTTCGAATGTTTCAGTTCGGCTGGTGGAACTCGCTTGGGTTGGGTGTGTTTTCGAAGTCATGTAGCCCGATCTACACGGAGGGTCTATCCAGAAGGGCTCACAGAGAGCCTCACAGGTGAAGATCATCGAGACACTAGCGACTCTGTGATTTGCCTTGATAGCGGGACTTGAATAGTCTCGCATTCTTCTTCTAGCCCGCTAGTGGGGGTAAGTCTGAAGGGGTCCGTGACGGAGACCTCGATGGTGCCCCTATCCTTCTTGTGAGCCCACAAGTACGGTAGTGTCCTCTTGCTGGCAGAGTGAAGGCAGAGAAACTTCGATGACGTCGTCTGACTCCTCCGTGGTGACATCTCCTGTAGGGTCAATCCTTTCAGGAACCATGGGGAGAGTTAACGACCTCGAACCCTCCTGTGCTCCCGATGAAGCCTCCGTGGTCCATCTCGATGGAGTGGACTTCATCGCAGTGGTTTTGGTAACCCGCGCTTTCTTCGCGGTGCCTTTGCTGGTGCCACTCGTCGACCTTTTCTTATGCCTTTAGCTAGCAAGCATACTGGCGGCAGGATCGCAATCTAACTTGTTCCCCTCACTGCAAAATTAGAAAATAAAGGATTAGTAACAAAGACAAAAACACATGTCATGAGTTAGATCGAAGTATACCTGAGCCTTCAACCCCTGTGGGTTCATCATTGACGTACTCATCATCTCCGTTCATGAAGTAGCTGGTTCAATTGACATTCGCACGCATGAGTTCGAAAAAGGAGATAGGATCGTAAACCTTGATCATATCATAGCTCTCCTGGTCATCATCATTCAGGTCCAGAGAGTAGTTCTTTGGGGTGACTTCTAGAAGTCACCATACATTCAGGAGCGGCATAGGCCTCCTATCATACCGACTGATGAAGAAGAATTTCTTCGATCAGTTGTGGACTTTGTTCCACACAACGACTATTTTTGGAGCCCCCGAGGGCGCCTTCAGGAAGTTCCAAGCAGTGGGCATCTCACTCTTTGGGTCATCCTTGTTTAGGATGAACGGACACCGAAACCATTCCACCGATGCAGTCCTATTGGGACGACAGAGCATCACTATGAATGCCAGAATGGAAGTCCAAGAGTTCACATGGAATTCCACTGGGGCTAGGCCGTAGAACCTCAGTATCTCTACCGCTTCCCTGGGGACTGGGATTTTGAACCCGGAGTCGAAAAACACTAGGTACACGCACATCTCCGAGGCACTGACTTTACAAGTCGCCTCATCCTCGTCCAGTAGTCTGCACACATACTGTTCCGACAGGTTGGCTAGAACCCACTGTAAGTCTTGGTCGCTTTCCTTGAGTCTTCTCATGACTCCCGTCGCCTTGATTCCTCGAGGTTGGGGCACAATCGAGGTTTCTTCGGGTCTCGTTGGGTCTTGCTCCATGGGTATTGCATGGGGACGCATTCTGTTTCTGCAACAGGGACGACAAAAATTGTTACTCTCGGGATCAGAGACCTTGTCGAAAGTTTCCCCATGGCATTAGACCTCTTGGCAGTCGATCTCTGGATTGGGGCAATCCGACCAGCAGATCGTGCACTTGGAGACTACAAAAAAGAAAGAAATGACCGAGAACAGAAAGGGAATGGAACTTACTATTTCTTTTTTTTGTGGAAAAAGCTGGTGATGGTAACAAACACTCCTCACGGAGAAGCTTGACTGAGCAGCAGGAACACGGACTTGTAGTGGTGAAAAATGTGACGGAGGTGAAGAAGACGACCGTACTCTCTATAAAACGGACTTTCAAGAAAGACTAACAATGGCCTCGATTTTTCTTTTTATAAGCCTTTGATGATGGAGAGTTAGCTTGCTTTAGAAGCTACTTACGCGCAATCATGACCAGACGCTTCGAAAACTTCTCCGACAGAACGTTTTGCTTCAAGTTCGTACTTACGATTAAATGCCAAGCCTTGAAAAGAGGAGACAAAACCGTTGATGATGTCACTGTAGTTATGGCATTGTCAGATTTTGCCGTTAAAAGGATGCCTAGCGCACTATCATGGCTTGTTAATTCAAATTCCTTTTTGGTGCTCTTATTTTCGTGTGATCGTGTGAACAAAAAAGGCGGGATCTCAAAGAATATCCCCTCAACTTATAAGTCAGGGAGTCATTACAAATTTATGATGCATTAAGTGCCGCAAATCCCGTAATGGGTTACTCGTTATCGCATTTAATGTGGTCCGCATGTGTCGTAGTCTAGCGGATATCCACATGCCATTAACTCGTGTTTTGGGTTGTAAGATGGTACGTGGCTTTCCCAGGTTGAGTGGGTATTGTACGAGATTGACGTTAATCATGAAAGTGTTTTGTTGGCAACGGATTGGAACTCTCCTTAAGTCGCTGTACTTCCGCAAGTTATCTATGCAACATGGGATGAAATACACCTTTAACTGGGATTGTCCCATCACTGTTAAGTTCACTGGAACAAGGTGTCACACCCCAATTCCGGATGAACCAGAAGTGTGAGTGAACCGGCTCTAAGCCACGATTCACACCAGGATCTCAATAGACTGTGTCAACCAATCATTCTCAAGCATTCTAACAAAATCAGAGATATAATACATAACAGCGAAAATAAATAATTGAGCTGAGAGCTAAATTGTAATTTAAATAAATACCCAATTTATTCCATCATCCATCAAAATTAAATAATATTTATTACAAAGCTTAACCGAAAATAATCCAAGTTACTGAGAGTAGACACAGAACGAGCACTCGCATGACGCATCATGCTCGTCCTCCACTGTCTGGGAGTCCAGGGCAGCCACTGTGCTGTAAGCTGGAGCAGTCATGACGTCCTCCACCGTATACCCTGCATCAATATCTGAAAAGAAATATATATATATATATTTGGGTGAGCTCACAACTTAGCTCAGTAAGTACAAGACCAATGCAACAGTACAATATGCATGAGATAACATTACAATTTGGGCCAGGTATAACTTGCAAATATGCTATGGTAAGGTTTTGCGGCCACCGCACCTCCATGCACGAGAGTGTGAGCACACCCAACAGTCAGGCACCTACCACACTACTGCTGTTGCCCCACATCACTCACTCCGGTATGGAGATAGGACTCGAGTCTGGTGGGCAGGAAGAACCACAATCCCACGTCCTCCCCCTGATACCCCATACCGTACCAATACCTAAACCCCTATTGGCAAGGGCTTCCAAGTGGGTTCTGTTTCTAACCAGTCCTAGATGTCAATACAATATCATTAGCCTGACCCCAGCACGGCTCCCTGCGATATAGAGATAGGGCTCGAGTCTGGCGGGCAGGAAGAACCACAATCCCACGTCCTCCCCCTGATACCCTATTCGCACCAAGTCTGCTAAGGTAAAGACTATATAACCCTACCCCAACACAACCCCCTACAACATAGAGATAGGGCTCGAGTCTGGTGGGCAGGAAGAACCACAATCCCACGTCCTCCCCCTGATACCCTATTCGCACTGAGTTTGCTAAGGTAAGGGCGATACGAGAAAAGTGTTAGTTGTGGATATATCCAGGGCACATCCCCTTCACATTCCACACACTAACGAAAACATACACATGCCTAAACATACAACAATCCTAGCATATGAAATGCATGATTATAATAAGATAAAAGAAAGCAACTACATGGCATGTGAAATGCACAGACATCAAACAATATGTATTTATAAATACAGAAATATATCACAGAGGTTTACTGTTGATTAGTTATTTAGGTTTGGGGTCTTGTTCCTTACCTGACGCGTGATACTGATCCCGCTCTGCGTCAGAGAGCTTACTCACAGTGTCTACAGGTCCTACATAATCATATCTTTAGGTTAGAATTCATTCATTAGAGTTTCAGGGGTCAAAACCAGGTTTGGCCAAGCAAACCAGGCTCGGAAACCCATACCGCCTGCACATACCAGTCTCAGTCTAGTGAGACTGGTATGGTGCAGCCGGTATACATGGTGCAACCGGTATGTATACCGGATGCACCATACCGGTTGCACATACTGTAATCGGTATGTGCAACCGGTATATACCGGTTGCACTTACCGGTCTCACTCAGATCTCACTGAGTAAGACCTGTATGTGCCTGCGGTATATACCGCAAGGCCATACCGCTGGACTCATAGTCCATCCGGTATACCCTGCGGTTTGGATCCGAGAGCGAGATCTCGGATCTCCCTTCCTTTTCGGCTAACCGTTAGGTCTCTATAGGGTTTCCCCTACCCTTTTCTAAGTACAAATCCTCTATTGGCCTTTGAATCTTGGCTATATTGCCGTATGAACCTAGGTTAGATTCGAATGAGGGAGAACAGTGGGAGCAATGCTCCTTTTTGGATCATTGCGCCGCTTCGCGGCTTCGATCCGACCTCCTAACAAAACTAACAATACAGAGCACTTACCGGCATTGTCGGTTGGCGGCGTACTCTTCCTTCCTGGGCGGGGCTACCTCCTTCTTGCTCCTTCTCAGATCTTCTCCAGACAGCGAGAGGGTTTGAGAAGGAGCAATGGAATGTCTCCTTCTTTATTAATAGAGGGAGACCGTCCAAGGAAGGTTTCTCCTCAGAATGGAAATTTTCCAAGTTTCCATTCTGAGAGACAGAGCCGGAGTCAGGCATACCGGTTGGACATACCGGTTGGAGACCCCAAACTCACTCAAACCGGTATAGTTCCAACCGGTATACCATACCGGTGGCACATACCGGTTGCACCATAGTGCAACCGGTATGGTGAAGCCGGTATGGCATTATGGGCATTATATGCCCATACCGGTGGCACATACCGGTTGCACTATACTGCAACCGGTATAGTGAGACCGGTATGAGTTTTTTAGGCATTTTTACAGTTTTTCTTACCTGAACTTTGAGTGGTTCGTCACCCGGCTTCGCCCTCCGGTCCGGTTATAATTGGAACACCTGTCATCACATAAAACCATGGCTTAGACCCGGTTTTAGAACATGGTTCTTACACAAGGGATAACTATTCATGTCGTATTTCACCCACCAACTATTAGCTGACATATGTCCCTAGGCATGATGATATCGGAGGGGGACATGTGTCAGAACAGTCATTATTTCCAACTCGCTACTCTTGCTGGGTTGGAAGTCGCTGCATTCGACAGGTTGGAACCCGTCATTCATCCGTGCAGTATGACAAGTCACGTGACTGGCATGCGACTTGGTGGTGATGTAACTTAACTCGCCTCTCTAAAGATGGTTTAAGCCACACTCCCGTCACTTCTCTTCTGGCCGTTCTTGCGAGAGTCCCTAGTCGTCACGATAGCAATAAACCCATCTAAATAGGGAATCTCCTTGTGATGAACAATGCGGGTTACACTTACGATCATGAGAGATCATCAGACATGCTCCTGGCGGTTATGCAATTATGCTTAGACTTTATCCAAAGATAATCCAAGATTCTCCAGCATCTATATAACCACTCGACAGTCTAAGGTAAGATTCATGAAGCTACCTTGCTAACACAATTGTGATCTGATTGATACTTTACTCTCTTGAATTCTCTTTCTTTCCCATGCCTTAAAAGCTTGCTTTCTTCTTGTCCAGCTCCATACTGTTAGCTCCTGTATTGACTTGATCGTCAGAGTGGAGGGCGGACCAGAGTGGACATCGGACCATCTTGGTCTGCCCTTCGATAACATTTTATTTCTCCTTATCTTGCAGGAATATAAGAACCACAAGGGCATCGGTATAACACAAAAACACTTGTTACTCTTCATACTATTAGCTCTTGGATTGGGTTTAATTACTGCTACTGAAATCAGGGTTTTAGTGGAGTTTGCATCCATCTCGGATTGACTGATTTATTCTATTGACCAGGTTCAATTGAATTTTTGTTCATAATGTTTAACATCAATCTATTGCTGATTTCCTTATGTGATTTCTCCTTTGTTATCCTCCATTAATGGCTGTTAACATTGGTAATTTGATATTCTATGTGTCCTACTTCATTTCCTATTACTAATTGCTTGCTATTCTGAAATTTGATTATTGAATCTGAGTGCTTGTAATCTGGTTCCGATTGCTTATGTCAATATTAATTGTTACTCCCATTTGTTCACCGCCTCTGTATTTAGTCTTAAGGTTGAAGACAACCTCTCTCCCCACGTCATTCCAACTACTATTTCTTTTCTTATTTTATATTTTCTCCTTTAACTGCATTTCCTAAATTACCTTTACCTTTTATAACAATTTTGTTATATTCTATTTTACTCCCTTTTTCAGGTTTATCCTATCACTTTAATTCTAATTCCAATCATAATCCTAAGGGCTTGTTTGGTTCCTCAAGTTATTGCATAATTCTAATTAATTACAATTCTACCACTGCTTTTATTATTGGTCTTATATTATTTGAGTGGGCCCATTAACGGATCCAATAGGGTTTTACAACCCAGGTCCTGCATGAATTTGTGTGTCAAGATTTATTACACAATTTTGGTTTTTAGATAAGTGTCCTTCACTGGTTGAGTTTTTGACTTATTGATGTTTCTGCCACAAGGGCCTATTTGTTTATGGAAGGGAAACTTTCAACATTATTTTAGTTGGTTTTGTTTGGTTGGGCTCATATTGGATTCAATTGGATTTTCTCAACTTTGGTCCCCATTAATTGGTATTATTTGCATCCTCTGTATTATTTGTTTACGTGGGATGCTCCATGTGAGGGAGAGATTGGAGATTCTTATTTGCTCAAGTTATCAGTTGAAAATTACTTATTTGCTCAAGTTATCAGTTGAAAATTACTTATTTGCTCAAGTCATCAGTTGAAGATTATTATTATTGGTTGGTTCATGTCTACTTTTGGAATGTCTACTTATGGAAGAGACATTTTTCTCTACCCTGCTCATGTTGGAGCCTACTACTACTTTGCTCATGTTGGAGCCTACTACTACCTTGCTCGTGTTGAAACTTACTACCAATTAGTTTAAAAATCAGAACAAGCTCAGACGGGGTTTTAATGTTGCTAATCCTTCATTTATGTTTTCGCCCTTAAACTAGCTAGGCTTTGTCCAAAGGGAAGAGGTTTTTTACGGATTGGAGTAGAAAGATAAAGTCATAATGACTCTTGGATAAAGTGGGGGTACTAGGGGAACCTCAAATACGACAAGGGTTGAGGTTTCTGGATCCAAATCGTCTCCTGCGGTAGGAGGTTCCTGCCGCCGATCCAAGGGAGTTGGGTTCAGTCTGGCCGCCTGCCAATACATTGGGGGGTGGGCCGGCTGAAATCCGGCCCTTGGCAGGCGGCAGGACCGCAGGAGAGGATTTGAATATTGAGGTTTCTTGCCTTTCTGACGGTAGATGAATGATGACTGCAAATTTTTTTTCCTTGTCAAATTTGTCATCGGTTTTGTAGTCATTGGATCTTGAAGATCATTCCTCTCCAAAACTAAAACTACTCCCTTTTAGTTGCACCGGATTCAGAAGCCTGCTTGAATTACATTATGCACCCTGGGTTTTGGAACTGTGCTGTCATAGAGGAGGATTAGTTTGGGGAAAAAAAAAAGGATCAAATGTCTGTCGTAACATGTCGATGAATAGTTCGTTTCTATGTTCTTGTATCCTCGGAATTCCATCACCGTTTATATCCAGTGGATTCTATACCACATCAACTATTATGGGATTCCATGAAAAGTACATGTATATGTAGGTGATTGGAACTCCACCCATACTACATATTCCTTTTTTTTTTTTTTGCATAATTATAATAGCCTATTGGGTAACTCCCTAGATATTCAAGCATGAACCAGCAATTTCTAATGGCAAACAGTCCTATTATTTCCACAAACAAGGTAGGAAACAAGCACAAAAACTAATTACAAACCACCAAGATACACAAGGATGAAGCCATATATGCCCGGCTATAATGTAGCAGCAGTACTAAGGTAGGACAAATAAATGGGAAACAAAGTGCACAACATCATCAAAAGCATTCAGAGTGGAACAAACACAATGCTCATCTGCAACAAAACACCAGAAACAAACACACCCAGACAGACAGAGAGAGAGAGAGAGAGAGAGAGAGAGAGAGAGAGAGAGAGAGAGAGAGAGAGATTAGCAAGTAGCAGGTGGGGTGAGGTTACACTTGGCAGGGAGTTGCATAGCAAGAGTTGGATCAATGCCCAAGCTAGGCAAGAACATGGAGTCCTTATAGGAGCAAAGGCAAGTCAGATCAGCCTTAGAAAGAGCCTCACAACATTGGTCGGATGGATCCTCAGGGTTTGGCTGAGTCACAGCGGGCTTGCAAGCCATAAGATCATCTTCGGTCATGTTACACAGACTCAGAGCGTTCAACTGTACAACTTCTTCAGTTCCAATCAAAACCACCATTAAGATCATCAGACTCACCAGAGAAAGCTTTCTTGACATTCTCATCATCTTTACTATCCCCTGATTCTGAATAATTAACCACTGGAGACTGATAATGGAGCTGTTCCCTCACTCTTGTAGATATGGAGATCTGACTGTTTGAGCTTTGGAGCCCGTGAATGTGTATTGGCCTTACTCGACAAGGTCACGGGTACTGTCCTACAGCCACACATTGCTTTCGGTGTTTAGTTTAGGTTTGGGCTTTGGGCCCAGCTTTTGATTCCATCTGATCTCTTATTATTCCATGGAAGGATTTGAGGCAATAACTCCCTTTTGTCTCATTATGTTCTTCAACCAGGGCTTTACGGATCGGCTTGGATCGGCCGAACCCATGCAACACCCTGACACGGCAAGGGTGAATCCAGCAAAAGTTAAACGTGTTAGCTGATTCCAAAGGTTTTTTTTTTGGTAGATTCAGCCCAATCTGGGTTAATCCGACTCAAGATTGGATCGGACCAAATCCGTGCCCTTGAACCTTATCCACATGCTCTTTGATGTTGGGATAAGCCATTAGATTTGCCTTGTGGCTTATATATATATCCAAAATATATGTCATATATGCACTCAAAATCTCTCACTTTAGCAAGCTAAGCTCAAATAGGTTTTCATGGTAAATATATCGAAGAAAAAGGGAAAGCTTTGTGTAATTGAGGCTTGTGACCTAAGTCACATAATATGACCTCAAAATGCCCATATTTCACATAATATGACCTCAAAATGCCCATATTTAAGAAGGTTTTGTGGTACTTTCACCTCAAAATGCCCATATATATTGGTATAAATTTAAAACAATTTTGCTCTCTTATACACCAAATTTATATGAAACCACCATATACAGAGTAAAAACCGTATATGGAATAAAATAAAAACTGTACCGAAACTATGGCGACCTAGTATTGTAACGAAATGGAGAATTGGATCCACAACTGGTTTGATGTGGTATTGATATCACCATTTTACCTGCGTACTATACCAAATTGTACTGAATACTGAATAATCTACTAGTTGACACCCTTAATCCTTTCCCTTGATATTACTGTTAAAGGTTGTGTTTGGCTGCAAGGGGAATTGAAGGGAAGGGAAATGAAATTTTTAAACTTAAAAGGAAACTTTTGTTATGATTACAACACATGCTATGATATTGCTATATAACTAATTCCAAATCATTCCATATTTAATTATTAACTTACACTTCATTTTACATTTAAATCCCTTGCATTTAAAAAGTAAAATAAATTATACATCTTATTAGTATCATTATTAAATATGTTAAGAAATTTCTATAGTTTATACAATCATTTTGTGTTACAACTATAAAAGTTCCTTTTTAAGTTAAAAAATTTCCCTTCCCTTCCCTTCCCATCGATTCCCCTTGCAACCAAACATAGCCTTTTTGCCAAGAACTTTGCATCCATCGATTTTATGACCTATTTATTAATGATCTTTCTACTTGACACTAGCTTGTGCCAATGGCCCATTTATATCTATTCCCTTTCATGGGATGTCATTGGCCATGACGGAAACCTCAAATACGAAGGGGTATTTTGGTATTTGAGATGAGAGGGATGAAAAGCATTTTGTGTGAGCTATGCAATGACCTCTTTTCAAGTGAGGAAGGAAGAGAGTATTAATCAACCCAACTGACCTTATGTTGTATTCTACATTTCTGCTGTTGGTTATAGTTGTTTTCTGATTTCATTTAAACTTTAGGACTATGTTTGGTTGCAAGGGGAATTGAAGGGAAGGGAAAAGAAATTTTTTAACTTAAAAAGAAAAAACTTTTATAGTTGTAACACAAAATGGTTGTATAAACTACCTAACTTCTTAACATATTTAGTAATGATACCAATAATATGTAAATTTTATTTTACTTTTTAAATGCAAGGGTTTTGAATGCAAAATGAAGTGTAAGTTAATAACTAAATATGGAATGATTTGGAATTAGTTACATAGCAATGTGATAGCATGTGTTGAAATCATTACAAAAATTTCTTTTTTAAATTAAAAATTTTCACTTCCCTTCCCTTCAATTCCCCTTGCAAACAAACACAGCTTAGATAAGTCTTAGCTAGGTTTCAGTTTCTTTTCCTTCATTTTTCTGGGGGGGAATTTCTCGCATCTCCCCTGAAGTTTACCCTTAATTCAACCACCCCCATTTTTGATGTTAATGTAGGTCAACCACACCCCATCCTGTTAAGTTCTCTATCGGAAAAGATGAAAGACTTTTTTAGTATCAACTGATGTCAATATCCCATTTTTTAATCCACAATAATAGTAAGTACTTGGTATCAATAAGAATATCTCATTTATTAATCTACAGTAGTAGAAAATACTGGCAGCTTTTTCATATTTTAGTTTCAACAACTCCATTGAGCCATCCTTCAACCCGCAGAGGAAGTCTAGTACACAATGGGAAGTTGATGTCAATTTCAGTGAGAATCTTCAATGTAAATTTATAAGGATTTCATATACAAATAGATAGATGGTTGGATGAGCAATTTTCAAAAGAGGATTTTTGTATGTGGTTGGATAAAGGGGAAGGTTATTATGGAAGCTTCAAATACATGGGTGGAGGGTTTTGCATCTTTTTGAGGGGGAGAGCTTCAGACCATGCCCCTTCTTAGTTGAGGGGCAGACTAGAGAAACTTTATCCTTTATTTAAATATCCATATAGCCCTAAAAAAAATATCTTGACGGGCTATAGACATTGATTTTTGCACATTTGACATCTTGCCAAACCCTAATGATGAAATACAAGAGATCCTACTCCCAACTCCCAACAGATATTGTTAGTAAGAAAACCTATCAAGACCCCTGAGGAACTTTCTCAAGCAAACTCAACACTAAATTTAGGTTGCGTTCTCTATGGATTCTAGAAAAAAATTCTTAGAAATGCATTTTCAGAATGGAGAATGCATTCTTAATATAGAATGATAATGAATTAAAGAGTAAAACATTTTTGTTCTAGGCTTAAAGCCTCAAAATGTAAAGTAGGTTAATTAATAGCACATTCCAAAATGGGTCCCATTAAATGAGACATTCGATAATCCAAGAAAGAAAATACGTACTAAACACTGTTTTTGTTGTCTTAAAGTATAGTCTTGAATTAAAATTCAATTCAATAATGCATACTAAGCTCTGGAACTACGTGCATGTTGTCAAGCTACGTTTGGTGGGAGAACCATGAAATAGAGCAAGGGAAATAAGAGAAGATTTTTGATGGGAGAATTGGAAGAGAAGAAGGAGAGGAAGGAGAGAAAAGGAAGTCTCGAGATGGTGGAAAGCAAAAGCAAAAAGCAAATGGGTGGATGACAAAAAAGTAAGGATGATAAAGAGGATTTGTGAGAGTAACTGTTAGGGAGGTAAATGGAGGTTATTTAGGAAGAGGGAGAGAATTAAGATTTAGGACTCAAGTAGTAGGGATGCCAATGTCAGACCTGCTTTGATACCCATCTGAGCCCAATAGGTTTGATAAACGGGCATTCACGGTGCAAGGGTGTAGTTTAACTGAATCTATCAAATGAACTGAATATACCTTTAAATCAAATCAAATATTGATTTACAAATACAATCCTGAAGCTAATATGCATAAGGATGTTTGCTTGCTAGTTTTTGAAAAGAAGTCGAGAGCAAGCGCCATCCTTATTTTAACTCAGATTGAGTGGTGATTTACAAAGAATGTAAGCATTGGCATGGTTATGTCATTATGTAATGTTATTTGAACTCGAGCTTTAGCATTGTTTCAAAATTAATACTCTGATTACTGTCTCTATCTCTCTTTATTTTTATTTTTATACTTTGGCATGAGTCCGTTACAGTCCGTTTGTAGACCGATTAACCCTATTAGCATAAGATTGATTATAGATTAAGACTGACCAGACCGAATATAAATGTATCTATGCCTTACCAATAAGGGACCAATTAACTAAACGGATTGCCAAGGTGCTAGGTATTAAAATGATAGGGACCGATTAAATCCGTTCAAAACTGACTAAATAACACACCTACTTAGGAGCAAATGCTTGCTTAAATGATATTGAGGAAGGTAGGTGGAGGGTTTAATGGATATTTAATGATAAAACAAGCTCCAAACACAACTGCTGGGGGAAAAAAACACCAAATTATCAATTTTGTAAGGGAGAACTCCATTGTAAATACCATTTTACCCCTTCAATTTTGTTTTGAATGTGAGTTTCATAGTTGCTCATAACAAGACTGTTGGAATTGTGTGACCTAACATAGATTTATTGTACTGTTTTTATGTATTTTCTTTGGGCATTTCTATCTCTATTTTGAGGTATATATATGTGACATGTAGCTTGCATATTTTGTGGCTTATAAATTATTTATATGGTATTATTATTTTCAGTCTATTATATTAATGGACTGGTTTTGTGGATGATTATTCAAATAAGTCACTTTGTAGTCCTCGGCTTGACTGCACCTATCATGATACGACATGTGCTTACATAAGCATTAATTGGACCATGATGGATTTAAGGGGTGCAAGTCAAAATTGCTCAGACTATGGGAGACATGTGGACTAGTCTTTTGATGGTCAGTGCACATATGGTCTGTGAAGTCCTTCATGAAAAGATCCCGTGTACGTTAAATGGTGACCTTAGTGCCTAACGTTCCATTGCCAGTGACTTGACAATTATAAGAGTGTACACGTACCTACAAACTGTCAATTTGAACAAATTTATTGTGTTTGATTTTGTATCTAAATGTTTGTATTTATAAATATAAAATAAAATATTCTATTTAGAATATGCATTGCTACATATAATGCCACTCCCCTAAAAAAAAATTGGCAAATTAGCTCTTGCCATCATTGATCGAACCATAGTCTAGTTCGATTTGAGATTGTTTCATTTTTTTTTTTTTGATGCTTAGACACGATAATACCCATCAGTTAATCACATGGATGAGATAGGATTGTGGATGGACTAGTAAACCCCTCGTGTCACTGTCCATCAGATAGACAAGGTGATTGGTTAAATTCTTCCCTACGCCCATCGGATACGGGACAAGGTTAACATATCCTTGTATTGAAAATGAATTAATTCAGAATGTGCTTTGATTGATTGGATTCTTCCCTACATCCATTGGATACGAGAGAGATTTGGGAAATCATAGGTCTATTTGTTGTTTTGTTACAAATGTTTAATTTTGTATTATTTTTGTGCAAATGAAATGGGATTTGATCTCCAAGCTTATTATGCATGTTGCATGCTTATGACAGATGATAGGATCTTTTAGCTCTTTGAACATGTCTGATATTATGAAAAATTACATCTTGATTGGACCCAATTATGCTGAATAAAAACGTAGAATTGACTTGTTCATTGATTTACATAATTATTATCTTTGTACTATAGAGAAATGTCCTCCTGTGCCTGGTATGCATTCTGCCAAATCTACTAAGGTTGCCTATCAAAAATAGACAGAGGCAAATAATAAAGTAAAATATTTGATATTGGGACACATGACAGATTCTCTTATGGTTGACTATATGAATAGTGCCTCTACTAAAGTCATTCTTGATAGTTTTGAATTCAAATTTGATAAGAAATCTAATCAGCATATTAAAGGCTTGTGGAAAAAATTTATCAGAACTAAATTATCAGAAGAAGGGGATACCAGAGAGCATGTAAATAACATGATTTCCATTGCTGATGAGTTAGGCCTACAAGAAAGATCTGTTGATGAGAAAACTAAGATATCTACTATTTTATCCTCTTTACTTGATTCCTATGAAATTATAAGGTAAATTTATTTTGTTTCTGGCTTGAATTGGACTGTTGATGATCTCTTATCCAAAGTCATTGGTCATGAAGATGCTAAGTTGAGAAAGAAAAATTTTATAGTCAATGCTATTGGTGATAATGCAAATAAGCCAAAGAATGAAACAAAATTTTAGAAGAAGAAAAAATTTGTAAATAAAAAATAAGATTGACAAAAGAAGAAGGGCACCAAAGTGAGATAGCATGTGGAGTTTAAATCCAAGCATATAATTTGTTATTTTTGTAAGAAGCCTGGATATAAGAAGGCTCAATACTATTCTTTTTTACTGTCTGGTGGAAAGCAGTCCAAAGGTATGTTTGCCACCTTGATTCTTGATGAGATAAATATTACAATTATTAAGTCTGGATCTTGTGGTATTTAAAGCAAACAAAAGGCTTTAGATTAACTTATTGTTTTGATCAACTGAATATCCTTGGATATTCTGATTCTGATTATCAAGGATGTATTGATAATAGAAAATCTACCTTTAGTTTTGTGTTTACTTTTTGTGGTGGAATTATTGCTTAGAAGAGCAAGAAACAAGAATGTGTTGGACAGTCTACTATAGAAGCTGAATATATTACATTAAATACGATAACTGAAGAAGCTATGCATCTTTGGAAGTTTCTATTGAAACTGTTGATAGTGGATTGTGTGAAAAAATCTATTCCACTTTTGTGTGAAACTAATTTTGCAATAGCCATCATCAAAAATCTAAAGTGTCATTTTTGTGCCAAGACATTAAAGGTCCCTATCATTACATTTGTAATGTTATCAAGAAGAATGAGGTAGTTGTTAAAAGAGTGCCATCTCAATCAAACTTGGCTGATCCCTTTACAAAAGATTTACCTTTTGGTGTATTTGCTAAACATGTAATGTCTATGGGATTGTGTTAGGTCAAGTGAGAGACTTTGGAATTATGTGGCCTAACACGGATTTATTGTATTATTTTTATGTATTCTCTTTAGACAATTCTATCTCTATTTTGAGGTATATATGTGGCACGTGGCTTACATATTTTGTGGCTTATAAATTATTTATATGGTACCATTATTTTTGATCTATTATATTAATGAATTGATTTTATGGATGCTTGTTCTAATAGTACCCAAAGACTAATAGAATTACAGAAAGACAAAATTGAACTCTACTAGATATAGTTCGACCAATGATGGCAAGAGTTAATTTGTCAACTTCTTTTTGAGGAGAGACATTATATGCAGTAATGCATATTCAAAATAGAGTTTCCATCAAAGCAGTGAATTCCATCTCATATGGATTATTTTATAATAAGTAAGCAAGTATTACTCATATTCGAGTATGGGGTTGTATTGCTCATGTTTTGATTCCTGATCCAAATAGGAATAAATTACTATAAAAAAAAATCAAAAGATGCATCATGATTGGGTATCTTCATCGTTCCAAAGGATACATGTTATATGATCCCAAGGATAGAGTGATACTTGAAAGAAAAAATGTGACATTCATAGAAGATTGCTTTGATAGTGGGAGTTTAAATGATACTGATAAAAGTATTTTGGAGGAGTTAGTAGAAACTAATGGAAGTAATCAAGACTTTGTTATTGAGGGGTCCTCAGATTCTATTATTTTTTTAAACACCAAAAAAGAGAAGCTATATTCTGAGCTCTTAAAAAGAAGTGAAAGGACATCAAAAGCTCCAAACATATCAGATTATTATGTGTATTTGAGAGAATCATATGAAAGAGTGACCGTTAATGAAGTTGTAGATGATCCTATTGTTGGGTTTCCTCCTCACATCCGTGTGGGTGGAGGGACCCACATCTTTCCTTTTGGAAAGATCTTTTTCTTTTCTTTTGGTAGTATAGAAACCGCCTCTTCTCATTCCTAATTAAAGAGCCTTTTGCAAAAGGTAATATATATATATATATATATTCGTACCTTCTTAAGAAGTTTGAGGTGTGTACGAAGGTGTTCCTGTTTTCTAGACAAAAACAAAGATTCATGAGTTCCTAATAAAGCTTTAGAGATCTAGAGCGAAGCTACGAGTTCCTTCTTTATTCTTCTGCCATTGTAAGGGATTGGAGAAGAGAAAGGAGAGATAGAGAGAAGCTCTATTTCTTGTACGTGCGACGTAACGACATTCTCCCTATTCGGGAAGAGAGAAAGGTGATCATTCTTCTCAGTATTTATTACGTTGACATCGAGGTGAGAGTATTCTTATCATTATTGGATTACCACAAATTATTTTGGTCAGTTATTGTATTGTCCAATAGTGGGTTATTTCTATTGGAGATTGAAAACCTCTAGCTATGACTAGAGAAGATTGTATTGTGTACCCATTATTATTATAGTGGAGATTTACCTGGACTAGGTCCCATGGTTTTTTCCTTTCACCTTGGAAGGGTTTTCCACGTAAAAATTGGTGTGTTCTCTTGTGGTTTGATTATTTCTATTTATTTCCGCTGCTATATATCTGTGCATAAATTTTGTGGTTGCATAATCCATTGGTTTTCATACAAGAGGGAAAAGTACTCTTGTGTTTTTCCTAACAAGTGGTATCAGAGTCAGGTTCTATAATCGTGTCTGAACAATGGAAGGAACCCCAACACGGATGATTAGTTTGAATGGGAGCAACTTGATGATTTGAAAAGCTAAGATGAAAGACTTATTATATTGTAGGGAATTGTATGGACCCGTACAGGGTGAAACGGGAAAACCAGAAAAATTATCTGACGCCGAGTGGAAGATCATGGACCGAAAAGCTGTTGGCTTTATTCGGCAATGGTTGGATGACACCGTTTTTCATCATGTCTCCATAGAGGCGTCAGCAAAATCACTGTGGAATAAATTAGAAAATCTGTACAAAAGGAAGACTGCTAGCAACAAAGCGTTTCTGATTAGAAAGCTTGTAAACCTGAAGTACAGAGATGGACACTCAGTTGCATAACTTTTAAATGAGGTACAAAGTATTGTGAATCAGCTATCCTCCATAAAGATTGCATTAGATGACGAGTTACAAGCCCTATTACTACTCAGTTCACTTCTAGATAGTTGGGAGACACTAGTGGTGTCTCTTAGCAATTCTGCACCAGATGAAAAAATCACAATGAGTCAAGTAACAGGAAGTCTGTTGAATGAAGAGACAAGAATAAAGTCTTCAGGTTCTTCTCAACAAGATGCACTTGTCACAAAAAGCCGGGGGAGAAGCAAATACAGAAAATCTCAAGACCGTGGGAAGTCAAAAGAGAGATCCAAATCAAGACAAGGAGTCACATGTTACTACTATAAAAAGGTAGGACATATGAAAAAAGAATACAGAAAATTCAAGAGAGATTCCAAGAAAGGTAATGGAGAAGAGAAGAACGAAGATACTGCTGCCATCAATTCAGATGGAGACACTATTGTTATATCAAGTTGTGAAGAATCTTGTTTTACATCTTCATGTCATGACTCAGATTGGGTTGTTGATACTGGTTCTTGTTACCATGTTGTCCCTCGCAAAGAATTATTTATGGTATTATAAGAATGGAAAACAGCGGTGTTTCAAAAATTGTGGGGATAGGTGATGTGAGTATAGAGACAAATGTTGGATGTAAATTGACTCTAAAGGATGTGAGACATGTTCCAGAACTCCGTCTGAATTTGATCTCTGTAGGAAAATTAGATGCAAAAGGTTATCACAGTCACTTTGGTAATGGTCAATGGAAGCTTACCAAAGGTTCTCTAGTGGTGGCAAGATGAAACAAGTGCTGCACCTTGTATAACACAAAGGTACAAGTGTGCAAGACTGAAGTGAATACAACAGAGGGTGAATCCGCTACAGATTTTGGCATCGATGACTTGGCCACATGAGCGAAAAAGGGATGTAGATCCTTACAAAAAGCAATCTTCTTCCAGACATGAAAGGTACGCCTCTAAATCGTTGTGTTCATTGTTTAGTTGGTAAACAACATCGTGTTACTTTCATGAAGAATTATCCTCATAGAAAAAGAAACATTTTAGAATTGATACATTTCGATGTTTGTGGTCCTATGAAAGTGAAAACACTTAGTGGTGCTTCTTATTTTGTTACTTTCATAGATGATGCTTTTAGAAAAATATGGGCATATGCTTTGAAAACCAAAGATCAGGTTTTGGATATGTTTAAAAATTTTCATGCTATGGTTGAAAGAGAAACAGGAAAATCTCTCAAATGCATTCGTACTGACAATGGTGGTGAGTACATTGGTCCATTTGAGAAATATTACAATAGTCAAGGTATTCGGCATGAGCAAATAGTTCCCAAGACCCCACAGCATAATGGTGTAGCAGAAAGGACAAATCATACTATTATGGAAAGGATCAGGTGTATGCTCTCATAGGCAAAGTTGGCACGGTGTTATTGGGGAGAATCGATGCGTACTGCTATTTATTTGATTAATTTATCTCCATCAGCTCCTTTGAATGGAGATGTTCCTGAGAAGGTGTGGAGCGGAAAAGATATTTTCTATGGTCATTTAAAAGTATTTGGTTGCAGGGCATTTGTGCACATTCTAAAAGATGAGCGGTCAAAGCTTGATGACAAGACAAAACAGTGTATTTTCTTGGGATATGCAGATGAAAAGTTTAGATACAAGTTATGGGATCCGATTGAGAAAAAAGTTATCAGAAGCAGAGATGTTATCTTTCTTGAAGATCAAACAATTAAAGATTTCGAGAAAATTGAAAAGCCTCAGCTATTTGTTGATGACTTGGTTGATCTTGATCCAATTCCTCTACCCATGGGACATGATGATGGGGGAGATGTGCAAAATGGTAATGATGATGTTTCCATAGATGATACAGGTGATGTGGAACAGGGAGAGCAGCCCCCTCCAGAGCCATAGTTGAGCCTCAGCTAAGAAGATCTACCAGGGAGCGACAACCATCTATCAGGTATCCACCAAATGAATATATTATGTTGACAGATGCAGGTGAACCAGATTGCTTTGAAGAAGCACAAACTGATGAGCACAAAGTTGAGTGGTTAAAAGCTATGCAAGAGGAGATGGATTCTTTGCATAAGAATCATACTTATGATTTAGTAAAACTACCTAAGGGTAAGAAGACGCTCAAGAATAAATGGGTATTCAGGTTGAAGATCGAACATAATAGATCACAACCAAGGTACAAAGCAAGGTTGGTTGTGAAGGATTTTGGACAAACAAAAGGAATTGATTTTGATGAAATTTTTTCTCCTGTTGTGAAAATAGCTTCTATTCGAGTTGTGTTGGGTTTAGCTGCAAGTTTAAATTTAGAAGTTGAACAACTTGATGTCAAGACAGCCTTTCTTCATCGTGATTTGGAGAAGAGATTTACATGGAGCAGCCAGAAGGTTTCAAAGTTAAAGGTAAAGAACACATGGTTTGCAGGTTAAGGAAGAGCTTGTATGGTTTGAAACAGGCTCCAAGACAGTGGTACAAGAAGTTTGATTCATTTATGATGGATCATGAGTACAGCAGAACAACAACAGATCATTGTGTGTTTATTAAGAAATTTTTTGAAAGTGATTTTATTATTCTTCTACTCTATGTTGATGACATGTTGATTGTTAGACAGGATGTCAATAATGTTGATAGGTTAAAGAAAGAGTTGAGCAAGTCTTTCGACATGAAGGACTTGGGACTAGCACAGTAGATCTTAGGCATGCAGATATCTCGTGATAGAAAAACAGATAAAATTTGGCTATCACAAGAAAGGTACATACAGAAAGTACTTGAAAGGTTCAATATAGAGAAAGCAAAGCCAGTCAGTTCCCAACTTGCAGGTCACTTTAGATTGAGCAGTGAGCAGAGCCCTTCAACTGAGCAAGGAAGAACTAAAATGAAGAAAATTCCCTATGCATCAGCTGTAGGAAGTTTAATGTATGCCATGGTGTGTACAAGACCTGATATTGCATATGCAGTTGGAGTTGTGAGTAGATTTCTTGCCAATCCTAGCAAAGAGCATTGGGAAGTAGTCAAGTGGATTATGAGATATCTCAGAGGTACATCCAAATCATGTTTATGTTTTGCTATTGATAAACCTGTGTTACAGGGATACACAGATGCAGATATGGCAGGTGACCTCGATTCAAGGAAATTGACATCAGGCTACCTGTTTACTTTTGCAGGGGGAGCAGTGTCATGGCAATCCAAGTTGTAGAAGTGTGTCACTTTGTCAACAACAGAAGCTGAGTATATTGCTGCAGTAGAAGCTTGCAAGGAGATGTTGTGGATGAAGAGGTTCATTAAAGAACTGGGTCTGACACAAGACAAGTATATTGTTCATTGTGATAGTCAGAGTGCCATTCACTTGAGTAGGTATCCTAGTTTTTATTACAAGACCAAGCATGTTGATGTGAGATATCACTGGATTTGGGATATACTTGAACAGAAGCAACTACAGGTTGAGAAGATCCATACTGACAAGAATGGTGCAGATATGATGACAAAAGCATTACCCAAGGAGAAACATGATTTTTACAGAAGCATGGTAGGTTTGGGTATTATAGATCTCCTCTCGTGAGTCAGAGGGGGAGTTTGTTGGGTTTCCTCCTCACACCCATGTGGGTGGAGGGACCCACATCTTTCCTTTTAGAATGATCTTTCTTTTCTTTTGGCAGAATAGAAATCGCCTCTTTTCATTCCTAATTAAAGAGCCTTTTGCAAAAGGTAATAAATAAATATATATATTCGTACCTTTTTAAAAAGTTTAAGGTGTGTACGAAAGTGTTCCTATTTTCTAGACAAAAACAGAGATTCGTGAGTTCCTAGTAAAGCTTCAGAGATCTAGAGTGAAGCTACGAGTTCCTTTTTTATTCTTCTGCCATTGTAAGGGATTGGAGAAGAGGAATGAGAGATAGAGAGAAGCTCTTATCTCTTGTACGTGCGACGTGACGGCATTTTCCCTATTCGGGAAGAGAGAAAGGTGATCTTTCTTCTCAGTATTTATTACGTCGGCATCGAGGTGAGAGTATTCTTGTCATTATTGGATTACCACCAATTGTTTTGGTGAATTATTGTATTACCCAATAGTGGGTTATTTCTATTGGAGATTGGAAACCTCTAGCTGTGACTAGAGAAGATTGTATTGTGTACCCATTATTATTATAGTAGAGATTTACCTGGACTAGGTCCTGTGGTTTTTTCTCTTTCACCTTGAAAGGATTTTCCACGTAAAAATTGATGTGTTCTCTTGTGGTTTGATTATCTCTATTTATTTCTGCTGCTATATATCTATGCATAAGTTTTGTGGTTGCATATTCCATTGGTCTGCATACAAGAGGGAAAAGTACTCTTGTGTTTTCCCTAACACCTGTTACCTATTCTCAAACTATGTCAGATGTTGATTCTCAATAATAGATTAGTGCTTTGAATGAAGAAATCAAATTTATGCATAAAAATGGCGTGTGATGATTGATTGATAGGCTTGTAAACACTAAAGTTATTGGTTGCGAGTGGATCTTCAAAAAGAAGAAGGATATGTATGGGAATATTGAAAAGTTCAAAGCAAGACTTGTAGCTATAGGTTATACTAAAAAATATGGTGTTGATTATGATGAAAATTTTTCACCAATAGTAAGGATACAATCTATGCGTGCTGTTTTGGCTTTGGTTGTATTTTTTTATTTTGAACTTTATTAAATGGATATGAAAACGACATTCTTGAATGGTAATCTTGACGAAATTGTTTATATGGATTAGCCTGAAGGTTTTATTTTCAATGGGGATGAAGACAAAGTATGTAAGTTAAAAAAATTCATATATGGACTAAAGCATACTTTAAGGCAATGAAATTTACGATTTCATGATTCAGTTGTCGGCATTGGATTCATATAGAATAATTCTGAATCTCATATTTATGTGAAGAAAGAATGTCATAAGGTTGCATATCTTACTTTATATGTTGATGATATTCTACTTGCATGAAATAATGTTAACATGTTGATGGGAGTAAAACAATGATTATTTAACACATTTAAAATGAAAGATTTGGGTGAAGCTTCTTATATTTTGGGTATCAAGATTGAGCGAGACTGTAAGTAAAGAAGATTAAGTTTGTCTTAAGAGAAATATATTGACATATTCTTAACAAGGTTTCACATGACTGATTGTTTGGGAGGACAAATTCCCTATAATTATCTTAGGTCACTTACCTAAAATGATAGTCCTAAATCTTCAAAGAAAAAATTGAATGAGTCATTGTATCCTTATGCATCTGCTGTGGGAAGCTTGATGTATGCTATGATCTATATATGGCCAAACATAGCTTTTACAGTTAGCATGATCAGTCGTTTCCAGAGTAATCCTGGTAAAATGCATTGAATTGCTGTACAATAGATCCTTGAATATCAAGTGGCTTCGTTATATGATCATCCAGAATTCTTCACTAAAATGTACTTTCAAATCGTCAAAAAGGTATGACACTCTTCTTAATTTCTTAGATTAAACAAATGACATGACATTTGTAATAGGTTTTATGTTTTGGTATGGTATTATATATAATATTAAAATTCTTCTACGATGCTTTTTCTAATAAAAACCATCCTTAATTTCCAATATTCGTGTAAAATTTTCATCATAAAATTTTGAACTTGTAAATAAGGACCCAAACAATATATATATATATATATATATATATATATATATATATATATATATATATATATATATATATATATATATATATATATATATATTCAACATTCCCCAACATGCAACCTCTACAAAGGATCTTGCACGTGATAGCGAGAAGAGAAAATGAGGGGATATTCTCTTTTTGCATTTGTTAGGGTTAGAGCACTCGATTTCCCCTACTCTTATACAATATAAAGTTTTCATATTAAAAGTTTGAATTTGTAAGTGCCCGAACAATGTATATACTCAATAGTTCCCAGTACTACTAGCCGGTAGAGTTCAGTTCACCTGTACGTACATGTACTTTCCACGAGAACTTATCACCATCCATAGATATGAGATCCACCACTTATGATAATATGAATAATGATGAAATCTAGTAGAAGTATACGTACATATTAGTGAACTATTCCCATCTCAATAGAACATAATATATTGATATCTGTCCGGATATGGGTTGGGATCGGTTGACACCCACCTTTTTATGATTGGACTGGTTTACGAGGTCCCAGCCTTTTTTTAATATTAAAATAACTCAGCTTTTTTTAGTATTAAAATAACTTTTGATCGTGGGATGACCGATACATGGCAACTATCTCATTGCATGGTTGAAACATGTCATGAAAGCATTTAAAAATATATATATATATATACATAGGATCAGATCGGAGTCCCGGACCGGCCGCTCTGGCCTCGCGGTTCCAATCTAGGACCAATCCTGAAATTTAACCAGTAATCTGATCGGACCTGGCCGTACCAATCTAGGACAGATCATAATATTTAACCTATAATCAGTATCGGCCGATTTGTATATACTGATACAAATCAGCAGATCCGACTCATCCAATACTTTTACTAGAAATTTTTTTTTTTTTGGGTAAAAATACTTTTACTAGGGACTACGATACCTTGCACCATTTTACTTTTATACAACCAGAACAAACAGGACGAAGATAGCCGCAAGTTCATCGAATATGAAATCTTGAAAAGGGTAGATCCAGTCTACTCTGAGTTGAAACTTACAGCCTTTAAACATAATAAACAAAAAAAATAAACTGAACCCCCCCCCCCCCCAAAAAAAAAAAAAAAAAAAAAAAACCACATCCATGAAGAAACAGATTAAAGAGGAAAATTAACACGTCTTCAAATACATTATTCGTCCACAGAACCAATGAAACCCACCGAACTAATGAAACCCACCACTTCTGTAGTCCCTTTTTCACCTGAAAAAAAAAAAAAAACTTATTGTTGTGTTTTACTCCGATAGAAAGACAAGTGTTTCGAGTTTAATCCCACATTGACTACTGAATAATCTTGCACCTTTCTTTATGGGATTGAAAATTTACACGGTATTAGAATGGATTTTCACTGTCACCGTAGTTTTTGATGTAAGAGTTTAGTTCCACTCCGACTGTTAACTGAGAATTCCTCAAGCTACCAGTTTCAAACTTGTAAAAAATGTTTGATGGAGCATGGTTTACTTACCCTAACATTGAAGTACTTGAGAGAGTTTGCACTTTGCAGGGAGCTGCAATGCAAGGTTAGGATCTATTCCGAAGGAACTTAGCCAGTTGGAATTCTTGAAGGAGCAAAGGCATTTGAGATTGGCATGAGAGAGCGCAGCGCAGCACAGATCCGAAGGCTCTGCAGTGGTGCCCGGAGTCACAAATGGCTTGCATGTTGAAAGTTCAGCTCCTGTTAGGTTGCATAATGTCGTCTGTGCTTTTGACACCATCACTTCCTTGCCAAGGACTACAGCCATGACCAATACCACAACCATGAGCTTTCGGAATGCCTCCATATCTTTGCTAAACACTTCAATCTCTTCTTTATTTCTTGTGGGTTTTTGTTATGGACAGCTATGAAGGTGGCTGACCTTTATAATAGGCCACGCTCTGAGGTTGGTTTTGTGAAGGAATAAGCCCGAGAATGGGAGCCCGTGAATGGACGGACAACTGGCAGCCTTGTGGGATCACGGGCATGGATTGGTGGTGGAGAATGGAAATAGAGACTCTTTGGATTTTTCTAGCTTTAACAAACCTTCTTACAATAACTTGGGCATGGATTGGTGGTGGAGAATGGAAAGAGAGATTCTTTGGATTTTTCTAGCTTTAACAAACCTTCTTACAATTACTTATGGACCTGGATTTCCCTTGTCTTCTAGTCGTGTTAATTGTCTGAGATAATTGACACTTATGCCAATGTATTTCTGTCCGTCGATGACTAACGGACTCAGGGATGATAGAGGATCTTTTTCCAAAACTAATTGTAACAAGGTCTTTTCATCGTCATCTTTTCAAAAGAAATACTAAAACTGTCATCTTACATATTTTGAGATTTCCATGATGATCCAATGAATGTGCAACAAAAGGAATTGATTAGAATTACATATTATAATCATAGTTGTTTAATTCATCACGATGGTGCCTAATTTTATTAATCATTCTGCTAAATATGATTTGTTCCCAACGTGTCGAAAAATGGAGGAAGAGGGACAATGAGGACGTACTTGAATCGTCCTAGATCATATCATTTGATATTCAATGGATCTAATAATTTTATATTATTTTATTTTTTGCTAAAGGGTAGCTTTGATTAATGAGAAAATAATAAAAATACAAGTCCTTCTGGAATCCGATCCTACCTCCGGCAATACGATCATCCAGACTTCATTCTAGGGATAAAAGCAAGACAACTATTAAAAACGAAATCTAGGCTGGTGGGAAGCATCCCACACAACCTCCCGAGCTACAAAATTTGGACAACTGTCCTAAACATAAGACCTCCTATCATAAACTGCTCGTCTGGCCAGTTCATCAGCAACAATATTAGTTTCCCAAAAGCAATGGGTATATCGGATATTGCAATCAGCCAAAGTAGAATAAATAACCATCCATCTCTACATCCAGTACCATGGAATAGCTATTGACCGCAGACAGAAGACCACCGATTTAGAGTCACTCTCCAACTACATATTGTTGAAACCTAACCTCTTTGCTTCATGTATTCCTCTTAATGACAGGAGATCAAATCATCAAACCACGTAGATAAGGCTCTCTTTGGTATGTCTTATAGAATTAATTATATAATACATTATGACATATGTAGTTGTTTGGTATGATTTATGGTACTTATATATTTAAAATAAATTGATATAATCTAAAATCTACAAATAATTTTGTTATGGGGGAAAAACATTACCCTATAAGAATCTTACACGTGGCACCCAAAATCACCAAGGCCAACCAGGCTTGATAAAGTGGCGCTCGGCTTTTCCTGCTCAGAGTCATAATTCTATTCAGATATGTCTCCTTGGCATAGGCACAGTCCTATCAGGACACGGCGCCTAGTCAGAGGTATAATCCTACTGGGTTACGTTTTTCTGTCGGAGTCCAGAGTCCTAAGGCGACTAGGTTACATCATAGGAGTCCTTCTCCTAGTACAATACGATGGCGATCATCATGGCCATACGACCACTTGTATGGTGACACGTGTCACTCTTATTATTGACCGACTTAGCTCCCTTGGCTACAGTCTCCTACTCCTACTCGGAGTCTATGACCTGGGTATCCCTCAGAGCGACACATGACAGTCCTATTGGCGATATACTTCCTTTAGTCCTGGTACCTCCATGCGTCATTCGATCTCTATAAGTAAAAGACGAACCTTTAAGGTAAACAATCTCACAATCATCCCATTATTCACTATCGATTCTCTCTTACGCTCAAACTCTTTCTTCGTTCCCCTTCTTCTCTAAACTGGAGATAGCTTCTTGCTATCTCTTGACTGTTTACATTGGGAATCTGACTTAGGCATCGGAGTGTACTCGGAGCTTAGTCACCCAACTTCCTTGTATAATCTTTGTGATTGTAGGTTATCAGGATTGTAGATCGACGGGACGATTTCCAACAATAACAGTTTGGCACCCACCGTGGGGCCTCTTGACTGAGTTTGATGAAAAGCGTACGAAGAATCTCAACACCAACGTCTGCTCCGAAGACGACGGCACCATTGTTGCCTCTTCCCTAATATGTGACTCTCCAATAATTTGATGAGTTGAAGCAGCAGATCAATCAGCTGGCTCAAATATTGAGAGCCGCTAGGGCAAGTAACTTGACGGTAGGAGGAACAGGAGCAAATCCTCTGCCCGCACCGGCGCCAAGAGCACCACTAGCCACCCACTCTACTACTCACCATCCTGCACATGAGAGGTCGACCAAAGCAGCTCGAAGCAACCCTCACCCTCCTGTTGGATCCCAGGACCGCAACAGGGCTCCCAGGGTGCCAGCCAGCAGTGTAGCAGGATCCTCCATGCGATACCAGTCGGTCGACTGCCAGCCAGCACAAGGCATGCGCTGTCCATACCTTCAGCCTGAGCAGGAAGTGAGGTCCTTCCTCGATGCCCTCCGCCAACAGCAAGCAAACTTGGAGACGCCAACCATTGCAGTGGTCCTTCCGCCAGCCACTCCGCGAACTGAGGTCGAGAGGCAACTATTGGGGCTAACCACTCTGCCCCAGCAGGTAGAGCAGAACCGAGTAGCACCTCAAAGGACCGCCTACACGGCCGTCACAGCACTCTTCGATGAGATCATGAGATCTCCCCCTCCAGAGAACTTCAAGATGCCGACGCTCAAACTCATACAATGGGACAACCGATCCAGAACAACACCTAGACGCGTTCGTCTCCACCTCACTCTTTTATCCATTGAGTAATAGCCTGATATGTCGAGCATTTCCTTCGACGCTCAGGGATTCCGCTCGTACATGGTTCAACAACCTACCTCCGAGGAGTATTACTTCGTTCGAGCAGCTATCGAATAAGTTCCTGACGTACTTTCAGGCTAGACGAGTGCTTAAGAAGGCATCCTACCACCTATCAACGATGAAGTAGTAAAAGGACGAGACCCTGAGAGATTTCTTCAAGCGTTTCAACGTTGAAGTACTGGAGATCAAGGACGTCGAGCCAGTAGTACATATGTCCAGTCTGCAGACCGGAGTGATAGACAAAAAACTTTGTTGGTCCCTTGCCAAAAAGCCCCCCAAAGACCTTAGATGACCTGCTCGCCAGGTGAGAGAAGTACGACACCGTCAACGAGACGACCAAGGCCTAAAAAACCAATGCTGTTAACAACTTGAAGGTTGATCAGAAGCCGATCGACAAGAAGAGGCCCGACCCGACTGATCAGATTCTAGAACATCAATGATACGAAGAGGCAAAGGTCCTACAAGGAGCAGGTGAATCGACACCCTTACAAGACTTTTGATTACTATTTTCCATTCACCACCTCGATGACAGAGATTCTAGAGGTGATAAAAAATGATTGGAACCTCTGACTACCACCGAAGCCACTCGGCAATGAATGGAATAAAGATCTCAACTACAGCCACGACACTAATGAGTGCAAGTACCTCAAGGGGGAAATTAAAGATCTCATCAGACGAGAATACTATTGTAATTTTGTCAAAGACGCTGGTCGGGGACCAGCACCAGCCTGACGGAACCGCGATCTGCCTCCTCCACCCCCAAGGAATCAGTAGCCCAATGATTATCGGACAGAAGCAGGTAAGGATCCTAACACCAACTGGAGAGACGACGGAAACCTCGAGGGTGGCTTAGCCGCACCCAGGTTGTGGGTCGGTGCCATTCAGTTTGGCTCGTTCAGAGGCCTATCTGGTGAAAAGCCAGTCAGAGTATCAGTGAAGGAAAGGCTAGGGGTAGACAAGATATCCAGTTTGGGTTCTTTCTGGCCTGGTCGAAACCTGAAAGGGTTCGTAGAGGCAAGCGGAGATCCCGCTCAACATAAAAAGGCAACCATCGAATCAACGTTTCGTAGCCAGTCCTCCACCTGAAAGCTGATCCTGCACCTCTACTGGATTGAGGATTCTAGGCGATAGCGGTCTCTATGCGATCACTAGGTGTAAGACCCGCACTCCGTAAACCCGGTTTAAACCTTGGTTTGGTGTCGTAACAGGTCTTCCGATCACTGGGCCGGACGGGACGAACGGATGACAATCAGGTATGAAATCGGACCAAAGACGACCAATTAAACCTGATTTCAGGATGACCGGTCGATGGTACCGGTCTTGGTACCGGTCGACCAGTATGGTCTGCGCAGCTAAGTGCGAAAAGCCAGAAATTGACTTCTGAGGGTCCCACTTTCCTGATTTCAAATTCTAGAAGTTTCCTAATCCTAGTAGGGTTACTAAACCCTATTTTTAGCCTATAAATACACCCTTAAACCTCCTCAAATCCTTTCCATTATCTCTCGCAAACCCTAGAGAAGAGAAAGAGGTTGGAAAGGAGAAGGAGCTAGGAAGAAGAAGGAGGTGCTGCCATTACCGTTCGACGACACTCTCGTTACGCCAGTCAACGGTAAGTGTTTTAACTATTCTTCTTATCCTATGTTAGTTTTATGGGTGGATCAATACCATGCAAAGTAGGTATTGATCTAAAACCCTAAATTGACCAATAAACCCTAAGTTGCCGTCAAACCCTAGATTCGAGTTTCGAGATGATATTCATCGAAACAAGACTTGAATGAGTTGGGGATAACTCCAACTCAATTACTAGACTTAGATTGGGTAGGTGAAACCCTGAAAATCCTTGGAGATTGATCGACGGCAGTCGACAAATCAATTGTATGGTCTTCCGGAGACATACCGGTCGACCATACCGGTTGCTAGTCTGCTCACAGTGCTGCGACCGGTATGGTAAGACCGGTCAGGTCTGAAAGGCTGGTTTTGGACTTTTGTCGGTTTTCGACCAACATGAAACCCTAAGAAATATATTCTAATGAAACCCAAATAATATTGTAGGACTTTGTGACTTTCCGTTTGAATCTTGCGACGTGGAGCAAGCTAACAAACGAGCGTCAGGTAAGGGAATCTGACCTAAATCTAATAATTAATGGACAGTAAATTGTTGTTAATCACCTGATGATATGAGATGTGTTGTTTGTGCATATTCACATGCCATCCTTTACTTTCAGTTATTATTACTGTTCATGCATTGATAGGATGTGATTGCTAGGCATGTGATTGTTTTCGTTAGTGTGTGGAGTGGGGCATGGGCCTGGGATCGCTCTTCACATTAGCACCTTTTGTAGTATTCTGTCTTAACATGCTTGGTACGGGTGGGGTATCAGGGGAAGGTCATGGTAGGGTGGTCTCCGATATTGATGTTGGCCTGGCCATGGTTATGTGGCACTGTGATCTCCGAGTCGACGCTGGCTTGTCCACGATGCTTTAGCTCTATCTCTATGCCGTAGGGGGTTATGTTGGGATAGGGTCTACCTGCGTTATGTATCTATCCTGGTGGGTTAGTTGCGGATAGCGCATTAGGGGAGGTGTGGGAATGCCTTAGCTCTATCTCTATGCCGTAGACGGCTGTGCTGGGATAGAGCATACATTGATGACATATAGGATTGGTTAGTTGCGAGCCCAGTTTGCGAGCCCTGGCCAGTAGGGGCTTAGGTACTGGTATGGGTAGAGCATCAGGGGAGGTACGGAGGTATCTTAGCTCTATCTCTATTCCATGATGGGTGCATGTGGGCCAATGGGGGTGTGATCCATGAGGTGCCACACACTCGTGTATAGAGGTGCGGGGGCCACCAAACCTTTCTATAGCACATTGCAAACTTAAAACCAGACCACAGCATAAAACTAATTGTTATTCATGCATAATATTGTGAAACTGTCTGATTGTCTTACTGAGCTATGTTGCGAGCTCACCCTTTGTGTACACATTGTTTTTAGATGTTGATGCAGGATATACTGTTGATGATTACATGAACGCTCCGGCGTATGGAGGTATTGCTGCTCTGGATGTGCAAGCAGGAGAGGACGAGCATGACGCTTCATGCGAGTGCCCTTTCTGCGTGTACCTTTGATCGGATTTTATTTATCTCTTTCAGTTATTTTCGGTTGGATTAAATGGATGTACAGATATCATTTTTATGTGTTTGAATTTGAATAATTGGATATTTTATTTAAATTATCAATAGATACTCAGTTCATTCTATTTAAAGTCTTCCGCTGTATATTTATATTCTGATTGTGGTTATGTGTAATGGTTTGTATGAACGGACACGGCCTATTCGAGATCCTAATGTGAACCGTTGGTTCAATGGCGGTTCACTCACACCGTTGTCGTCCCACATGCATCCATCATGGAATAGAGATAGAGCTAAAGTGTCCAGATCAAACACCGCATAACACTTCCCCTGATGCCCTATCCATACCAACACGTAAGTCCCTATTGGCGAGGACTCACAAACTGGGCTCGCAACTAACCAATCTTAATGTCAAATAGTGTATCCAAGGCCTCACCCCAACATCCCTCAATACGTCCATAGAGATAGAGCTAAGGCCCCTCGGCAGAGTCAGAGACAACATGGTCCGAGACCACCTCCCCTGATGCCCTACGACGTAATAGTTCTGCTAAGGTAATGGCGATACGACAATGTTAGTGGACAAGACTTGAGTAGAGATAGAGTTAGAGTCAGGTGACCAGGATGAACCACAGTGTCACATTCTCCCCCTGATGCTCCACTCGCATCAAGCACACAGACCACACGCATACATTCACGTGCCTATTCCTAACATCATCATTATCATCATGTTATAAATAAATAGAATTAAATATGCATGAGCAGTAACAGTAGGAATATTGAATGACATGTGAAATGAACATTACAAGCACACAAGCATGGAATCATTCATGGCATTGGACTCAATAAGTAAAATAGTTTATTATTAGCCAATTAATTTAGGTCTTGTTCCCTCACCTTTGGTCGATGGTTGTTCTTCGTCCAAGCTTTGTAAATCACTTTTAGACCACTTGGAAACCTAACAAATTTATAGATTTTAAATTAAAATTTATTTCCATTAATTCGGACATCCAGAAGCTGAGTGGTCATAAGTGCGGCTGCACCTATGGTCTCAGTTTCTACGACCACAGGGTGTGTGGTCGCATATCATACGACCATACATGGGACCACACCCTCCCTAAATTTTCCCCGAGGGCGTGTGGTTGCTATGTGTGGTCGCATATCATGCGACCATACATGCGACCACACCCTCCCTGAAACATTCCCGAGGGTGTGTGGTTGATTATGTGGGTCTCGTGTGGTCGCATATCCTGCGACCACACATGCGAACACACCCTCCCTAGAACTTCCCGAGGGTGTGTGGTCGATTATGTGTGTCTCGTGTGGTTGCATATCATGCGACCACACATGCGACCACACATGTGATGGTCGACTTTTCACTTCCAACTCAATTTCTTCATGTTTTGATTCCTTGGCTTATCATCATGATCCTTCCTATGATTGTTCTATGGCTTAAAATTCATATTTACACAATCCATCATCCTAATAGATTCCCTCCATGGATCTCTTAGAATTTGTCCATGGTTTGATGATTGGGATCTCACTTTGAATCACTATCTCCTCCATGATCTATTCTAGGTATTCAACAGATGTGGGAGATGGTTTCATACCTTATACTTGTTGAAGATTCTAAGTTCTCTCTGAATTTCCTTCTCTTAGTCTTCCTCTTCAATTCTCCTTCTCTTCTTCCTCTTCTCTTTCTCTCTCTTTTAGTTTGAGTTTTAAAAGGATGAAAGAGGCTAAGGGATGTCCTATATATAGAGGAAAACCCTCCATATAGAGTCCTATTTAGATTAGGAAAGAACCCCCTTCGGATCAGGAAGGTTTCCTAATCATGGAGTCTGTCTGACTTCGTGTAGTCGCAGGTGTGGTCGTAGAACCCATCGACCACACAATAAAAAACTGTGACCACATGTGCCAGACTTCTGTGGTCGCTTTAATCTGAGGTGTGGTTGACCACACTTGTTTAGGTATGCGACCACACACTCCTAAATAGGTGATTTTGGATTTAGTTACATACTTAGCCTTGTGTTTTCTTCACGCACTTGGTCCACTTGGCCCGATCATGATAGGAAGACCTGATACAAGGTGGTAAGACCGGTTAGTACGATATGGGTCTTACAACTCCCCCCCTCTTATTATAAATTTCGTCTTCAAAATTTACACATACCTTCTGAGTCGAAAAGGTGAGGATATTGCTTTCGCATAGCATTCTCTTCTTCCCATGTGATATCTTCTACATCTTGGCTCCTCCAAGTAACCTTAACATAATAAATGTCACGGTTGCGAAGACGTTGAACCTTCTGGCTGGTAATTTTAGTTGGTGTTACTTCGAATGTCAAATCATCAGTTAGACCCGGTGGATCCGCTGTTATCACGTGTGTTGGATCTCTGACGTACTTCTTCAGTAATGAGATATGAAATACATCATGCACACTTGACATAGATTGTGGTAGTGCTAATTGATATGCCACTTTTTCATGTTTAGCTAGAATTTCATATGGCCCGACATATATCGGACTTAGCTTCCCCTTCTGTACGAACCGTTTCAAACCACGCAGAGGAGATATTTTTAGGAATACTTTATCATTTATGATAAATTCAAGATCTCTGCGTCGATTATCTACATATTGCTTCTGACGGTTCTGAGCTGTTCTAACTCTTTCCTTAATAATGTCGACTACTCGACAAGTCTCTTCAATAAATTCGGGTCCAACAATACTTTGTTCTCCAACTTCATTCCAAAACAAAGGAGTTCAACACTTTCTACCATACAGTGCTTCATAAGGTGACATCTGTATAGTAGCCTGATAGCTATTGTTATAGGTGAACTCGATCAACGGTAGTTTCTAATCCCATGATCCTTTGAAATCAATAACACAGGCTCGAAGCATGTCTTCTAAAATCTGAATGGTACGCTTCGAATGTTCGTCTGTCTGAGGATGGAATGTAGTATTGAACTTCAAAGTTGTACCCATAGCCTTCTGTAATATATAGCTTGGCTAACCTCTCTAGGGTATACTAAGTTCGTTTAGCTATGAAACGAGCTGTCTTAGTCAAATGATCCGTAATTACCTAGATCGCGTCAACTACTTGGGGAGTCAATGGTAATCCGGTGACGAAGTCCATAGTGATGCAGTCCCATTTCCATGCTGGTTCTAGCAATGGCTGCAACAATCATGCAGGTATTTGCCTTTCAGCCTTTAACCTCTGACAATTTAGGTACTGAAACATGCATGTAGCCACAACTACTTCCATTCCCTTCCACCAAAATAATCTCTTTATGTTTTGGTATATTTTGTACTTCTAGGGTGTACCCAATACGGAATAGAATGGGTTTTTAGCATTATCTTGTATCTATGATCAGCGTTTTTCACTTTCACTTTTCGGTATGCATAATCATCATCTGTATCTCAGGACCTTTTTCGCATCTGAAGTAAGTCAGGGTTAGGTTTTTCTTTTTCTAAGTCTCCTTGCACCGTTCTTATATACAGATCTAACAAAATTGCTACTTTTACTTCATCCATCAATTCAGAGATGATCTTTAATGCCACAAGCACAGCCGACGAACTATTGCTCCATAAGTTCTCACTTAATTGGATCATCACGAGTTTCTATTATATGTTACTCTTCTTCCAATCTGAATTTGTTGCTATGTAACATAAGGCAGCATTTATACTGGGTCCTTCCTCGAACTTCATAATTCCCTTTTTGCTTAAGGCCTCAATTACCACATTAGCCTTGCTCGAGTGACACTGAATATCGCAGTCCTAATCCTTCAAGTGTTCTAACCATCTTTCTCTGTCTCATGTTCAACTCTTTCTGGTGAAGAGATAAATAAAACTCTTGTGTTCTTATTTAATCTAAAATTCTTCTCCGTATAGATAATGTCTCCAAGTCTTGATTGCATAATTCATCACTGGTAATTCCAAGTCATGAGTAGGGAAACTCTTTTTATTCTCTTTCAGTTATCTTGAAACATATGCAATCGCTTGTTTACCTTACATCAACCCGCATCCTAAAAAGAAATTTTGTCCTCGAAATTTGAATTTACTTCGGAGTCAAAAGGTGGAAATACCAAGTTGTCACACCCCAATTCTGGACTAACTAGAATGGTGTGATGAACTGTCAATAAACCAACGGTTCTACCACGATCTCGTATAGGCTATACCAACCATGTTAAACCAAAACACATTTCACATTAATCAGAGATATTAAAGTAAATAGCGGAAGTCTTATTAATAATGAACTGAGGTCTAATCATGATAAATAATTAATATTCCAGTTATCTCCAAGTAACCAAAACATAATTTAATACATATTACAAATATCTAAATACGAAAGTTAAACACTAAGCGCATCCATAGTTGAAACACTTGTTTAATGAATCATAATAGTCCTCCACAGCTTGCTCATCCATAGCCGTCACATGTTCATATATTGGCATGTTGACATAATCTTCAACCGTAATACCTGCAACATCAGAAACTAAAAAGAATTACGTACGCGAGGGTCAGCTCTCTAACTTGAGCTCAATGAGAAAACAAAACAATGCAATAAACATATGCATGAGTTCAATTCATATCTTTGGTATGGTTTATAAGTTTACAATGTGCTATATAAAGGATTGGTGGCCGCCGCACCTCTATACACGAGTGTGTGTGTGAAGCCGTCCAATGGATCAAACACTATTTTCATCCCACATGCACCCATCATGGAATAGAGATAGAGCTAAAGTGCCCCGATCAAACACCGCATAACACTTCCCCTGATGCCCTACCCATACCAATATGTAAGCCCCTATTGGCGAGGGCTTGCAAACTGGGCTCGCAACTAACCAATCCTAATGTCAAACAGTATATCCAAGGCCTCACCCCAGCATCCCTCAATACGTCCATAGAGATAGAGCTAAGGCCCCCCGACAGAGTCAGAGACTATACGGTCCGAGACCACCTCCCCTGATGCCCTACGACGTAATAGTTCTGCTAAGGTAATGACGATACGACGATGTTAGTTGGGAAGACTTGAGCAGAGATACAGCTAGAGTCTGGTGACCAAGATGAACCACAATGTCACGTCCTCTCCCTGATGCTCCACTCGCATTAAATACACTAACCACACACATACATTCACATGCCTATTCCTAGTATCATCATCATCATCATGTTATAAATATATATAGAATTAAATATGCATGAACAGTAATAACAGGAATATTGGATGACATGTGAAATGCACATTGTAAGCATACAAGCATGGAATCATTCATGGAATTGGACTCAATAAGTAAAACAGTTTATTATTAGTCAATTAATTTAGGTCTTGTTCCCTCACCTTTGATTGATGTTTGTTCCTCTCCCAAGCTTTGGAAGTCACTTTGAATCTATTAGGAACCTAAACAATTAATGTATTTAAGTTAGGGTTCAAGTTTACCAAGTTACAGTAGTCAGAAACTTTGTTTGGTCTCAAAATATGCTTGCTGCTATCGTGTGGTCGCATATGTGGTCGAACCTGTGGTCGCAATATATGAGACCACACACTGTGTGGTCGAACCCTGTGGTCGCATTTTATGCGACCACACCATGCGACCATATCTTTTCTGGGAACTTCCCGAATAGCTGTGGTCGATCCTCTGTCACCCTGTGGTCGACCACAGGCTGCGACTACATGATGTTTGGTCAATTTTTCATCTTTAATCCGAATTCTTCTTGAGTCGATTCCTTGGCTCATCACTTGGGTTCATCCTATGATTATCCTATGGCCATTATTTATAGTTTTTCATTAACCATTATCCCTAATCTATTTTCTCATGATTTTCATTAGAAATTCCATAGCCGAAATCGTTACATTAGATTCAACACATCAACTTGATAAAATGAACCTATCCTATCTGATCTAGCCTACAGAGTCAAGTCCATACCTTAAGCTTGTTGTAGGGAGATAAAACTTTTCTCTTCAAAACCTTCTTCTCCAAGTTTCTTCTCCAAATCTCCTTCTTCCCCTTCTCTTCCTTTCTCTTTCTCTCTTAGGTTTAGGGTTTCAATTTGAGTTCTAAGAGAGTGAGAGAGGCTAAGGAACATCCCTTATATAGAGGAAAACCTCCATATAGAGTCCCACTTTAATTAGGAAAGAGTCCCCCTCAAATTAGGAAAGTTTCCTAAACACGGAGTCAGTTCAGCATCGTGTGGTCGCACGTGGGGTCGTAGAATCCGTCGACCACACATCCAAAATATGCGACCACCCGTTGTGCGGTCTCATGTGTGGTCTCATGTATCGACCACACGTATCGACTACACGCATCGACCACACCCCTCAAAACTGCTACCATACGGCCAAAATTTTTTGGTTTTTAGTTTTTGACTGGTTGCTTCCACAAGATCTTAAACGGTCAATCGCACCAACTAAATTTGACTCGTTACTTACCTTATCTTGTGGTTTCTTCGTACAATTGGTTCACTTGAGCCGATTATGATGGGAAGACCGGTCACGACACGAGAATGTAACGTCAGACCGGGTTCATGGCATGCGGATCTTACAGGTTAACTAAGCTATATGTGGATAATATTTTCAGATTACATGGTGTACCTAAAAGCATTGTGTCCGACAGAAATCCACGCTTTACCTCAAAGTTTTAGAAAAGATTACAGAAGGCTATGGGTACAACATTAAAGTTTAGTACCACATTTCATCCTCAGACAGACGGACAGTCGGAGCGCACCATTCAAATTTTAGAAAACATGCTCTGAGCTTGTGTAATTGATTTTAAGGGATCATGGGATGAGAAGTTACCATTGGTCGAGTTCTCTTATAACAATAGCTATCAAGCTACAATACAAATGTCACCCTATGAAGCACTGTATGGTAGAAAGTGTTGAACTCCTTTGTTTTGGAATGAAGTTGGAGAGCATAGTGTTATTGGACCAGAGTTTGTTGAAGAGACATGTCGAGTTATTGACATCATCAAGGAAAGAGTTCAAACAGCTCAGAACCATCAGAAGCAATATGCGGAGAATCGACGAAGAGATCTTGAATTTACCATAGGTAATAAAGTTTTTTTGAAAATATCTCCTATGCACGATTTAAAAAGGTTTGGACAAAAGGAAAAGCTATGTCCTAGATATATTGGACCTTATGAGATTCTGGCAAGGCGTGAAAAGGTAGCATATCAGTTAGCACTACCACCATCAATGTCTAGTGTACATGATGTATTCCATGTCTCATAACTGAAGAAGGATGTCAGAGATCCAACATACGTGCTAACAATAGATCCATCGGATTTAACTGAAGACTTGACGTTTGAAGTAGTACCTTTTGAAATCATAAGCCATAAGGTTTAACTTCTTCGCAACCGTGACATTTACTATGTTAAAGTTACTTGGGGAAGCTAAAATATGGAAAAAATTACATGGGAAGAAGAAAACGCTATGCGGAAGCAATATCCTCACCTGTTCAACTCGGAAGGGGTGTGAAAATTTCGAGGATGAAATTTATATAAGGGGGGTTGTAAGACCCGCACTCCACTAACTTGGTCTAACAGTGTCGTGCCAAGTCTTTCCATCACAGTTGGGCCAAGTGGACCGATCGTGTAAAGATGGATCACAAACCAAGTATAAAAATTGACTCAACACCGAAAATTGTATGCACCCTAACTTAAATTCATATAACTTTTAGGTTATTAAACCAAATCAAAGAGAATTACAAGGCTTGTAAGGAGATCAAGTTTTGCTAACAAGTGAGGGAACAAGACCTAAACTAATTAGATAATAACAAACGGTTTTTTTATTTGAGTCCAAATGCCATGATTGATTCTATGCTTGTATGTTTGTAATGTGCATCTCACATGTCATCCAATATTCTTGCTATTACTGCTCATGGATATCTATTTTTGTCTATTTATAATATGATGATGATGGTGATGCTAGGAATAGGCATGTGATTATGTGTGTGTGGTTAGTGTGCTTGATGCGAGTGGAGCATCAGGGGGAGGACATGGCATGGTGGTCTTGACCTGGTCACCATACTCTAGCTCATCTCTACTCAAGTTTTGTTCATTAACATTGTCGTATCGCCATTACCTTAGCAGAACTATTACATCGTTGGGTATTAGGGGAGGTGGTCTTGGACCGTGTAGTCTCTGACTCTGTCGGGGGGCCTTAGATTTTTTTCTATGGACGTATTAAGGGATGCTAGGGTGAGGCCTTGGATATACTAGATGACATTTAGGATTGGTTAGTTGTGAGCCCAGTTTGTAAGCCCTCGCCAATAGGGGCTTACTTGTTGGTATGGGTGGGGCATCAGGGGAAGTGTCGGTGTTTGATCCAGACACTTTAGCTCTATCTTTATTCTATGGTGGGTGCATGTGGGAGGACAATGATGTTTGATCCATTTGATAGATTCACACACTTGTGTATAGAGGTGCGGGGGCCACCAAACCTTTCTATAGCATATTACAAACTTAAAAACTAGACCAAAGATATAAATTGAATGCATGCATATGTTTGTTGCATTGTTTTGTTTGCTCACTGAGTCATGATGTGTGCTCACCCTTTCGACGTCGAATATTTTTAGTTGATGATGCAGGTCTTACTGTTGAAAAATACATGAATGCGCCGATCTATGGATAAGTTGCGACCATGGACGTAGAAGCTGTTCAAGATGCACATGATTCATCATGCGAGTGCAACCAGTGTATATTCGATGAGTTTAGCTATATTTGATTATTGGAACATGTAATGGATTATTTACTTTTATGTCTTGAGTCATTTAAAGATAACTAGATTAAGTAATTATTTATCATTGTTAAATACTCAGTTCATTATCTATAAGACTTTCGCTTATTTATTTATTACCTCTGATTATTACTGTAGAATGTGAGTGTGGTTTGATATGGTGGGTACGACCTATACGAGATCCTAGTTAAACCGTTTGTTTATTGACGGTTCATCACACTAATCTGGTTAGACCAGAATTGGGGTGTGACAGCGTACACCTGAGTAGTTCTAGGAAATCCATATCCACAACCCATCAATAATGAACTACGTTGTACTTGATTTTTAGGACCTCTGAAATACGTAGGCAACTTGGAGGACCTCTCCAAGTACGGTACCACATCTTAGAATCCTTAGGTCCTCCATATCCATATCCATATCCATATTCCATATCCATGTTCACTTCGATCCACATAGACTGTCTCTAGATTCAATCTCAATCATCATCAAGCATAAATCTTACTTCAACAATTGAATCTAATGAAGCTTAAGCATAAATCACATCCATAAACCTTGATCACATTCCATTCGAACTACGTTATGGACTTGATTTCCATGATTAGAATACGTAGACAATTTGAGATGTCTAGGATGTCTCAGATTCAGTCCATCACCTAACCATTTTTTGTTTGGTTTACTGTACATTATTTTTTCTTGCTTATTTATTTTTGAGAACATGTTTGGCTGAACCTAGGTTAGAAGAACTTAGCAACTTGGCATAGGATCACCCATGAGCCCTGATCATTATCCATTGACCATGAATAGTCAGAACAATAAAGTCTAAGGAAAGTATAATCATATAGGAGGCCGATTTTTGGATCGGACAGCTTTGGGTGCTTAACACCTTACCAAACTGTACCTTGAATGCTTACCCGTTCTCTGATAGACCAAAGCCAATATATTGGGTCCAATTAGTCAATAGAAGTTTTTTCTTATGATGAGACTACATTTTTAGGTCCTAGACTTAATCTAGGTGGCGACTCCAAATAATTTTTTTCGTCCATCGGAGATGGGTGGAAGAGACGTATTTGTCCTCACAATAAGTAAATGGGTCCTCCATGGATGGTAAATCAAGCACAGCCCAGAGGGATTTAAGGTCCGATCAGGTTTGGTTTTTGCACAATAAATAATTAAGCAGAGTACGAAACCCTACTGGCCGGTCTCAGGTTGGCAAAAAGTCTCATGGTCTGAGGACTTATAGTCTATAGCGACTCACAGCTAGTCGTTCAACAAGTGCAAGGAGATTACGAAGCCAGGCAGCCAAGGATGCAGAAGTACCTAAAGAAAATCAACTTGGCCATAACGGCCTTCAGGAGCGTCAAATTGTAGTATGTTAGCTAAGACGAGAACACTGAAGCAGATGAGCTGTCTAGGTTCTCCCCGATAGACATCTTTGAACTGGATACTACCGTATATGATGAGCTACTGGAGCGTGTAAGTAGTACTGCTGAAGAAGTTGCACCAATCAAGGTCACCCCAAGCTGGTATAACCCCATCTACAATTACCTCCGAACAGGTACACTTCCAAAAGATAGAAAGGAAGCACGATGCATCCAAGCTAAATCAAGACATTACGCCATTCACAATGGCATACTGTACAAGAGATCCTACACCATGCCATTACTTCAGTGTCTCTGATCAGAGGAAGCTGAACAAGTAATGAAAGAAGTCCACGAAGGTATCTGCGGTCGGCACCAAGGAGGCCGATCGCTGTTCTAGAAGATCCTCCTACAAGACTATCATTGGCCAGGTATGCATGATTATTGTATTGAGTTGGTACGCAAGTGCGAGAAATGCTAGTTTTATGCACCAGCACTACTTGCTCCAGCTGCTCCCCTACATCAGATCACTAGCCCTCTCCCATTCGCCATCTAGGGTACGGACATCATGGGACACTTCCCTAAAGCAATGTATCAGCGAAAGTATGTCATCGTGGCCATTGACTACTTCACTAAGTAGGTCGAGGTTTAGGCCGTCGCAAGGATTGACTCAACCAAGGTAGAGTAGTTCTTCAGACACTCCGTGATATACAGGTTATGTGTGCCTTGTATCCTTGTGACAGACAATGGAACACAGTTTGCCAACACATCTTTCGTAGAGTTCTGCACAGAGTTCGGTATTAACCATCATTTTGGGTCGATCGGCCACCCATAAACGAGTGGGTAGACAAAGGTTATGAACAAGACTATATTGTCAGGGCTAAAGAAGAGGGTGGCCGACGAGAAGGAGAAGTGGGTCGTTTATAATGCTCGCCTTCGGCACAGAAGCGGTTATCCTGATAGAGGTCTTTCACCCCACTTACCGGATCCTGAATTTCAATGAAGAAACCAACTCCGATGACCTTCGCACTAACCTGGATGACTTAGAAGACGTCAGGGAATCGACAGCATTCAGGGTGGCCGAATACCAACAAGCGACGGTTTGATACTATGACAAAACTGTACGGCCCAAAATATTTTGAGTAGGGGACTTAGTTCTCAGAAAAACAACAGTCTCCGAGTCGACTAATCAGGGCAAGATGGCCAAAAATTAGGAAGGTCCTTACCAAGTCATCAGAACAGGCTGACTTGGCTCATACACCTTAGCCACCCTCGGCGGGGAAGAGATCCTTACACTTGGCACACCACCAACCTTCGCAAGTACTACCATTGAGCCTGCCTCGGCACTAGCCCAGTCTACCACTTTTTACTTAGCTTCTAAATTAAGTAGTTTCCTTTCAGTTGAGTTGGTCAACCTGTCCAGGCTTGTTATGTAATTTTCCTTTCATAGCAAGTAGTTTCAGTTATAAACCGGACCCTCTAGGGGCATCCAGTTAGATGTAGTTTTAATACATGAAGTCTTCTCTTTGCGTCCTCACATACGAGCAACTATGTACCACCGATCTCTTCATAGCCATTCCATTCGGTCAAGTCGGCCTACTCACACCCACAAGTAGGTCTGAGTAGCATGCCAGCCCTCGGTGACTCTACCTATTCATACCTACAAACAGGTATGACTAGCACGCAGATCTCATCAGCATCTGCCTACCCATACCCACAAGAAGGTATGAGTAGCATGCAGACCATACTTGACACAACCACTCATACCCACGAGCAGGTACGAGTAGCATGTAGACTATACTTGACATAGTCTACTCATACCCACGACTAGGTACAAGTAGCATGCTGGTCATCATTGACTCTGTCTATTTATACTCACAAGCAGATATGACTAGTATGTAGACCTCACTAACATCTACCTGCTCATACCCACAAGCAGGTACGAGCAGCACGCAGACCACTCAGGAGTACACGCCAAGGCGACCATAATAATATAGTGCCAAGAGCAAACCACTCAGGGGTACGTGCTCATATTTCCCATGCCTTTGCCAATTCATGTAGACAACAAGTGTCCCCGGCCTGCTCAACATTCAGGCTGACTACACTTCAGGGGTATGGGGTCGTATGATATAAAGACAAGTAAAGTAAAAAACAAGCATGAGAATAAGCAGCACATTTTAAAAGATTACTTCTATTGATAAAATCCCACAAGGGGCAGCGGTACAAGGAGCCCGCCGAGGGCACAAGACTTTACAAGGCAGAAGAAAAAAACAAAAAAGATAGCTTCAGGTGGGGCCATCCTTGGCAGTAGGGTCCACAGGTACATCGCTTGGTAGGGTAACCTCGGGAAGGTCCACAATCGACTTCTAGGGCACCTCGTAGGCAGACAGGTCATCCTCCAGTGTGTCCTCGGCCTCCTCTCGTTGGGTCACCTCCTTCCCTCCCTGCTCAACCGAGAGTGGGATGTCAGAGTAGTCCACCACAATCCCCTTCGCAGCCAGTTGCTCCTTCAGAAAGATAACCCCCTTCATGAAGAACCCGCTTGTAACCTCCTCTACGTTGTTTGCATACTCAGTGGACCTCCTGTAGTCAGCCACTGCTTGCTCTCGGACCCCAGCCAAGAGTTCTTCCACCTTGACCAGGGCTTCCTTGGCTGACTCGACCTCGGCTTCAGCCCCGTGCTTGGCATCCTCAAGCGCTCAGAGCTTGACCTCCGCTTGGTGCACCCTCTCGTGCTCCTCTAAAAGGGACTGCTCGGCCTTGTCAAGAGACGTCCGGAGATTAGCCTTCTCTGAGGCAAGACCGTCTGCCTCGGAGGTCTTCTCACGGAGCTTCTCCTCAGTATTATTCAGGGCCTCTCGACAGGACTCCTCCACCACCCTCAGCTCGCCTAGCTCGATGCTCATAGACGCAGCCTTTTGACATAGCTCGGCCATGAGGTTGTCACCCTGAAAGAAAAAACGAATAACTAAGTTAGTAAGCTTGCTCAGAAAGGGGATATAAATAAGAAAGTGGGTCGTGTCTTACCTAGGTGTTATTGAGGAAGGTCCTCTTCAATAGGTCCCCCATCTACAGGGATGTAGTAAAGGCAACATCCTTCGGGAGACGGTTCTGGGTCAACATGACCCTCGCCGCATGCGTACTCTTAAACACCGAGTCGGTGTTCTTCAAGCAGAGCTGGGGGGGCATAAAGTAGCCTTTGGTTGCCTCTCGGGGTCCTCTCTCCCCGGCAAGGTAGCGTCCCCCAGACCCCTTGGGTCGGTCGACTGGGTCAAGTCGACCATTTCAGGAACATACTGGGGAGGGGCTTCCTTTGTCTCGGGCCCCCTCCGACCATCATCCCTTGGGCCTACCTTCACGGTCCCCTGGGTCTTGTATATGTCGGCTGGCAGCTCCTGGACCGACTATATCTTCTTCTTGGGTCCCTTTATCGAGGCCAACCTCTTACCTTTGGGGTCCTCGGTTGCCCCTCTGGACCGTGTGACAACCCCGCTAGCTGGGGCATCCCTTGGAATAGTTGATTGACCTGCATCTGCTGCCCATTTGCGCAGAATCTGAGCCACCAATTGGTCATTCGAGAAGTTCATTGTAAGAAGAGAAATAACAACATGGACAGTACTGATAGTAATGATCTGATCGGAGGCTAACAGCTACTATATAAAACTCACATAGCAGGCCATGCTTGGCCAGAGTTTGAGGGTCTGCCTGGTCAGTGTAAGGGATAGTTTGGCCCTCCTTTACCTTTGGAAGACATGCTTCTCCTCCGTAGTTAGAGTAGGCTTCTTGTTGAACCCGGATGCATCCACTATGAGCCACTCGTTGGACAAAGGGAGCACCGAGTCAACTGGCGGGGCATCAACAAAGAAGCATTTCTCCTTCCACCTGTGTATGGAGGAAGGCTTCTTCGTATCCCTTTGGCTGAAGTAGTACCAACCACTGGTGGAGTGAGTTTTGGTCAGACTGCTTAAAGAGCGACCGGAATAAGTTCACGGTCGGAGTCTCGTGCAGGTGGCAGATGAAAATGATGAAGGTGTAGATACACCACCCCGTTCGGAGTCAGTTGAGAGGGGGTGATGCGGTACACCTTTAGAATATCGACTACAAGGGGATGAAAGGGGAACCGAAGACCATACTTCAAAGTGTGCTCGTACACGCAGATCTCAGAAAGAAGTAAAGAGCAGGCCCTCTCCCCTGGCACAGAAGGTCAGACTAAGACGTTGGTTATAGGGGCCTCGAGCTGATAGGCCCTGTGAATTTGGGATAAGGCCGACTCAGAGGCCACCCTGCTAGATACCTGCCAGGCTGGGAGTTTTTTTATTAGTGGAACTATTGGACGACCCCCCTCTAGCGAGTGACCCGCCGAGTAGACTTACTGGCTGGTAAGCTCTGCTCGGTGGCCTTAGAGGATTCCTCCTCAAGCTCTTCTTCAGAAGTATGACCGGAAGCCAAAGGGATGGCTTCCGGATACTTGAGGATCTTGGCCGCCTTATATGAACCCTCCGACTCGGTGGTGTCTGAGTTTGAATTCTAGGCTAAAGGAATCTCGGGGTTTCCTCTTCCTTGTGGGGTTTCTCTGGGTGGCCGACAATTCGACGAAAGAGTCAGAAGACTTATTCTAAGAGGAAGTCTTGTATTGGGCCATAGGTTTTCTATTGCTCTCTCTTCGCAGGGGTCTAATGCCATTGGAGGAAGAAGAACTCACAAACATATGAAAAGAAAAGACAAGAGATCGAAGACAAGGGAAAGAGAACTTACTAGCTGAAGAAGAAGGGAAGAAATGCACGGAAGACTAGAAAGTAGAGAAGACTCCGACTAGACACTGTGAACTCCGACCTCGAATCATCCAAATGGTTGAACGAGAAGGAGGAGAAGGGCATTTATAGGCACAAATTTTAAAATTGGCTGCATAACTTCTGTCCACGTGTCACTACAGTAGTGGCTGGAGTTCTGCCACGCCGAACGAGACGTGATAGGCTGACATCAAGTAATCATAACGGCTTTGAGGATGGCTTTATGGGGCATCTTCTCGAGACGCTTTGGTTGATTTCTGACCCTTGGATGGGACTGACGGTTCAAGTCATGCAGAGATCAGCGGTGTGAATGCACGACGCTTCGTGTTCGTGGCTCCCCGAATTCCGTGCTCTAACGGATGGTGGAGATAGCTGGCGACAACTACTAGGTGCATGATCTGAAACTCCGATGGCATCATATGCCGATCGGGTGACAATAAGACGATTGACAAGCATGATCAGCAAGCTCAAGTTGAGTCCGATCAGACCCAGAAAGTTTGTCGGAGGGTATCTTTACTATCGAACCCTTCACATCCGATGATTGGACCTAGAACGCTTCCCGAAGGGTATTTGCACTATCAAATCCTTGGCATCCGACTGTTCAAGAGGCATCTATTATGGGGGAAAAACATTACCCTATGAGAATCTTACAAGTGACAGCCAAAATCCCCAAGGCCGACTAGGCTTGATAAAGTGGCGCTCGGCCTTTCCTGCTCAAAGTCATAATTCTATTTAGATACGTCTCCTGGGCGGAGGCACAGTCTTATCAGGACACGAGGCCTAGTCAGAGGTATAATCCTATTGGGTTACGTTTTTCGATCGGAGTCTAGAGTCCTAAGGTGACTAGGTTACATCGTAGGTGTCCTTCTCCTAGTATAATACGATGTCGATCATCATGGTCATACGACCACTCGTATGGTGACACGTGTCACTCTTATTATTGACCAACTTAGCTCTCTTGGCTATAGTCTCCTACTCCTACTCGGAGTCTATGACCTGGGCATCCCTCAGAACGACATCTGACAGTTTTATTGGTAATCTACTTCCCTGAGTCCTGGTACCTCCATGGTTCATCCGATCTCTATAAGTATAGGGTGAACCTCTAAAGTAAACAATCTCACAATCATCCCACTATTCACTATCGATTCTTTTTTACGCTCAAACTCTCTCTTCGTTCTCCTTCTTCTCTAAACTGGAGATAGCTTTCTACTATCTCTTTACTGTTTACATTGAGAATATGACTTAGGCATTGGAGTGTACCCGGGGCTTAGTCACCCAACTCCCTTGTCTAATATTTGTGATTGCAGGTTATCCGAATTATAGATCGACGGGATGATTTCCAACCGTAACAAGTTTAGAAGGTATTTATCATTAATTATTGTGATAACCTATTATTACTTCTTTATGTCTAGTGGTACTAAATGGTTATTATTTATGACTTATAATTTATTCTTATAAATGATTTGTTATAAATAACTTATAAACATAAATATAAACTACTTGACATCAATTTTCTTTTTGTTTTTCTAACCTGTTTTTGTTTTTGTAGGTGTTTGGTATCATTTTTAGGTGATGTTTATGAAATGAAAAAAAAAAAAAACTAAACTAAAACAAAATTTTGATTTTTAGCCAAAAAATGTTTTTGCTTGTTTTTGCACAAATGTTTAATGAGTATGTATTTTAAGTGAGGGTAAAATAAGGAAATCAAATTTTTTTTTATAACATTAGCTTCTCATCCATTCCTCTTTCTTTCTCCCTCTTTGTTTCATGGATTCGTCCACTATAAAACATTTTTCTAGCCGTCCAATCTTCAATCTGTTCCGTTGGATGTCAAGTATTATAAAAAACAGTATAAGCATCAAAATTTCAGATCGATCAAATAAGGGGATCAAAAAATATCGTAGCTTTAAAAATTCTTCAACTTGAAGAAATTTAACTTTTTTTCTTGATTTCGACCACCACAGTTATACTTTTTCGATCGTCCAACCTCTGATCAGATCCGTTGGATGTCAAGTCCAGTAAAAAAAAAGGTAAGGGTTTTCAAATTTTGTTTCGATCGGATAAAAAAATCATAAGATATCATGGCTTGAAAATTTATAACTTGAAAAAACAAAATAGATTTTTAATCTTAATAGAATACTAAACTTATTCTATTTGACAATCTATTATAAGTATTATCTATCAACCAACATTTTATTTTTGATAAAAAATATTTTTAATAAATAAAAGCATTTTTCAAAATTTTGTCCATGGCTTTCTGAACACCTCATTTTGTCACCATGGAGGTTGCACATCAATGATGAATGTACCTGGGCTTAGAACGATGTGCATGACCCAATTTGTAACATTAGAGTTTTTTTTTTTTTTTTTAATTCTTACTTGACGTTTCGTACTCATTCAGGGTGTTTGAAAAAACAACGTTGAAATGAAAAGGAAAAAAAAAAAAAAAAACTGAGGATGAGCCAATGAGTCCAGTCAAGTGACCTTTAAAGTTAGTCTTAGATTTTAATGTTTAGGTATATTTCAACAAATAAATGGTTGTCTTTAAAAATGACTTGGTTTGTGTATCCATTTTATGTAAGGTTTTATTTTTAACCAAAAGAGTCTTGTCAGGATCACAATAAAGCTAGCCAATTGGAAGAAAACATATGTCTTCACACATATCAATTGTCCTTGTGGATACATGTCAAAATCTCGTTAAGGTATATCACACACGCCTCCATACCTTAGGATGGTTAGAGTCGTGCTCATGACCATTAAGTTCAGATAAACAGTAACTAACCCACTAACTATTGGTTAGTTATACGTGTCAACCACTGGAGGCAACATTAATCACGTATCAAGGAATCCAAGGACGGTTATAATAAACCCGACCATAGGATACTCATTAGACGGCCAAGGGACTCTCCCGCATCCACACAATCCCCCAACTTTGGGGATGAAACCGATAGAGGTATGCATGGACTCCTATGTTGTGATGGTAGCTCCCCGAAGATTATTGATTGAGCCCCGAGATCTATGCAACTGCAAATATATGCTCCTAGAATCAAGCCACTCCATGCCTCTCTACAAACACCCCCAACAAACATGGTAAACGGATTGACTCATTGAGATTTTCCAGCTCATTAATTCTCTCTCTGCTCTTTCATACTTTCTTACCCCTCTCTACCTTGAACTCGGCTTTCACTATTCTCGAGTTCATCTACTTATCACCATAAGAGCCAACATAGGCATTAGTGGCCACAGGGTTATCCAACCTGCCCCTCTATTGTCTGCTTGTTTCTTGTGACAGGTGTCATCATCAAGAGCCCTAGATCGAATCTGGCGATAATAGTTTCAATTTTCCAAATAAAAATCGATCAATAATTGATTCAATTTATTCAGTTCCTAATTGGCTTCCCCTCTAGAACCTTTTCCCGTTGGTGTTAAATAACAAATCAACATTACCCCCTCCCACTCACTCACCTATAGAGGAATCAATGCTAGGAATTCTGTAAATTCTAGTTGAAAGAGTATGGAAGTCCATCAAATTTTATAGGAATTAAACTACAATGAGAGAGGAGAAAGCATGAGAGAAATAAGAGAGAATAAGAGATATTATAACATTCAATTTACTTAATGGTTTATTCAAATTACCGGTTTGCAACCATTGATTTCTCAGTTAAAACCAAAACCGAACCGATTGTTAGATGTTAAAATCAATTACCAAACCAATTATCTACAGTTTGATTTGATTCTATTAAGTTTTTACTGGTTCCGTTCAATTGACACTCTTACTAATTTTTAGTGTTCTAATTACAATAGCTTGCACAAATACTTTTTTTTTAAGCCAAAACAAAATGTTAAGATTTATAGAATAGAAGATAGCAGCAATTACATCAGATATGGACAATTTCCAAAAAGCATTTGGATTGATTTCAGTATTAACCTTTTGCCAACTGAACCGTATTAGAACTGCATCATTAAACCGAAACCATACCGTTCAATACCCTTACATGCAGCATGGTTTACTCATACTAACATTGAACTTTTTGAGAGAGTGCACTTTTCAGGGAGCTGCAATGCAAGGTTGGGATCTATTCTCATGGTAGTTAGCCACTTTGAATTCTTGTAGGAGCAAAGGCATTTGAAATGGGCATGAGAGATCCTAGCGCAGCCACAGATCCGAAGGCTGTTCATCACTGGTGTTTAGACTTCAAAGTCACAAATGGTCGACAAGTTGAAAGCTCACCTCTGGTGAGGTTACATAATGCCTCTGTACATTGCTTTTGACTCCATCACCTCGTTGCCAAAGACTACAGCTATGACCAACATGTTAGACATTAATGTGAATATGGTTTCAACCAAATCCATTCCAATCCATACAAGTACCATAGAACATAATGTAAAATTTTGGAGAGATCGATTCCTATATGCTCCAAGATGCAGCTTTGATCGAAATCCCTCGACTACAATCTTTCACTGCCTCCAAAGGATATCCCTAATCTCTTGCTAATAGAAACAGAGAGAATGCTTCACTAACTGTGGCTGTGGGGACTCTAACCCAGTATTTATAAAATACTACTGTAACCCTAATACTCTTCTCACAATAGAATTAGGGTTACCAAACCTATCTCATACCGTGTGATGAACCAAACCAAACCGATTCTATCGTGCTAATTAGACTCCCACTAAATAACTAGTTTAGGTTGTTAATTAAGCCCACATATAAGTTTAATAATCTCCCCTTGGGTTACATTAATTATAAAACCACCATTAGTCAGTGGCCATGGAATCTAACACATTAAACTATAAGTAACTTTAAAACATCCATCAAGCCTACCAAAGCGAGCAACAATGGATAATACACTTTAATATACGGTGAACAACTTTCTGTCAACCACAACAGAGGTCTACTCAATACATGAATTGTCTAAGATAATGCATGAAAGTAAACTCTCATGTGAATCTAAACTTGATAAAAAAAACCTTAATCAAAATGCCCCAAAACTTGTATGGGCAATAAAACATGGTATTAAATAGAGCGAAAGCATAATACCGCACATTGGCTAGACACTGCCTTCATTTTTGGCTAAATAATGCCTTATACTTTTTGACTAAATACTACCTTGTACTCTTTGGTTAAATATTACCTCAGTAACCCTGGCTGAATACTGTTTTGTTACACCGACTGAATATCGCCTAAATTCTTTGATATGTCAAACACATAACTATGTAAGAAAAATAACAATAATATAAATACTAAATTAAATAAAACCATGGTTACAAAACTATGCCCATTAAACCATGAACAATACAATCAAACACAAACAAACCATGTCAGACATAAACATAAATAGTCTCCCACTGATTAAATATATCAAGAGATTCCCACTGATTCTTAGATATTTAGCTATTCAAGCCTTAAATAAAAATGAGATACATTTAACCATGAACAATTATTCATCAATCATTCAATTGTCATTTATAATAACATGAGCTTAAAGTCATTCCCAAATAGGGTGTGAGTTTGAATCTTCTAACTCAAAACAATGTGTTATAAATAATAGAAACATAAATGTAAAACCATAATACGCATTCAGGTTTTCATTCACTGGTATTTTTCTTCTCAGAATTATTTTTAAACTCTTTAACTTCATAATCCTTAAATTGCACTAACCAAGCCTGCCAGATTTTACATTTTCTTTTAATATGCCCCTTCCAGTCACACCAAAAACAAACCACAGTACTTTGATATTCTTTCTCTTCCTACTCCTCACCTTTATCATAAGGTTTTTCGCCTTTCTTGTAGAATTTCTTGTGTTTCTGGGGTCCAAGTCCATGTTTTCCCTTGCCTTTGTCATAGTGCCATTTGTTGGTCGTTAAGTTGGCACTCTCAATCCTGTCTTGTTTAAATAATTTCTCATCTTTAGTGTAAACTGATGCGAGCTCATCCAATGTCCACTTATCTTTAGAAGTCTTGTAGGCTGTTCTAATATGTTTATATTGGTCTGGAAGAGACTTGAGTATCAGATATACTAGAACATCTTTGCCTATTGGGTTACCCAGTCCTTTTAGTTTTTTAGCCACCCCAGTCGTTTTAGTTATGTAATCCCTCACTCTACCTTTTCCATCAAAAGTAGAGCCAGTCAATTTTGCCATTAACTCACCCAACTGCCCAATCTTTGAAAACTCATATTCAGTTTTAATATCTACCAACAGTTTCTTTGCATTGCTCAGATCCAGAATGCTATCTAAAACTGTTTTGGGACACATCTTTGAATAATCAGTGAACACTTTTTGTTTGTATTTTTTTATTTTTTCCATGTGTTGCACTTGTCCCTGTGTACTAGTATCAGTAAGGGCTGCAAGTTTGTCCTCTGTTATGCCTATGTCTATGTTTAGTAGACCTATGGCAATGTTCTGTTCCCTAAGCCATTTATTATAGTTGGTTGTAGATAGTAAGGGAATAGTGGCTAGGTTGCTTGCTTGAATAGACATCCTGTGGTATTCAATCATAATAAGTGCAAAACTATACTATAGAGTAAATGAATGCAAATCCATGGTCAATACCAAACATAATTAGCTTGCAAGTAAATATACACAAGATATGTAAGCTAATTATATCTTTGAAAAGTCAACCAAACTACACACACATCCTTTGGGACAATATTACACTGGTTCTCTTGATAACTGTGCAATAACTGCGAAGGGACAATGACTTTTGAAATTTCACCACCTTTGGGTGAATGAAACCCTTAAAGTCAAGATCCTTTAACCATGTGCATGAGTTTCATATAATCATTGATATCGCCACCTTTGGGTGCGCAGTGCTACTCTTTATTGCATCCATAAAAGTGGGAGTTTATATCAGTATCACTTTTGGATGAGCACTGTACTTCCTTGCTGTAGCTTGTAAATACACAAATATTGGATCTGAACATATTATGATAAAATCAAGGTTGACACTTTGGTGGTCACACCAAAATCCTTACACAACAGCTACAAACCATAATTTGAACAAACTTGGACAGAACCACCTTTGGGTAAACATTGTCATTCTCTGAAACATTTACAAAGCACAGACCCTTGAATTTGAACATCATAATGAAACAAGGTTGCCACTTTGGTGGTCACACCAAGTTTCATCATGATATAAACAAATCCCAACCTGCAACACTTGTGGGATATCATGAATGTTTTATTAATACAACCTTACAGGTCTAAACATTTATATAACCATGCATAATAGCTCAACAATCAATTTGATACAATAACTTTAAGAAAAATCAATGAAAACATTGCAAATTGGATCCCCATAGGGTATTTTTCTATAATAAAATGCTTCCCAATGTATCTAAATGTACTAAAATATATATCAAATTGACGAGCATAAAAAATGGATTATAACACAAAAAACCACGGTCCAATCGGACCTCCCATGCGCCTACATGTGTGGATTAATGTCCTTTCATTAAAAGATAGCAGCCACGTCACACCCCAATTTCGGCTGAACCAGAAGTGTGAGTGAACCGTCACTGAACCAACGGTTCACACCAGGATCTCAATAAGATCGTGTCCACTCATACAAACCATTGCACATAACCACAATCAGAATAATAATAAATACAGCGGAAGTCTTAAAATAGAATGAACTGAGTAATCTATTGATAAATTTAAATAAATAGCAAGTTATTCAAATTTTCAAAAATTAAGTAAGTATCTTTACATCAATTGTATCTTCAACCGAAAATAAATAGAATAAATAAAATCAAATCCTAAAGGTACACGCAGAAAGGGCACTCGCATGAAGCGTCATGCTTGTCCTCTCCTGCTTGCACGTCCAAGGCAGCCATGCCTCCATACACTGGAGCGTCCACATAATCCTCCACTGTGTAACCTGCATCAACATCTAAAAATAGTGTGTACACAAGGGTGATCTCACAACTTAGCTTAGTAAGACAATTAGACAATGCAACAAAGATATGCATGAGTAACATTCACTTCATGGTCTGATTTTAAGTTTGCAATGTGCTATAGAAAGGATTGGCGGCCACTGCACCTCTATACACGAGTGTGTGAAGCCGCCCAGTGGATCAAACACCACTGTCGTCCCACATGCACCCTATCATGGAATAGAGATAGAGCTAAGGCGTCCGGATCAAACACTGCCAACACTTCCCCTAATACTCTACCCATACCAATACGTAAGCCCCTATTGGCGAGGGCTTGCAAACTGGGCTCGCAACTAACCAATCTTATATGTCATCACAGTAGGTCCTATCCCAACATGACTCCCTATGGCATAGAGATAGAGCTAGAGTCTTGTGGCCAGGTCAGAGACCACGGTGCCACGTCCTCCCGCTGATACCCTACCCGCACCAAGCATGCTAAGACAGAATGATATGAAAGGTGCTAGTGTGAGGAATGATCCCAGACCCCAGGCCCTTCCCATTCCACACACCAACGAAAACAATCACATGCCTAACAGTCACAACCTAGCATAGCAAGTATGCATGAACAATAATAATAACTGAAAGTAAAGGATGACATGCGAAAATGCACAAACATCAATCCATAAAATCACAATTATTATCAACGGTTTACTATTATTTAATTATTAGGGTTTAGGTCTGATTCCCTTACCTGACGCTTGTTTGATAGCTTGCTCCGCGTCGCAAGGTCCAAACGTGCTATCACAAGGTCCTATACGATATTAGGGTTTAATTAGAATAGGTTTACGTTGGTCGAAAAATCAACAATGGGAAAACACATCTCACAGAGCTGACCGGTCACAGTATCGATCGTAACACTGTGGGGAAACCTACGACCGGTATGGTCAGTCGGTCCCCACAAACCAGGCCCCGGAAGGTACCGGTCGCGGTACCAGTCGCATAAGGTGCGACATCCAGAAGACCATACGTCTGGTTTCTCGACTGCCATCGATCATCCCCTATTGATCCTATGGTTCCTCCTACACATTCTAGGTCTGAATATCGAGTTAGAGTTGTTTCTAACTCCATTCAAGTCCTAGTTTCGAAGATCTCAACCTAGAACTCGAACATAGGGTTTACCGACTAGATTAGGGTTTGTCAGCAAAATAGGATTTATCGACAAAATAGGATTTTAGATCAATACTTGCTTTGCATGGTATTGATCAAAGCAACCTAACCATCCTAGTGTCATAATGTGAGAGAGGGTTTAAGCACTTACCGTCGACTTGGTGTTCTTCGTCGAACGGCAATGACGACTCTTCCTTCTCTTTCCTAGCTCCTTCTCCTTCTTCAATCTCCTTCTCCTTTCTAGGGTTTGTGAGGATCAATGGAAGGGATTCTTGGAGGTTCAAATGGGTTTATATAGGCTAGGTTTAGTTTAGAAAGCCTCCTAAGATTAGGAAAGTCTTAGGATTCGAAATTTGGAAAGTGGAACCCATAGAGATCCGATTTCGGATCTTAGTAGTCTGCCGCACAGGCTATACCGGTCGACCGGTACCAAGAGCAGTACCATCGACCGGTATGAAATATTTCATACTTAAATCGGTCCATTTCATACATGTTTGTCATCCGCTCGTCCTGTCTGGCCCGGTGATGATTGGAAGACCTGTTACGACATGAATTTAAGGTTTAGATAGGGTTCATGGAGTGCGGGTCTTACAACTCCCCACCCTTAAAAGAAATTTCATCCCCAAAATTTGCATGTAGGTTTCACAACTCCCCCACCCTTAAAATAAATTTTGGCATCGAAATTTGAACGTACCTTGGTCATCGAAAAGGTTAGGGTATTCATTTCTCATTGCGTTCTCTTCCTCCTAAGTAATTTCTTCCACATCTTGGCTTTTCCAATGCACTTTGACGTAGTGGATATCTTTGCTTCGAAGGTGTTGTACTTTTTAACTTGTGAGCATCACAGGTAGAACTTTAAACGTCAAGTCCTCTGTCAAGTCTGGTGGGTCTGCTATCAAGATGTGCGATGGATCCCTGACATACTTCTTCAATAAAGAAACATGAAACACATCATGAATGCTTGACACGGATGGTGGTAGAGCTAGTTGATATGCCACATTAAGGGTGTCAACGGGCCGGTCTGGGCTGGTTTCGGTCCGGGCTGAACCGGTGTCGGGTTTTATAAGCCCAGTCCAAAACATGTCCATTAAGAGTTCGGGCTGTGGTGGGCTGCGTTGGACACAATAACTAACGGGCTGGTCCGGTGTCGATTTGTTATCGGGCTAGGTTTATTGAGGTGATTTCGGGTTGGTTCGGTCCGGATCGGGTTTATCAGGTTTATCGGGCCCCTTTTATATGTAAACTATATAGCCTATTTTATTATTTCTATCTATAAAATTAACATTATTCCTTCCATATGTATGTAATTTAATAAACTATAACAATTAACGTAATCTTTTCAACTATAGATTCACATAATTTTCTAAATCATAAAGTGAACTCTAATAGTGTAACACAATCTATTAAAATTTAAAACCATTAAAATTAAGAAATTGGGCCCAAACGGACCTTATCGGTGTTCGGGTTGGGTTTTATCGATTTGGGCTAATTCGGGCTTCTTAATGGGCCGGTCCGGTTTGGTTTCGATTTGGGCTGAAATGGTGTCGGGCTTTACAAGCTCAGATCAAAACCTGTCCATTAAGGCTCGGTCTGGACTGGGTTCGGGTTATTTCGGGCTGGTTCGGTCCGTGCTATCGGGCCGGGCCCAGTTTTGACACCCTTATGCCACATTACCACGCCTGGTCAAATTCTCGTATGGTCCCACATACCTGGGGCATAGCTTCCCCTTCTTACCAAACCGTTTCAGACCTCGCACAGATGATATCTTCAAGAACACTTTATCATCCCCTGCAAACTCCAGATCTCGACATCGGTTATCTGCATAGTGCTTTTGTCGGACTTGAGCTGTCTTCACTCTTTCCTTGATTTGATCAATCACTCGACAAGTTTCTTCGACGAACTCCGGTCCTACAATCCTTCTCTCTCCCACCTCATTCCATAATAGAGGTGTACGACATTTCTTCCCATAGAGTGCCTCATATGGAGCCATTTGGATCGTAGCTTGGTAACTGTTGTTATAAGCAAACTCGATGAGTGATAGCTTCTCGTCCCAAGCTCCTTTGAAATCTAGAGCACACACTCTGAGCATATCTTCTAAGATATGAATAGTTCTTTCTGACTGCCCGTCTATTTGAGGATGAAAAGATGTACTAAACTTCAGCTTGGTTCCCATTGCTTTCTGTAATCCTTCCCAGAACTTTGATGTAAAATGGGGATCTCTGTCAGATATTATAATTTCTGGGACGCCATGAAGTCTGACTATATTATCCACATATAGCTAGGCCAGCTTCTCCATGGTATACTGAGGTCTGATAGCGATGAATCGAGCTATCTTGGTAAGTCGATCGACTATAACCCAAACTGCATCCATCGACCTCGGTGTCAAAGGTAGGCCAGTGACGAAATCCATTGTGATACAATCCCACTTCCATACTAGCTTCGGTAGTGGTTGTAGCAAACCTGCGGGTCTCTACCTTTCAGCTTTAACTTGCTGGCAATTCAGACATTGGAACACGAATCGGGCTACATCTGCTTTCATACCCCTCTACCAATATAGTCTTCTTAAATCAGGGTACATCTTGGTGCTTCCTGGATGTACCGAATATGGGGTGTAATGAGCTTCTGTCATAACTCGATCTCTGATATTTGAGTTCTCACTCTTAGGTATACATAATCGTCCACGATACCTGAGTACCTTGTCTGAATCCAAGATAAAGTCTGGATTGCTTTTACCCTTCTCTAGATTTTCTTGCACAGTCTTGAGGTGTGGATCCTGTAGGATTGCTACTTTGACCTCATCTATTAGATCCGATGAGATCTTTAGAGCTGTGAACATCAATGTGAACTTATGAATTAAGCCTTGTTCTACTGGATCTCTTGCAGTCTCTATTATATACTCTTCATCATTTTATTTTGAACTTGAGGCTACAGCACACAATGCAGCATTTATACTTGGTCCTGCCTCAGGCTTCAATGCCTACTTCCTGCTTAAAGCATCAGCCACGACATTTGCCTTACCCGGATGGTACTGGATGTCACAATCATAATCTTTTAATAATTCCAACCATCTCCTCTGTCTCATATTCAGGTCCTTCTGAGTGAAAAGGTAATTTAAGCTCTTGTGATCTGACTTAATCTGAAACTTTTCACCGTAAAGGTAGTGTCTCCAAGTCTTGATTGCATGTATAACCGTTGCTAACTCCAAGTCATGTGTAGGATAATTCTTCTCATGCTCTTTCAATTGTCTTGATTTGTAGGCAATCACATGTTCTCCTTGCATCAATACACATCCAAGACCCAACCCTGAGGCATCCGTATATAGGGTAAACGGTAAGCCTGGTGTTGGGATGGTCAAGATAGGTGCAGAGACTAGTCTTGACTTCAAAGTTTGAAAGCATTTCTCGTACTCATCTGATCATATAAATTTTTCTCCTTTCTTGGTTAGTCTGGTAAGTGGAACGGTGATCCTTGAGTAGTCTTCCACAAATCTTCTATAGTAACCAGCCAATCCATTGAAACTACGAATCTTCGCAACTGATTTGGGTGCGTTCCATCCTACTATAGCTACGATCTTGCTTGGATCTACCTTGATACCGTCTGCAGATACTACGTGACCCAAGAAGGCCACTTCCTTCAGCCAAAATTCACATTTCTTGTACTTGGCATAAAGCTTCTCTCTTCTCAACCGTTGTAGGGCTGCTCTCAAATGTGTTGCATGAGTCTCCCTGTCTTGCGAGTAGACCAAAATGTCGTCAATGAATACGATGACCGAAGTGTCCAACATGTCATGAAACACTCGGTTCATCAGTTCCATAAACGATACTGGAGTGTTAGTCAACCCGAATGACATTACAAGGAACTCATAATGCCCATACATTATCCTGAAAGCAGTCTTCAGAATATCTGCGGCCTTGATCTTCAATTGGTGATACCCTGATCTAAGATCAATCTTCAAGAAAACCTTTGCACCCTGCAACTGATCGAATAGATCATCAATCCTTGGCAAAGAATATCGGTTCTTGATGGTTAACTTGTTCAGCTCTCGATAGTCGATACATAGTCGTATGCTACCGTCCTTCTTCTTGACGAACAATACAGGTGCTCGGTGCTCCCCATGGAGATATGCTTGGTCGTATGAAGCCCTTATCCAATAGTTCTTGTAATTGGGTCTTCAACTCCTTTAATTCGGTAGGGGCCATCCTGTACGGTGCTTTAGACACCGGCGCCGACCCTGGCATCAGGTCTATCACGAACTCTGTAGCCCTGTTTGGAGGTAGACCTGGGAGATCTTCTGAAAAAACATTTGAAAACTCTCGTACCACGCCTAGATCTTCCATCTTTGGCACCTCAGTAGTTATGTCAACCACAAACACTAAGTACCCAACTCCTCCCTTCTCTAAGCATCTCTTAGCTTTTAGGGCAGAGAGGATCAACTTCCACTTCCTAGGTAACTTGGTCCCAGTGAAGCTAAACTCTTTCCCTTTCTCATCTTTAAGCACAAGTTTCCTTTCACCACATAATAAGCTAGCCGAATGATGGCCTAGCCAATCCATTCCCAAGATGACGTCTAAGTCTGCCATCTCGAGTAGAACCAGATTTGCTTCTAGGTTTCGGCCTTCGATACTGACTGTACACGGCCCATAGTATTCATTCAACGCCACTTCGACTCCCAATGGAGAGCAAACTATCAAGCTTGGATTCAAACACTTGACAGGTAATTCCATTCGCTTCCCAAAAGAAATAGAAACGAAGGAGTGCGTGGCCCCAGAGTCAAAGAGTACTCTGGCAGGTATACCAGCTATATTTACAGTCCCTGAAATTTAATTATCCCTTAGTTTTACATGCTCAAACACAACAACCAGTACGTCAAATAGGAATGGATAGAATCATACCAGTAACGACATCAGGTGATGCGGCTGCCTCTTCAGTGGTGACTGCGAATACCTTTCCTTGCTGCGGCAGTTGCTTCTTGGGTACAGTACATGTCCTTGCATAATGACCCAATTGCTGGCAGTTGAAACATTTAATGTTCTGGTTCTGTCCAGTGAACTGTGATGGTGGTGGTGCAATAGTGTTTCTTGCAGGCACCACAGTGGACTGAGCCTTGTATGGACGAAATGATCTAGTATTGCCTCCACCTAAAGTCTCAGTAGCAGGCCTCTTCAGTCCCCTATTTTGTGCAAAGAAACTGTCTCTCTGGCTGGATTCAATTACCCTGGTAATCTGTACAGCTTTGTTATATATCTTCTTCTCCAAACCTAAGACGTGCTCTCGGATACTTCCTCGTAATCCCATGGTGAACCTACGGGTCTTGGTCTCTTCTTCTTGCATGCTTGCCGGAGTGAAGAAGAACAACTCTTCATACCTTTGCTGGTAAGCATCAACAGTTGACTGAGATTATTGCAGATTGAGGAATTCCTTCTCCATTTGATCTCTGAAGCTCTTCGGAAAGTATTTATCGAAGAAAACTCCTTAGAATGTTGCCCAATCGATCTGAGTGTGCTTTACCTCTAGGTATGACCGGGTAGAATTCCACCAGGCATTGATCTTCCTTGAGCATGTGCGTAGCAAACATCATCTTCTCATCTTCCGTATAAGTCATCAAATGGAAGTTCTTCTCTATTTCAGACACCCACTGTGCAGGCCATAGTGGTTTCCCTGGTTTCCCTGTGAAAGTAGGGGGTTTCAGCTTCAAGAACCTATCCACCGCTCGGCTTAGGTCATTCTGCCCTTATGCATTCATTCCGTACCATAGTGGTGGGTACAGGTAGACTCCTTGATAGGCAGATGACGATGGAAATTGGTGTGGTGGTTGTAGATTCTATCCTTGGCCCATCGGCCCAGTACTACCATCCATTGGCAGTGTGGTGTTATTTCTTCCAGACTCAGGCGTACCTTCTGTAGGAATATATCCTGGTGGCCTGAACATCTTCAGCATCACATTCAGGAATGTTTTCTGCTGAGCTTCCATCTGAAAAACTAAGTCTGTTAAGATTGTCTCGAAGTTAGTGTGAGGAGGGCCTAACAAATTTGTTGGTGCCCTGGGAATTTGGCCTTCTCCACTCTCCGGATTCAGGTTTTGCTCTTCAGCAGATCCTGCTTCCACATTGCCCTCGTCTTGGCGTACCCTGGAGTGGTGACGCCTTCGTGAGCCTCTACGACCATTTTCGCCTACCATCTCAGATAAATTTTCCTGCTTGGATCTGAGAAGAAGACATAACACATGAGGTATAATCGAATAGTCATAATAGTGTTAGTCTTTAACATGTGCAAGGCGAAAATTGTAATGGAAACTTAAATTGGAAATTTTAAAATTTTTTTCCCAAAATTTTCTGGCTTTGAATGGTTGTCCGGTCGCAACATACCGGTCGCGGCACTGTGTATGGTAGTGCGACTGGTATGTCCAGGCAGACAAAAATTTCTCGGATTTCTCGAGGGGTACCGGTCGATGTACTGGTCGCTACCCTGTAGGGTATGGAGAGACCGGTATAGTCGACCGGTCAAGATTTCTCTCCTGACCGAGGGGTACCGGTCGACTTTACCAGGGAGGTACCGGTCGACCGGTATGGGCAAAACCGTCGACCGGTATGCCCAAAATCTCCTTTAAAATCGGGAAAAGTGAGATTTTTCTCACTTTTCCTTTCTTCTTTCTCTCCGGTGGCGATTCCTCTCTGGCTCTTCGAGTTGCTACAGTCCGACCGGTGATCTTAGAAGCCATTTTCTTCCAATCAAGACTTAGAACATCGCCTCCAAGTAAGTTTCTTCCTTCCATTCATCATTTTTATAGCGTTTCTCTTTGGTTCCAAGCCCAAAACTAGGGTTTTCTTTGTTTAGGAGATTCTAACCATAGGAACTCTTTTCCTTCGGTTTAGAATGGGTTTAGGGACCTCTAAGAGCAAAATCCCTCAACCAATTTGAGGTTCCACCGAACAATTTTTGAAAAAATCAAATTTTTATGTTTTTGACCTAGGTTTTTGCCAAAAATTAAATTTTTCAGAAAATTCCTAAATTTCTTGTTGTTTTGATGAATGTTTGGATTCCATGAAGTGTTTGGGGGTTACGTAAGTCCTCCTCCCCATGTTTTGGGTGAGTTCGAGGCTTTTAGTTAATTTGTTGTCGTTATGCTGTCGAAATTTTGAAAATTCTAACAAATTTCTCATTATTTGTCTTTGTTTTGCAGTTTCAATGGCTCCGCACAGAGGTGCCGGTAAACGCTCATACGGTCTTGGCATGCACCTTCCTCACCCACCTGTTCCACAGCTCGATGAGCGGTGGTTTCGTTCTGAGGCGGCGCAAGCCAATTTTCCTTGGTTCGAGGGAAAAAATATTGAGTCAGGGCAACGGGTGAACCTAGAGCAGCTGCAGCGGTTTGACGTTGAGACAGCTTTTGATAGACTTGGGTGGTTGCCCGTTATCACCTATACAGTGACTACCCATCCCAACCTTGTTAAACACTTCTATGTGAACCTGGAGATTGTGGGAGATGTTAATGACTTTAATCAATGTCGGGCACTCCGCCTAACTAGCTACGTCAAGGGTGTCCCCATCTCTTTTGACACTCACCAGCTCGTCGATCTCCTAGGGATTCCCAATGATGGGGACTTGGTCTACTGTGCCCCTAAGATGAAGGGCTTTCTCACAAACGATCTGCGCCAGGAGATTTCAGAGCAGCTACTTAACCCTGGAGCGCCCATGAAGGCTGCTAGTTTGAGACCTATGCCTCGGGTATACAGTCGCATCATCCAGCACAATATTGTGCCTTAGAGCGGCCATTACAGTGAGTTGTCTCAGCTCACTCAGTACTTGACCTACTGCGTCTGCACTGGGGAGCGGGTCTGTCTTCCCTACATCATCATCAGGACCATACATCAGGCTACTCTGCCCGGTCAGGCCAGCAACCTTCCATACGGTCGACTCATCACCACTCTTCTACGGTGATTACGAGTGGACATGAGGGGTGAGATTGCCGTTGAGGATACTATGACTTCGGACATCGACTGGGATGCCATTCTTCGGATGCAGATGGAAAACCTATCGATCAGCGATGAGGACTTAGAGGCTCATCCTCGCCCACTCAGGAGGGTAGTAGCCGCGGCAGCAGCAGCAGCAGCAGCCAATGCGGCTCATGCAGCAGAGGTAGGGGGTGATGATGAGGGTGGTGATGATCAGATGGAGGATGTTCCAGCGCCAGCACCACAGCCCACACATGCAGCGGGACCATCTCAGCCTCCTCCCGACACCATGATGGGTATGTTCACGGAGATCAGGGACGCTCAGCGTGAGATGAGACGTGACTTGGGGCACTTGGCTCGCAGCCTCCGAGTCACTCAAGAGCAGGTGCACTGGCTCAGGGTCGCCTATGAGCGGGACTATGATATTGCCGTCCCTACCTCCTATGCCTCCAACCCCATGATAGAGTTCTTATTTTTTTCTCCTCTTCACAGTACCGTTTATATAACAGGGTAACTGTCTGGCTTGTAGACTGTACCATGTAGCACTCATAACTTATCACTTTTTAACATTTTAGTATTTAAATAAAAGTTTATTATTTTTCTATCTAGAGCATTTGCATCTATTAATTTCATATTTAATATAGTATGTTATGCTCTTTCTTATATAGTCTCAGACATCAAACAAGTGCTTAAGGTGTGTTCTTATTAAGGCTTTTAAATTTTTCCTATCTCAGTTCATCGACTCAGTTAAGTGCAATATGGTCTGTTGGACAGAGCCTGATAGCTCTGATACCAAGTTGTCATACCCCAATTTTGGCTGAACTAGAAGTGTGAGTGAACCGTCACTGAACCAACGGTTCACACCAGGATCTCAATAAGACCGTGTCCACTCATACCAACCATTGCACATAACCACAATCAGAATAATAATAAATACAGCGAAAGTCTTAAAATAGAATGAACCGAGTAATCTATTGATAAATTTAAATAAATAGCAAGTTATTCAAATTCCCAAAACTTAAGTAAGTATCTTTACATCAATTATATCTTCAACCGAAAATAAATAGAATAAATAAAATCAAATCCTAAAGGTACACGCATAAAGGGCACTCGCATGAAGCGTCATGCTCGTCCTCTCCTGCTTGCACATCCAGGGTAGCCATGCCTTTATACACTGGAGCGTCTACGTAATCCTCCACTGTGTAACCTGCATCAACATCTAAAAATAGTGTGTACACAAGGGTGAGCTCACAACTTAGCTCAGTAAGACAATCAGACAATGCAACAAATATATGCATGAGTAACATTCACTTCATGGTCTGGTTTTAAGTTTGCAATGTGCTATAGAAAGGATTGGCAGCCACTGCACCTCTATACACGAGTATGTGAAGCCGCCCAGTGGATCAAACACCACTGCCGTCCCACATGCACCTTATCATGGAATAGAGATAGAGCTAAGGCGTCCGGATCAAACACCGCCAACACCTCCCCTGATACTCTACCCATACCAACACGTAAGCCCCTATTGGCGAGGGCTTGCAAACTGGGTTCGCAACTAACCAATCCTATATGTCATCACAGTAGGCCCTATCCTAACATGGCTCCCTATGGCATAGAGATAGAGCTAGAGTCTGGTGGCCAGGCCAGAGACCACAGTGCCATGTCCTCCCCTTGATACCCTACCCGCACCAAGCATACTAAGACAGAACGATACGAAAGGTGCTAGTGTGAGGCATGATCCCAGACCCCAGGCCCTTCCCATTCCACACACCAATGAAAACAATCACATGCCTAACAGTCACAACCTAGCATAGCAAGTATGCATGAACAATAATAATAACTGAAAGTAAAGGATGACATACAAGAATGCACAAACATCAGTCCAGAGAATCACAATTATTATCAACGGTTTACTGTTATTTAATTATTAGGGTTTAGGTCCGATTCCCTTACCTGACGCTTGTTTGATGGCTTGCTCCGCATTGCAATGTCCAAACGTGTTATCACAAGGTCCCATACGATATTAGGGTTTAGTTAGAATAGGTTTACGTTGGTCGAAAAATCAACAATGGCAAAACACATATCACAGAGCTGACCGGTCACAGTATCTGTGGCAGCACTGTGGGGAAACCTGCGACTGGTATGGTCAGCCGGTCCCCACAGAAAAGTCCCCGGAAGGTACCGGTCACGGTACCGGTGACCGGTACCGGTCGCACCTTCGACCGGTATGTCTCCAGAAGACCATACGTCTGGTTTCTCGACTGCCGTCGATCATCCCCTATTGATCCTAGGGTTTCTCCTACACATTCTAGGTCTGAATACCGAGTTAGAGTTGTTTCCAACTCTATTCAAGTCTTAGTTTCGAAGATCTCAACCTAGAACTCGAACATAGGGTTTACCGACTAGATTAGGATTTGTCAGCAAAATAGGGTTTATCGACAAAATAGGGTTTTGGATCAATACCTACTTTGCATGGTATTGATCAAAGCAACCTAACCATCCTAGAGTCATAATGTGAGAGAGGGTTTAAGCACTTACCGTCGACTTGGTGTTCTTCGTCGAACGGCAATGGTGACTTTTCCTTCTCCTTCTTCAATCTCCTTCTCCTTTTTAGGGTTTGTGAGGATCAATGGAAGGGATTCTAGGAGGTTTAGATGGGTTTATATAGGCTAGGTTTAGGTTTAGGAAGCCTCCTAGGATTAGGAAAGTCCTAGGGTTCGGAATTTGGAAAGTAGGACCCGCAGAGATTCAGTTTTGGATCTTAGTAGTCTGTCGCACAGGCTATACCGGTCGACCGATACCAAGACCGGTACCATCGATCGGTATGAAATATTTCATACTTAAATCGATCCGTTTCGTACCTGTTTGTCACCCGCTCGTCCCGTCTGGTCCGGTGATGATTGGAAGACCTGTTATGACATGAATTCAAGGTTTAGATCGGGTTCATGGAGTGCGGGTCTTACAGCCAAGTGGGCCCTTAAGAACCCTTTCAGGGTCGGTTCGGTTAGGTCAGCTCCGTCTGAGTCGGTCTACCCAGGATCAGCTTGGCTAGGCTTGAAACGAACTGAATATATAAAAAATGAATATTATTATTATTTTTAATTTGTAAAATCCCTTAAGATCGAACCATTGGTTTGTCCGGGATAAACCACCGAGTTGGTTCATCGGTTTGACCACCGACCCAACTTGGTTTAAATTTTCAGGTATTCGGATCAAAATCAGGTTCTTGGGTTGGATACATGGAGCAATATTTCGGGTTAAGGGGTCGATCAATCAGGTCTGTTGACTGGGCCTGCGGTTTGGTCAACGGATATGTTGACCGGGTCCTTGGGTCATTTGATGGGTGGCCGAGCCACATGTGTGACTCGCACATGCACAGAACCTAGTTTATCCCTGGTTCACTTGGACTAATCTAATCACTGACAAACCGTTAGGGTTTTTGAGTTGTCCCGAGGGTGACCAGGTCAACGCTGCCAAGGTTTTTTTTATTTGTTTGAAATTCTTCCCCTGCGAGTGAGATCCACTTGTGGCTATCGCCGATGAGTGAAGGAGTGTCCAGTGGCTGGCGCTGGTGATTTTTATATTGCCGGAACTGTCTTGACGAGAGCTTCAATTTAATATGTAATATGACACCTTTCACCAACTAAAATAATTCGTCGATGGAAAACTCTGACAGATTCGATCCAAAATTCAAAAAAAAGTTCTCTTTCAATTCAATCACTCATTGCAATTCTTTACAATTAATCACCATTGATCCTAGGTCTGTATGGTTTGCTCTGATGCCAACTGTTAGACATTAATATGAATAGGGTTTCAACTAAACCCATTCCAATCCATACAAGTACCATAGAACACAATGTAGAATCTATAATATATCAATCATAAAGACATACCTGTTTGAAGAGATCGATTCCTGTACGCTCCAAGATGCTTCAAGATTTGATCGAAATCCCTCGACTACACTCTTCCACAACCCCCAGAGGATACCTCCAATCTCTTGCTAATGGGTGCAAAGAGAATGCTTTACTAACTGTGGCTGTAGGGACTCTAACCTAGTATTAAAATATTGTTGTAACCTTAATACCTTCCCACAATAGAATTAGGGTTACCAAACCTATCTCATACCATGTGACAAACCAAACCAAATAGATTTTACCGTGCTAATTAGACTCCCACTTTAAGTAATTAATTAAGCTCACATATAAGTCTAACACAACATCACAACCACCAACTTTCGGAATGCTTCCATATCTTTGCTAAGCCCTTCAAGCTTTTCCTTATTTCTTGTGGGTTTTTGTTATATATGGATAGTCATGAAGGTGGATGTCCCTTAAAAAATAGTATATAGTTCATCTGCATGTATTATATCCTTCTTGGAATCCCATCATCGTCTATATAGTGGGTCCTACAATCTAGAGGTAGGTCCCGCACCACATTGATTGTCACACCCCAATTCCACACTATTCAGAATGGTGTGATGAACTGCTAAATAACCAACGGTTCAACCAGGATCTCTAATAAGTTGTGTCCATGTAAACTAAACCATACACATCCACAACCATAATCAGAATAAATACACAATAGCAGAAGTCTTAATATTAAATGAACTGAAGAATCTAACTGTGATAATCATAAATAAAATATCAAATTATGTTATATCAACTGAAACATAAGTAAATAAAATATCAATTACATTTCCTTAATAATTCAAATGAAATCTAATCGAAAACGCATGCGTTGCACTAGCATGAAGAGTCATGCGTTTCCACTAAGTCTTCAGCTTCCATCGCAGTGATGTGCCCGTACGCAAGAACATTCATATAGTCTTCCACCGTGGTACCTGCATCATCAACTAAAAATATTCGACGTCGAAAGGGTGAGCATACATCACGACTCAGTGAGCAAACAAAACAATGCAACAAACATATGCATGCATTCAATTCATATCTGTAGTCTGGTTTATAAGTTTGCAATGTGCTATAGAAAGGTTCGGTGGTCGCCTCACCTCTATACACGAGTGTGTGAATCCGCCCAATGAGTATCGGTACTGTCGTCCCAGATGCACCCACCATGGACAATATACACCCCATGAAAACGGCATGGCTGTACCGATTGCCCACACCAACACGTAAGCCCCTGCTAGCGAGGGCCTGCAAACTTGGCTCGCAACTAACCAATCCTAATGTCAAACAGTGTATCCAAGGCCTCACCTCAGCATCCCTCAATACATCCATAGAGATAGAGCTAAGGCCCCCCGACAGAGTCGAAGACTACATGGTCCAAAACCACCTCCCCTGATACCCTATGACATAATAGTTCTGCTAAGGTAATGGTGATACTACGATGTCAGTGGACATGACTTAAGTAGAACCATGGCACAATATACACCCCATGAAAACGGCATGGCTATACCGGTTGATACCATCCCCTACCCGCACCATGTACACTAACCACACACATACATTCACATGCCTATTCCTAGCATCATCATCATCATCATGTTATAAATAAACAAAATTAAATATGCATGAACAGTAATAATAGGAATATTGGATGACATATTGAATGCACATACAAGCATACACGCATAGAATCAGTCATGGCATTGGACTCAAGAAATAAAAATAGTTTATTATTAGCCAATTAGATTAGGTCTTGTTCCCTCACCTTTGCTTGAGTGTTGATCCTCTTTCAAGCTTTTAAACCACTTTTATATCAATAGGAAAACCTAACAAGTCGATGGATTTTGGTTAGAAGTCATTCCGACAAGTTTAGGCTTGTTTTTAAGCACGGGTCGCAGGGTGGGTCGCAGGTAGGGTAGCAGTCTACATTGACCCCCAGGGTAGGGTCGATGCCAGGGTCGGATGTTCCATCGACCCTGGGTGCGACCACCCCTATATTGGACTTCCCAAATACTGGGGGTCGATCCTGTGGTCTGGTAGGGTCGATTCCCATTCGACCCACGTGCGACCCCCCGTGGGTTGAGTCAAGTTTTTCATTCTACAGTCCATTCTTTCACGTTTGGGTCATATGACTTACTTCCACAATCCATTCTAGGCTTGTTCTATGGCTTAGAACACTAGGTTTCTTCCTTACCTTGTCCACCATGATTTCCCCATGGATTTCATCGAAATCTTCCCATGGGTGTATGATTTGGGTTTCTCCTAGACCATACTCTCTTCATGAACTATTCTAAGGTCTTAGATTATCAAATAGAAAGCTTGCCCATACCTTAGGTTTGCTGAGATTCTGAGATTTCTCTGAATTCTTCAATTAGGTCTTCTTCTCTAACTTTTCTTCTCTTCTTCTTCTCTTCTCTTCTCTTTCTCTCACTCTTAATTAGGGTTTCAAAAGGAGTGAAAGGGGCTTAGGGACGTCCTATTTATAGAGTAAAATCTCCAAAAATAAATCCCATTGAGATTAGGAAGGAATCCCATTGAAATTTGGAAAGTTTCCTATTTACGGTTTCTGTCGACAAACAGGGGGTTGATGAGGGGGTCGGAGATCCCGTCGACCCTCAGTTCCTAAGTTGTCCGACCCCCAGTGAAAAATCAGGGGTTTGACTTCTATGTGAGGGGGGGTCGTCCCTACCTACCTAGGTATGCGACCCTGCCCTCCAATTCACTGTTTTTGGGTCAGTTTAGTACCTGGTTTTGCCATTTCCTTCACGCACTTGGTCCATTTGGCTCGACCATGATGGGTAGACCTGGTACAAGGTGGTAAGACCGGTTAGTTCGATACGGGTCTTACATTGATGGTGATGGGATCCCACGAAAAGTACACGTCCATGTAGATGATCTGGACTCCCTTCAATAGGCCATACTTTGAGGTTGGTTTTGTGAAGGAATAAGAGTCCGTTAGATGGACAATTGGTAGCATTGTGAGATTACAGCTGTGGATTGGTGGTGGAGAATGAAAAGATGACCTGTAAGTTTGGATTTTTCTAATTGTAACAAACCTTGTTACAATAACTTCATATTTACATCAATCCCCCATATGTAATATCAAAACTATTTTTTTATATTTTTTTATTTTTATATTAATATCACCATAATAATCTAATAAATATAAATAAATGCTTTTTTTTATACTAAGTCCAAATTTGATAATTAATAATATGTTAGAAAGTATTTCTATGGACTTTGTAATTGTGTAAAAATTTTAAAGTAATTTGGCCAAAAATGAGTTGAAAATTCCTTTAAAATCAATCGCACAAGGACAAAAATAAATCTTGCATATAATTATAGCCAATGACAAAATTAATTTATTTTCAAATACTAGGTTTTCTTCCTATGGTAAAACACACCTAATCATGAAGTCTGGCCCCAATCCAAAATCGTTTGATGAACTTTTGGTGGTCAACCTTTCCATGGTCATTTTACTAATTTTTAAGTCAGTTTCTTCCAATCATTTTGAGATGATTCAAAACACTGGTTAGGGTTTTACCAAAAAAAGAAAAGAAAAGAAAAGAAAACACTGGTTAGGGGTTAGACGATACCTCTGAGGTTTAAAACAAGGTCTCACACTCTATCATACGATATTTGTTTATTATCAATGTGCACAATTTTAGGTGACAAAATGAAATGCCTACAGATTCTGCTACAAACACAAGCAGTACTCTCGATCTGTATGGTGACCACTGCCTTGGTTTTGAACTACCTTGGTTCTTCAATGGTCTGGTAGTAAATAGACTTAGGTGTTAAGGGTTTGAAGGCTTTTGAACATGGTGGTCATGGTGGGGTTCATGGGTAGAGAGGATTCGTGAGTGCTGTAATGTAAGACCCGCACTCCGTAAACCCGGTCTAAACCTTGGTTTTGTGTCATGGCAGGTCTTCCGATTATCACCGGGCCAGACAGGGCAAGCGGATAACAAACAGGTACAAAATCGGACCGAAGTCGACCAATTATACCTGATTTTAGGTATACCGGTCGATGGTACCGGTCTTGGTACCGGTCGACCGGTATGGCCTGCGCAGCTATGTGCGGGAATCTGGAAATTGGTCTCTACGGGTCCCGCTTTCCTGATTTCGAATCCTAGAAGTTTCCTAATCTTAGTAGGGTTACTAAACCCTATTTCTAGCCTATAAATACACCCTTAAACCTCCTCAAATCTTTTCCATTGTCTCTCACAAACCCTAGAGAAGAGAAAGAGGTTGGAAAGGAGAAGGGGCTAGGAAGAAGAAGGAGGTGCCGCCATTACCGTTCGACGACGCTCTCATTACGCCAGTCCACGGTAAGTGTTTGAATCCATCTTCTTACCCTATGTTAGTTGTGTGGGTGGATCAATACCATGCAAAGTAGGTATTGATCTAAAACCCTAAATTGGCCAATAAACCCTAAGTTGCCGTCAAACCCTAGATTTGAGTTTCGAGATAATATTCATCGAAACGAGACTCGAACGAGTTGGGGATAACTCTAACTCAAAGCCTAGACTTATAATGGTTCACCCTGAAAATTCATGGAGGATGATCGTCAACAGTCGAAAAACCCATGTATGGTCTTCCGGAGACATACCGGTCGACTATACCGGTTGCACATAGTGCGACCGGTATGTTGCGACCGCTATCCCTCGGGAGGTTGTCTGTGGGGACCGGCTGACCATACCGGTCGCCAGTCTTTCCCACAGAGCTGCGACCGGTACATGCCACTGGTCAGCTCTGTGAGGGTATTTGTAACCCTGTTGGTTTCCGACCAACATGAAACTCTAAGAATGTTATTTTAATGAAACCCTAATAATATTGTAGGACTTTGTGACTTACCGTTTGGATCTTGCGATGTGGAGCAAGCTAACCAACGAGCATCAGGTAAGGGAATCTGACCTAAACCTAATAATTAATGGACAGTAAATCGTTGTTAATCATTGAATATCTATGATGTGATGTTTGTGCATATTCACATGCCATCCTTTACTTTCAGTTATTATTACTATTCATGCATTGTTAAGATGTGATTGTTAGGCATGTGATTGTTTTTGTTAGTGTGTGGAGTGGGCATGGGCCTGGGATCGCTCTTCACATTAGCACCTTTTGTAGTATTCTGTTTTAACATGCTTGGTACGGGTGGGGTATCAAAGGAAGGTCGTGGTACGGTGGTCTCCGATATTGATGTTGGCCTGGCCATGGTTATGTGGCACTGTGGTCTCCGAGTCGACGTTGGCTTGTCCACGATGCTTTAGCTCTATCTCTATGCCGTAGGGAGTTATGTTGGGATAGGGTCTACCTGCGTTATGTGTCTATCCTAGTGGGTTAGTTGCGGATAGGGCATTAGGGGAGGTGTGGGAATGCCTTAGCTCTATCTCTATGCCGTGACGGCTATGCTGGGATAGAGCATACATTGATGACATATAGGATTGGTTAGTTGTGAGCCCAGTTTGCGAGCCCTGGCCAGTAGGGGCTTAGGTACTGGTATGGGTAGAGTATCAGGGGAGGTACGGGGGTATCTTAGCTCTATCTCTATTCCATGATGGGTGCATGTGGGCCAATGGGCGTGTGATCCATGAGGTGCCATACACTCGTGTATAGAGGTGCGGGGGCCACCAAACCTTTCTATAGCACATTGCAAACTTAAAACCAGACCACATCATAAAATTGATTGTTACTCATGCATAATATTGTGAAACTGTCTGATTGTCTTACTGAGCTGTGTTGTGAGCTCACCCCTTGTATATATACATGTTTTTAGATGTTGATGCAGGTTACACTGTGGACGACTATGTGAACGCTCCGGCGTACGGTGGTGTGGCTGCTCTGGATGTACAAGCAGGGGAGGACGAGCATGATGCTTCATGCGAGTGCCCTTTCTGTGTGTACTTGTGATGGATTTTTAGTTAGTTGTTCCCGTTATTTTGGTTTGGTATTAAGAGATGTAAAAGATATTATAGTTTATGTTTGGATTTGAATAATTGGATATTTTATTTAAATTATCAATAGATACTCAGTTCATTCTATTTAAAGTCTTTCGCTGTAATATTTATATTCTGATTGTTGGTTATGTGTAATGGTTTGTATGAATGGACACAGCCTATTCGAGATCCTGGTGTGAACCGTTGGTTCAATGACGGTTTACTCACACCGTTCTGGTTGGATCAGAATTGGGGTGTGACATGTAATCTTATATTTCCTTTGGGCGAGTGGTACACTCACTTATAGAACCAAATCCGTTCCGAGTTTTATATATTGTAATAAATGGATTAGCTACCTGTGAGGACAAAGATGGAAATGTTTAGAAGTCGCCACCTAGATTTAGGTCTAGGACCTTAGAAATGTGAAATCTCACCCTAAGGTAAGACTTTGATTGACTCATGACCCTTAGATTGGATTTCTGGTCCATTAGAGATTGGGTAAGCGTCAGGTTACGGTTATGGGAAGGGGTTAGGCACCCAAACCGCCCGAACAAAATCGATCTCCTATACCTTTCCTATGCTAGACTCTATTTGTTAAACCAAACTAAACCAAAGGGTTTGATATCATTGAACCGAATCTGTATCCATCAGATTGCCTACGTATTATGGAATTATTTCGAAAATCAGGTTCACCATCGTAGTTCAGGTGTGATTAAAGTTTATGGTTGTAATTTATGCTTGTGCATGATTAAGTTCTTTGTTCAAGTTGAAATTTATGCTTGAAAGGCTGAGAAATCCTATGGGTTAGGATCTCGATAGTCCATGTGGACTGATAAATACTCCTAGTGGATCTAAGAATAACCCTATTTTGATTGAAATATGGATAACACATTCTAGGTTGGAATGTGGATAACCCTATATGGATCAAAATGTGGATAAATATCCTAGTGGATCTATAGATAGTCCAAGTGGACTAAGATTTGGATCTGAATTTAGGTTTCTTCCAAATGGCCTACGTATCCTAGGGTTTGCCCTAGGAATCAGAATCCGCGTAGTTCGGGCTGGATAACCTTATTTGGATCAAAATGTGGGTAAGTATCCTAGTGGATCTATGGATAGTTTGAGTGGACTAAAGTGTGGATAACCCTATTTGGGTTAAAATATGGAGGATATCCTAGTGGATCTATGGATAGTCCGAGTGGACTAAATTGTGGATCCGAATTTGGGTTTCTCCCAAATAGCCTACGTATCCTAGGGTTTGCCCTAGGAATCAGAATCCATGTAGTTCGGGATTGGATTGAAATGATTAATAAATATCCTAGTGGATCTATGGATAGTCCAAGTGGACTAAGGTTTGGATAACCCTTTTTGGGTTGGAATATGGATAGATATCCTAGTGGATCTATGGATAGTTCGAGTAGACTAAGGTGTGGATAAATATCCTAGTGGATCTATGGATAGTTCGAGTGGACTAAGGTGTGGATCCGAATTTGAGATTCTCCCAAATTACCTACATATCCTAGGGTTTGCCCTAGGAATCAGAATCCGCGTAGTTCGGGTATCTGGGTTGAAATGGATGGGTAACCCTATTTGGGTCAAAATGTGTATGGATATCCTAGTGGATCTATGGATAGTCCGAGTGGACTAAGGTGTGGATAACCCTTTTTGGGTTGAAATATGGATAGATATCCTAGTGGATCTATGGATAGTCCGAGTAGACTAAGGTGTGGATAAATATCCTAGTGGATCTATGGATAGTCCGAGTGGACGAAGGTGTAGATCCAAATTTGGGATTCTCCCAAATGGCCTACGTATCCTAGGGTTTGCCCTAGGAATCAGAATCCGCGTAGTTCAAAAAATTACCTGTTCTAGATTAGAAAGTGAGAACCTGTTCTAGGTTTGGGATTGAGAACCTATTCTAGGTTTAGGGTTTAGAACCTATTCTAGGTTTACCGAGGGGTAAAATCATCATAAATTACCCTTTCCATCCTGAATTCTAATTTTGGAAGGTTTGGCAAAGCATTTTTCTTTCTTTATTAAGGCTTTTATTATTTCCATTATGCCCTTCCCAAGAATGTGGGTGTCTAAATGCACGTCCCCACACCTAGATTGTGTTCTAAAAGTATGCATATATGGCAGTTCGACTAGGGTGTTGCATAAATTAAATTATTACCAAAAATAGAATATTCTATCTAAATATGACATATAAAACATTTATGGCAAGAAATTCACATTTAGTAAGATTGTTTAAAATCTCTCAAATATGGCATGTATTGCAAATAAGGCAAGAGCCTATATGGTATGATCTTGTATGCTATCTTCTAAGCATGGCAATTTCTAATATGGCAATGAGTATTTAAACATGACAATGACCATTTAAACATGGCAATGAACATCCAAATATGGCAATGAGCGTCTAAATATGGCAATGAGCATCTAAATATGGCAAGATCTAATATGCAAGATCTAATATGCATCTATATATCAATATAGTAAGTATCAATCATAGAATGCATATATGACATGAATTTTTCAAAAAAAGGAAAGATCTTATATGCTATTTTCTAAACATAGTAAGACTTAAAAAAAATTAAGATTTTACTAAAATATGGTAAAAATTTATCTATTCTACCAAAAATAGCAATACATGGAATGTGGCAAACATGGTATGCATAATCCAAACAAAGCATATGAATGCTCCAAATATAGCCATTTATCCAAATATGGTAGAATTCATTTAAACAATCATTGATGTTATAATGAATGAGACATAAATGAAATTTTTTTTGAAAAGTACAAAATTATCAAAACAAACATATGTTCAATGTTCTTTGAAAAAATTATAATTTTTATGAAGAAATTTGGGAAGATTAATGACTCAAAACTGTGAAAATTGTGACACAAGGTTCCAGATAATGGACAAAACTATGAACTGTATTCAGATTTGTCACATTATACAAGAATGACCATAAGTAGGTCTTTCGAAACTCAAATCAAGTTCAACTTTTTTTCATAGAAAGATGACTTAATATTATATTTCATATGAGGATTTGAATCCCAACAGAAAGCAAAAATAGGTCAAAGATATGCCCTAAGACCGAACATGTGCATTGGTCAAATCTGTTCCAGATTTTTGACCAGTTGCACCATAAATTTCAAATAAAATTCTATTCTTAATGAAAATTAAATATAGACATATGTCTATGTAGATAATTGTCTGACTGTCTGATCTAAAATTTCATTAAGAAAAACAAGTTAAAACAGTATATTTTTTTTGTGAAAAATGACTCTTTTCAATCATGCCAATCAGTACATCATGACAGATTCAAAATCAGAGAACTATGCACTTAAAAATTGATATCAATTCAAAAAAAAATTGAAAAAATATGAAACCAATGCCATTTTTTAGAAGACTTTCATGTCTAAAAAGTTCATGTTAAGTGGATTTTCTGATTATGGCCATAAGGCCTTTGTCTAGAGACTTTCTGATGGAGGATTGCATTACATCCGAGAAAAATAGCAATGTCAAAGAAAATTTTTTTGATATATTTTCCCAATTCTAAATGGAACGAAATTTTTAGGGTAGTCTTCTAACATATCAGAGAGACTCCCATAAAATTTTGGACTTCAAAATATTAGAAAAAATATATATGATGTACGTCCTAAGTTTGAATCCTAAATCTAGAATTTTCAGATCAGAAAACCACTTTATGAAATTTACAAAAAACATCAAACATCATTGTATATCATTCAAAAATTCATCATTGAGTAGCTTAGACAAATTATAATTCATGAAAATGTTAGACATAGGAATCCTAACATTAACAAGCATGTAATAGAGCATTCATAATTGAGATTTCATGAAAATTAGCCTTTTTAAAGTAAAATTGGCATTCGAGCATTATAACGACCTCTAAATTTGTTTAGAGTACTAACCTTGGGCTCAAATTGAGCGAAACCGTTGATGAAGGGTGATTGGAGGTTGTATCAACCCCCTTTGAATCTGAATCATCCTTCTCCTTTCTTCTGCTTCTTTCTCTCTTCTCTTTCTCTCTTTTCTTCTTCTCTTTTATTTCTTTTCTCTTTTCTCTCTCTTTCTTTCTCCCTCTCTCACGTTTTCTCTCTCTCACTCACATTTTTCTCTCCCTCACCCACGTTCTCCTCTCTCTATGGTCTGGAAAAAGAGACCCTCCTCTCTCTTCTCTTTCCTATTTATAATTTTTCTCTCATTTTCTAGAAGATCTTTCTTTCCTTTCTTCTTTTTTCTAGAAAATCTTTTTTTCTTCCTTTTTCTTCTTTCCTTTCTTCTTTTTCTTCCTTTTTTTCTTCTCCTTCTCCATTCCACACATTCTCTATCTCTCCCTCTTCTAGAAAATTCTCTCCTCCTCTTTCCTTCTTCTCTCTGGATTTGTCTGAGCTGGGCCGAGCTAAGTTAGACTAAGCTGGATTAAGCTGGTTTGGACTAAGGTTGACATTTCATAGTCCATTTCTGTCACCCTTCCATATGGAATTTTCTGATAGCATCTGTTCCAAATTTTCTACGTTCACTTTGTAGAACATTAAAAATAAATAATATTGGAGCTTGAATCATCTCATTTGAAAATAAAATGGTCAACTTATGAATTTTTGAAGATTAAATAACCATTTCCATGTGTAATCTTACATGGGACCCACTGGTGACTTCTACCTGAGATTATTTTACGTCCACTTTGAAGAGGACTGAAAATAAGGAATATTGGCCTTTGAATCATCTGATTCCGATATCAGATGACCAAGATATGATGTCTTGAAATTTGAATGATAATGCATGCATGATATGATAATTACGTAAATGTCCTTGCATTTTCAAACTACGATATCTTCCTTGTTTGACGTCAGAATTTGATGATTCCGGTCTCATTTCAAAGATAATTTCACGACCTATTCATCCAAGTAGGTAATAGCCTATGACCCTACTGTGGGGTTCATTAGAGAATCACCAACCTTTGGGTTAGAGGCCGGAAACCTGCCATATTGGTTCACTTATGCAGAGGGTGACAAAAATGGGGTGCTTACACTACCACAATTTGTTACGATCTCATTTAACCTTATGGGGGTTAATCTCATATTGATCCTATCAGAGATTTAGTGTGGATTGATATGGTTTTGGGTTCCCTTACCTTACAAATTGGTTTTAGAGATGAGTTCCCTAAGGTCTGTATTAATAGGTATCAGAGCAGTCGTTACTCGGACCCTACCCTCTCTTGCAGAAGGATAAATCTAGTGCCAGAATGGATCCCTCAAGAAAAGATTACTTGTCGCCAGGTAGAGACCTTGGAGCAAGGTGGAGTTAGTTGGAAAGGACTACCTGATCCTGAATGGGCCATTGTGGATGTCAATTCGGAAGCATGGTGGATTGTTACGATCCCACATTAGTCTTGTTAGAGATTTAGTATGAATTGATATGGTTTTAGATTCCTTTCGCCTTACAAATCCATTTTAAGAGCATATTTTCCCAAGATTAGTTATCATTTACCCAATTTGACCAAACGTGATGTTTTACTCATCGATGGAAAGTTTCAAAAAAAAAAAAAAAAAAAAGAAGGGAAATCTGTTTGCCGCAAAAAAGGTGGTAAACATTTCAATGGGAACCCATTAACTCTCACTCATCTCATTGTCCTTAGTGTAATCAAATGACTTTGTGAAGGAACCCTTTTCCCATTCCTTGCCTTCCCTTATCAGCTTTATCCTCCCCCACTTTTCTCAGTGGGATCGAATACTACACTTCTGTGGAGCAGTCTTAATCTCGATCTCGAACATTGGGAAGACATTGGGACACAGTCTCGATCCTGTTTAAATGCTTAAGATCGCCTCTGTTACACAGGAGTGTAACAGAAAATCTTTTTCCCACTTCCCTTTTCACACCCGGAGTGTACCACTTGTGATCACAAGTGGTTACATTCCATTTCTAGTTAGAGGACTGAACCATGAGTCACTACATTGGGTTGGTACTTGGTACTTGGTAGTAGGGTTATTTTCATTATTTCATCCACCAAGTTCCAGAGAAGAAATCCCAAGAAACTCTTCATTCCATTGTTTTCCATCTGAAATTTCTAAAACTAATGACTCACCCATTGCACCCTCTCATCTTTTCTCACATTATGTGAAGTTCTAAAATATTTTATCACTTAGATCTAAGTATTATTCTAATATATTACGTGTAGGATTGTGATTGAAAACACATATATGATTAGATGGTGATTTGGATGACATACCTTTTTTCTAGATTATTTTTAAGTAAAAGTTTTCATGTAAGATGGTGCATGTGCATGCATGAAAATATAATAGAAGAAAAAAAAATGAATGGAATGTACATGATAAAGTCAGATAAGAAAACCGACCCACACCTAGACAGAAACTAAATCAATCTGAGGACATAATCTCTTTAGTGTCGGTGATGGAAACTTTCTCCAATATCAATAAAGTGAAAATGGCTCGCCACCCTACAATGTCAGTGTTAAGCTAAAGTCTAAATGCAACCACCTCTGGGACCCTCGAGTCTGGAATCTGAATTGGGTACATGAGATGTTACATAAATTACATTGGCTGACACTTGAAAGATGAGAACCATAAAGAACTTTTTCTTTTGTGGTAAAAAAAGAGTCATAAAGATGAATCCCACTGCTAAAGAAGACACTCCACCTCCTCTGGCACGGAAACCAACCACTGACTCACACACTCTCTCTCTCATCTCTCTGTGCATGTGTAAGCAGCCGAAGCTCAAAGTGACAAGGAATAAAGTTGATAAATACTTGAATGTGAAAAGGGCACTCAATACCATTGGCAGAAAAAAAAGGACATCATTTTTGGAAAAGGAAAGTTTTGAAGTGATAGAAGTCATAATTTCAGCAAGATTATCCCTTACCAGACTGATGGGTTCTCGTGAACCTATAGTGCAGTTGCTGTTGTCACTTTTGTGCAATCACGGGCTCTAGTAGAAATCCCTTGGCTTATTTCCAGATCAGTTCCTCCCATGGTATCTATTTAAAACTTAGAATCACATTCTGAGAAACAGGAAGAAGAAGAAGAAGAGTGAGAGTGGAAGAAAGAGATGGAGAAGCATGGGATAGTGATGTTGGTGATGATTGCAATCCTTTTAGGGAATGAGTTGATGGTGGTGAAGTCTCAGAGCATCTGCAAAATGAGTGGACAAGGTCTGATGGCTTGCAAGCCCTCTGTGACTCCACCAAACCCTCCTCCTCCTACCAGAGATTGTTGTCAAGCACTCTCTCATGCTGACCTCAAATGCCTATGTGGTTATAAGAATTCCTCTGTTTTGCCTGCTCTTGGTATTGATCCCAACCTTGCCATGCAGCTACCTGAGAAGTGCAAGCTCCCTAAGCCATCCACATGTTGAAAAAGGTTCATTATATTCTTGATTTAATTTTCTTATTTAATTCAGGCTTCAGCAATTATAGCACAGATACTAACACTTTTCATGGTTGTATTGCAGGGTGGAGATTACAAATTGAAGCTGTTGATGGACAAGAAGTTTCCTTTGTTTCTGCTTCAGTGGTGATTTTGAAAGAAATGTTGGCATTGGCGTGGTTATGTATTTTTCTTTGAACTCAGGTTGGGTGGTGATTTACAAAGAATGTAAGCATTGGCATATATGATTATGTAATGTTATTTCAACTTGAACTTCAGTTCTGGATTACTCATCTTTCCCAGCTGGGTTTTTTCTTTTTTGATTTTTTTGATTTTTTTTTATTTTATCTATTTATTTATTTATTTTGATACTTCGTCTTTCCAAGTTAATACTCTCTAGATCTCTCTCTTTTGGGGGTTGGGGACAGAGATCCGATCGGCCAATTCGACCTGATCTGGATTGGGATTGCCCTGTGCAGCATGCCAAGTCACCCCCAAGGGATCAGGTAAAACCACACATGTTGTCTGATTCTAGGTGTTTTTTGGGCCAATTCCAGTCCGATCCGATCCCGAGTCGGATCAGGATTGCCGGCGGCTGATCCCATTCCCGCATCCATACACTTGAACATGTTAGGAATCGGATCGGGATTGCCGGCGACTGATCCCATTCCCGCATCCATACACTTGAACATGTTAGGAATAATCTCACATCGACTAGTTCTAGGACCTTTGATTACCTCATATATTAGTTGGGCATCTCCACCTAATAACCTGAGCCTGTGGGTTGGACATTTCAATATAGTATCAAAGTACCAGACCAATTAAATATAATATATGCCTACTCAAAAGAGGTGTCATATGTACCACGTATATTGCCGCCTAACACATGAGGAGAAATATTGAAAATAATCTCACATCAACTAACTCTGGGATCTTAGATGACTTCATATATCAATTGCTATCTCTAAATTAACTTTCTGATAACTTAAATTTTTAGGTTGGACACTTTAATAAATTTGTACGCATTATGGCAAGGCACAGACTACAAACAAGACTCCATGGTTGTATGGAACCGAATCCTCTCCCGCGGCAGGAGATTCCTGCCGCTGATCCAAGGGCTGGGGATAAGTCGGCCCGCCTACCACTCCTGCCGCTGATCCAAGGGCTGGGGATAAGTCGGCCCGCCTACCAATACATTGGGAGGTGGGCCGGCTGAAATCCCGCCCTTGGCCGGCGGCAGGTGGGCGGGAGAGGATTTTTAATACTGGTTGTATAAGTTGCAACTTGAAACCCTAGTTTTTTTCCTTTAGGCCCAAATGAAGCCCAAAAATTGCAAACCTACAAGCCCACAAAGGATGATACCCAGGCTTAGACACTTCATGAGATTCATGAGTCATGACATTTTGTTGGAGTCTTGGACCTTTTCAAACTCATACAACCTGGGTGGGCTGCCATTGGCGAAGATTTAAGTGAGATTCAGAAGATGAAGAAGAAGTATATATATGAAATTAATATTTCAAATAAGATGAAGAATCATTATTTATAAGATTTTGATTGATTGTAAGGGGAATTAAGGAGAAGGGAACTGATATTGAAAAAATTTTATCTACACCCCATCAAAGATCCTCAACATCATCTACACCCACAAGAATGCCGAAACATCACCTAGGTCCACTAACTTTGGCTGTGGTAATCATAGAAGTCCACTCCGTCAGTTGATTGTCGTTAGATGCTGACGTCAGGTGGATTGAAACTTTTCACAGACAAGAATACCCTTTTTGTAGGGTGAAAATACCAATATACCCTTCTGATAACTTTGGCTGTCCTCTATTTCGATGTATTTGCATTTTTTTTTCTCTTTTTTAAGATAACAATGACATTATCTTGTCTTCACCATAAATACCCCCAGTTCTCTTTAAATCACTCACCAGCCTTTCACCTTTGAGCTTCATCGACCTGGACAGTCGAAAATGGCAGAATCTGCAATCCCATCCTTCCCGGAAAACCCTTCAACCATCCTTCCTGGAAAACCCTACAATACAGCAAGTTTTTCGCTTCAACATACACAAAAAGAACTTCTTCAGCGGAACCCGTGAGGAACCCAATTCGAGGGTTGAAACCTGATTCACCACCATGAGAACTGCTAAGGAATCTGAAATCTTGGTCTCCTATGATCCAAATATGAGGTTTCCGCTCTGCCTGTCGCCGTAAGCCACTCGCGATGGGATCATTAGCAGTTGGCAAGAAACTGATTTCAAATTCTTTGTATGATCACTGATTGAATATGAGAGAGAATGTGAAAAGGGGACAAATCATTAAGTTGGAATATTTGTTTGGCCAAAACCCTAGAAAAACCTTTTCAAATAAAATAAAAAAAAAACTCTTCTCAACGCAGAGGGGATGCTGCCGTCGGAGCAGGGAGGATGCTTGGGTGATTCAGTAGCTCTTCTCAACGCAGAGGAGACTAGAGCTTGAGTGAGAATGAACAAGAGAGTAAAAATTCGCAGCAGGGATAAATAACATTTGAAGGCTAAATTCGTAAATGAACATAAATTTTATTTTTTAAAATTTTTATTTGAGGGGTAAAATTGTATTTCAACAATTTTAATGATTTCCGTCAGTTAAGTGGACCTAGGTGATGTTTCGGCATTCTTGTGGGTGTAGATGATGTTAAGGATCTTTGATGAGGTGTAGATGAAATTTTTTCATATTTTAAACTTAATAAGGAAATTTTTGTTCATTACAGTACATGCTATCACATGACTATGTAATTAACTTCAAATTATTCCAAATTATCTAATTTGTTACCATATTTAATAATGATAGTTATTAGATGTAAAATTTATTTTACTTATTTTACTTTTCAAATGCAAGAGATTTGGATGCAAGGTGATAAGTCAATAACGAGCCATAGAATGATTTGGAATTAGTTACACACTAATATGATAGTATGTGTGTAATCATTACAAAAGTTTCCTTTTAAAGTTTTAAATTTTCACTTCCTTTCCCCCTTGCAACCAATCTCAGTCTACTTACGGAGTGCTTTTTGGAGATCTTTAGGAGACCCTTGAGTGAAGCTTGAACCCCCACATAGTTTAATAAAACACCACCAAAACCCTATAACAGCGTTAGTAGTTGCGCGGCTTGTAGTTGCGCGGCCAATAGTGGTGCCGCGATAAGGCATTTCTCTGTGCACCCACGTATAGGATAACCCACGGCGTTTTAGTCCAAAGGCCGTTAAATCTGTTATAGTGGTTCAAAGCAAGATTCTAAATCCAGGTATAATACACGGTATTGATCATGTCCAAACAGATCCAATGAGAACCTAACACATGGTCAATACTGTATATAATAATATTAAAATAGAATTGGATTGAAGATCGATCAGGTCCAAAGCTGATATGAATTGGTTGATACAACATTGAATACTTGAACCTTACCAAAGTACACCTAACAACAGCCGCGTTTATCTATGGGAAAATTTCACTCCCCCCCCTCCCCCCCCTCAGCATACTTTGCTTTTAAGTCATTCAATTCCTAACTTTGTGATTGATTTCAACCTCATCCCCACCGTTAAGTTGACTAATAGAAAATACAAAATTATCAAATTACCCTCCCATAATAACTTGACAATCAGATAACAATTTTACCCTCAACAGCATAGACAGTAAACATTGGGCTTGGTGGTGTGGGAGAAAGCAGAATATGAAGAGAAAGAGGAAGAAACAAAGAACTAGTAGAAGAACAAGATGAAGAAGGAAAATTAGAGGAGAAAAAAATGATGGAAAAATTTTAGAGAGAGAAGACGAAGCTGAGGGAAGGTTTTTTTTTATTTTATTTTAAGATTGAAGAAAGAAAAATTGAATGAAAAGAAGATGATCCATATATTGTGAACTTGAACCAATCACAAGAACAAATACCTTCTTGGCTTTTTAACTGAATGAGTATTCCTTAATACTCACTCACTAGAATAAAATTGCTGACTTCAAATCTTCCTTTTTTGCAACTGTGGCGAAAGTTTTTCAAAGGGGCAGAGCAGACAACAGTTTTAAGATTATTCTATTGTCATTTAAGATTGGATGTTACTGAAGAGGGTTTCTCCATTTACTCATATATGTGAAAGGGAAGCAAAATTTTACCTTTCCAGACGACCGAAGGATCCTGAAACTATCTCCGACTATTTCAAATTAGTGTAAGCAGCTTTCATTTTCTGGTTTTTTTGGTTGCTCTTCAGCTCTGTTACTGGTTTTTCGGCATCTCGTGCTGTGTACAATGTTCAAAGTTGGATTTTTGTGAACGGTTGCATTTATTGGTGAAGCAGAGAAAGCTTCGTTGATCCAAATTCCTACTACTTCAAGGATTCCAATTAAGATCTGTGATTGAATGAACTGACTGAAAAGATAATCCCTTATTTTTCGATGAGAAATATGAGATTAGATCGAATGCATCGATCATCTACAAACATGGCAGCTGTGGTTTTGGGATCAAGACTTTGCAAAATAATGAAAGCATATTATGGGTAAATGATCAAACTGCTTAACACCAAAATTAAACTACAGCTAAAGCTGAAGCCACAGGACAAACCCACCTGGTCTTCTTCTTCTAGTACTTTTTTGTTTCTTCCTCTTTCTCTTCGCATTTTGACTTCTCCCTCAGCGGCAACGCCTTTGACGTCATCGTCCGTACCAAGACTGGAAACTGTGATCTCACTTAACACACGTGATAGGATAAGACAATAACTTAACTAGTGTCTAAGGGTAATTTTGCCGTTACAAAATTACAAATGATGCCACTTCATCACTTAACATACTTGTCTGTTATGATAGAGTCCGTGTGATACATATTTAATAAATGGGGGGTGGGGGGGGTGGGGGGAGGTGCGTGAAATTAACTGCGAAATTGGGGGTTGGGTGACTTAAAACAAACTACAAGGGGGTGGGTGAAATTTTCCCATGTATTATTAGCATTATAATAATTCAAAGGCCTTGGTGTGACCGTAAGGTTGTCATATAGTACTTTGATGGTCACGTGTTCGAAACAGCCTTTCCGTGTTGCGAGGTAAAGGATGCATACATTCAGCTCCTCCTCAAACCCTGTAGAATGCACTTTATATGAATTCAAAAACCTATATTTAGCATCATATATTAACAAACAATGCTATATATATATATATATATATATATATATATATATATATATATATATATATATATATATATATATATATATATATATATTATTTTGTTTTATTTTTTTTATGCTATCATCTCATCCTATAACTTATTGAAGCAAAAGAGACAAAATCCATATACCCATATAAATATTCATTGCACTAAGCCCTAACATCCACTCCATCCATACATCTATCACATATTCAATTATCTGGTCATCCATATAACTGAACAAATATATCAAGGCACTCACCATTTTATTTACATTCACAAAAACATTCATTCATAAAATTTTCATAACATAGTACTTACAATTTCAAAGCTATCCATGCTTTCAGACCTATTTGATACAAACCACATGTAGTTATTGCTAGTTTGAATCTACAACAAATTGATGAACTTGAACACGATTTCGGAGCCAATCATATCAATTCAAAAAATGAGTTCAAGTGCTTCCAATCTTTAAAGAATCCTTTTATTAAGAGAGAGAACCCAAATACCCAATACATGCCTTACAATGAATAGGATTATGAATCAAATTAGTTTGTTTACCTCACATATCAAGTTCAAGGAAGTAGCAAGTCAACCTTGTTGACTGAGTTGATTAATTCCCAAATTCATTATAACCGGTTAGAACAAATTGAAGTTGAATGAATCTAGGCATTTTTATCAACTAGCCAAAATGGGAGTCATTAACTGTGGATGAAGCACAAATCAAATGGAACTAAGAATCTGCTAAGTATACTTTATACTGGTGATACAGCATTTATGCATGTTCTTGCTGATTTGCCCATAATATTTCATGACCCAACAACTATCACAGAGAGAGCATGGAAAAGGAATAGTTTGCAGGAGATATGCTTTAAAATTCAGAGTTACAGAGAAGCCTACTTTATTGTAAACATATAAAACAAATTCTTACTTTCAACCAGGAAGGAACCACTTCAGTTTCCCTTGAGACTACATCAAGGCTTCCCAAAGAAACTGGTTAAATTATCACTTTGGTTAGTCAAGAACTCAAAAGAAATGGGAAATGTCAGGAGATAAAACTCTTCCTACAAACACAGACGCAAATAAGAAAATAACCCAAACCAGAGCAGGAGAACAAGAAAAGTTAAACGGAGAGAGAAAAAAAAACCCGAAGGACACCCACACTCAAACCCCATAGGCAACCTAACTCCATTTAACAGGCAAGCTTAGACATAATTGAACAAAGAATGCGAGGAGGAAAGCCCAAATCAGAGCTAGGAGAGAAGCAGGTTCCATGAAAACCTGCAAAACTTGACACCTACTGCGAGGAGGAAGGCCCAAATCAGAGCTGAAATCACCCAACTTCCCAGTCTCCCTCCTAGACACATTACACCCACAACAACACATGTAAGGAAACTCACCCAATTTTTTTGTTAGTGCACTGACACCTAATATTCACCTCACCTTCTACATGGACGGAGTAGCTACCGTACGGAAATAAGAGACTACCACCCTTCAATCTCTTCCTTCCATTGATAGGAGATGGGTACTCTGTGGCTGAAGCAGGACAAGCGGGGATAGATTCCAACAGAAAATACAGTCCCGAAGAGGCTGCATTTTGTCATTTACCTGGGACAGAACATCAAACAATGATGAAATGAAAGGAAACCTAATTGGGAATTTTATTTTTCTACTGAAAACAGAAAAACTTAGTGCAAAACCTGTTGTACCCACTGCTGCCTTCAGCACAAATCAGAGGTTACAGAACCCCATATCACACAGTCTACAAGGAATCTGCCAGGCAAACTAATCAGTGCTCTCATCAATAACTATGCACCTTTTTCCCTTCAATTTCTTAGCTCTGTTTCTACTGCCATCTTCATTCAGTGATTCACCCTTGGGCTAGTTAGACCTTTTGATCTTCAACTGTTTAGCCCTATTTCTACTGCCTTCTTCATGCAGCAATTCACCGTTAGTCTTCTCAGTCCTTTTGGTCAACTGCTGAGCTCTATTTCTACCGGCTTCTTCACATGGTACTCACAATCAGGCTGCTCCAACTCAATATATTGCTTAATTTGTTCAAGAATTCTACTCCCAATTATCTTCTTTAAATGCAAGAAACAAGCATGTGCTTATTAGTGGACAGGAAATTGTGTCATCTATATCATATCAAGCACTGAACGGTTGAGCTTAAGAATTTTACTTGATTCTATGATGCAAGAATTTATATTCCAATTGGAATCACTTCTGAGTTCTAGTCCATTCTAGCCATCAGTTAGATGCGTGGATAGACAGAAAATGTAGTATTTCCATGGATATCTCTGACTACCATCATTACATGAGGACTTGAAGTAGGGCAAGGGGGAGGGGTAAAATAAGACACAGGCCACCTAGTTGACAAAGAGTTTGTCCCAAATCTTTTGTGATGAGAAGACCAAAAATGATCTGACACATTAAATTCTTCTGATAAAAAAAATTCTTGGTGCAGTTCATCTCAATTTAAAAGAAAAAAGATTGTAAGAGTGACAGCACGTTAGTCTTTTCATTAAAGAAATATAAACAAACAAAATGAGCACTCATTCCCCAAATTCAAAGCAAAGAAGCATTGACACATAGGTAAAGAGGCAGTTAATGCCAATTTTCCAACAAACACAATCCAAAGTGGAGCAAAACATCTTCGGTCAAGAAAGTAAGTTTAGTGCATATTACGTATATTTTTAATCATAATTTCTATCTCCATATAGAAAGAAGGTGTGGCTAATACCCTAAGTACCTGTTCAATGGTAGTCAGTCTTTAGGCGTCAAAATACTGATCTGTTGAGTGGACAATACTGCCTGAGGGAATTTCCCCATAGATAGAAAAGAGTTCCTTCCAAAGTTCATCAAGCTTAATCTCCAAACCTGATGATAATATATTGCATTTGGCTGATTTGACGGTGCCAGTTTTACTTCTCTGTATGCCAGAAATATTAAGCATAATGGTCTTCTTTCCTGTCCAAAACGAAAGACATATATGAGTTCATTGACTCTTAGCATGAACAAAAAGGGTAGAGAAAATGCCTAACCGTATAGAGAAGTGTTAAAATGTAGGGAATATTTTTAGCAACTTTGTCCTACTATCATTAAGCTCATTTTGTGCATCAAGTATAAAATGAAAATAATTCCATCACAGAGATCTGCACGCCTGGTGTAAGATCTAAAAACCCTAGAATTCCTGGCTTGCCAAACATCCCCTAAAATTGTATACAGAATCAGCATCCACAGCCTTCATGCAAGACTTGTGTTTATGATATCAACAACGTTAAAAGGGATAAGTCTCCTGTCTCCTGTTTCCACCAAAAAAATAACCCCTAGACTCCAAAACAAGTTTCCAGAATTGCACTGAAAATGACAAGAATAAAGAACATGGGTGACAGATTCGATAACTTGGAGACAGAATAGACACTCTCTGGAAACTAAATGATTAGTAGTGAAACACAATCCTTATGACTTATGTACTGCCCGAATCAAGAACTAAGCTTTTCAGGCAGAAAGTGTCCTTGGCAGAACGGCATGAAAATATACCGTAAAAGCATCAGATCCTTGTTTCTATAAGAGAGTTGAAGGGGTAATTAACCGACATGCATCCTAGTCACTAGGACATCTAATTTCTTCACAAGATTGGAGCCCAAGATTTCACCTCTCTCCCCTTTAACTTCTTAGGCTGCAGCTATTCAAATACAGAAAGGGAACAGTCTTTAGAGATTGTTCACAGCACCTGACGTTATCCAGAAAAGTCGCTTACCTGCCATCTGCAATCCTAGTAGTAATTTCTTGTAGAATGAGATTCAATTCTTTCAAATTCTTCTCTCTATAATCATTTTCCAGTAATCCCTAACCTCTAAAATATTCTTTATCTATTAACTTTATTAGCGTATTCTTGTTTAGATTATCATCTTCCAGGTCTTACATGATTTCATGGTCTAAACACAAAAACAGACCCAAGGATACAGGAATCGATATTATTTCAGAATATTCAATAATCTAATTAAATTTAGTTTATTACACTCATACGTTCTTTATTTCACTGATTCCCTACCTAATACTATTTGCTCTCTTGGAATCCTATAGCATACCAAGATACCCTTAGAAATATAAGAAACCTCCACTGGATTATTCAGTTAAAGTTTTGCGAAAATCTAACAAAAAAAAGTTCAATCATGAAAAGCATCTCAATAAAGCCCACAAAGAAACACCATACACTGCAGTAATTTAACCAGAGAAGATAACTAATCATACTTAATGGAGCTGTCACACATGTCCAACCAAACTTAGGAGATTTGTTTGGAGACATAAATCTAACTAATCACTATACTTGATGTAAATTATAATAATGACCCAGACCTATACAAAACAATGAAAATAATTAAGTGTAACTTCACCATCCACAAACCGCAACCATCTGGAATCATCGCAGTCAAAATTCTCGCAACTGATCAAGATAAAATGACATAAACTGCAAATAAAAAAGTTTAGAAACATTCAACCCCCCATCGTTAAACCAAACCAGACAAAGAAATAGGGATGAAAATCCATCCTAACCAAAGCCTTATTCTGAGAAAAAAATTCCATTGCAAACCCATTTAAACCAAACCCTGATCAAAACCCAAATCAACATAGAAGCATTACAAAATCATAACCCCAATCAATCGTCCACAGTTACCGTCTAGGAGAGAGAGAGTAGAGTACCTGAAGATATCTCTGAAGAAGACGCCCTGCAACTTAGGTTGAAGATGACCTGGTAATTCCCCTTGCGGGATTTCGTCTCGCTTACCAGCAAAATATTCGTGGGGTTTGTTTTGGTTAGGGGCCTTCCAAATTGGGAGTATGCTGTTTTCTTTCAGGCGAACGTTTCTGCGGCGTTGTATGACATCTATAGCGGCGCTAGTTCAGTTGTTCTATAATCACGTTGTTTACAAGATGTATAGCGACGTTGTTTACAAAACGCCGTCATAAACTTCTAGTATTGGCTACTATCATTGCTATTATTTGTTGGTGTGACTTTGAGCATCTAAGGATGGGATTTGAACACGAAAAAAAATTTACTTTACTTGTTTCCAAACCATTGAGTTCTTCATTGTCTTTATCTGAGGTAAGTATCTTACCTTTCCTTTCCCAAGAAAATTTAGTTAATTTAGTTTTAAATCTTTTTTTTTTACTCACTGTTTATGTTGGGGAAGAGTTATGGTGCCACACCTCTTTAGGTGATGGTATACCTCTTTAAAAGTGGTATATTTTTCCAAGCAAAAATAATTAATGTAGTTTTTATTTTGTTTGTAATATGTTTATCTTTGTTTTGCTTTTATTCTTATTTTTATTTTTGGAGGGGGGAGTTTTTTTTTTTTTTTTTTGAGGGGAGAGAGAGAGAGAGAGAGAGAGAGAGAGAGAGGGGGGGTGATATCATAGCAGATGGCAAAGCAGTGATACAAACAAGGGGATTATTGATTATTAAAGGGGTCTCATGGCTGACAAGCATTAGTGTTGTACACTAAGTTATATATCATCAAATTGGTGGTGGATGGCTTAATATTCTTCGCCCTTGGCTTTATAAAATCAAGTGACTGTTTCCACAACATAACTGATAGCTTGATCCCTTGATACTATAGTCAAGTTTTTGTCACGGTTCACCTATACTCTATAGGTTATTCTTCAACAAAATTAATCTCATTGGCACTTGCAGAACATTTAGTGAGCTCATGCATGCATTCCCTTTGCGTCTTAATCATTTCACATCACAAGTTGTACATAAAGTTCATCTTTCCATCTTTCAAAATCTCTAGGCCGGTTGTAGGTCAAGGCTGAATCTAAGTAGCTAGGATTTCCACGACAGGATGGAACCTTGGAGGATTTTGTCCCACTGTGTTAAAGTGGAAGTGGAAAGATGAATTCAAAAATACAAAAAATTTAAGAGGGAAAACTTTCTCTTAAATCAATAGTTATTGATTGAGGAAGCCCTTAGTGTAGTGATGGCATCTTGATGCAGGAAAGCACTAGATTAAATGCCAGGGAGAGGTCACTAGTTTGATGGGTTGAAATCCTCTCGTGCAGTAGGAGGATTCTAGCTAGAATCCAAAGGCTGGAGTTTAGTCACCACGTATACTAATACATCAGTATGTGTGTCGACTGAAATCCAACCCTTGGCAAGTGCACCTGCCACAAAGAGGATTTCTATCCTTAGTTTGATTCCCCCACCCATTGCATGTCAACCTTTATTCCTCTATAAACAATTATAAGATGAAAATTGGTTGGCCAAGAAAGAAAGTTTACATAGAAGCTGATCATAGGTTCTTCCATTTTAAGATTAGTGTAATTGAATTAGATTATGAATAAGAAATGCATGTTAGGAATTCAGAACGCAACGTAATAATGATAGCAATAGGAAAAAAAACAAAAGAGAAAACAGAACACAAATGATCATGTAAATCACCCACACAAGATGCATGAGCTAATTCTACGACAGAGTGATCAATCAAAGTTTCTATTATTCCAATGAAGTTCTTACAAACCCTCAATCCCCCCTCACGAGATTACACTATATAAAGAAAAACCCTAAACTCCGAAAGTATATTCTGACTTCAAACAACATCAAGCTTCACCTTAAAAATGCATGTGTCTAGTTACTTTAAAACATCCAAATCCCATATGCCAAGCTTAGATTATGATAAGCCAGTGAAAATAGGGCCAAGTTTTATTATTTATAATAGAAAGTGATTGGCGAAAATGAATGAGATAAGCTCCTCCGCAAAAGGTTCTTTGCACATCCCACTTAAGAACTCATTTGATCCACTTTAATCTTGCTCTATGAAAAAGAATGATATAACAATTCCAACTGTTAGAGGGCCAGGTTTCGGATTAGTTACAACATAGGTCATCGAAATGATCTCGGACAACCCACCAAAGCATGAAAGCGAGGATCTTTCAGAAAATGGATTCTTATTTGAAGAGTGCATAACCGCATGAATAAGGTCACACTAACCCGTCAATGTTTACATTTTTTGTTTGTTCACTACTTCTTAGTCCTTTTAGTTCTTAGCTTTTTAAGCTTTACCTTTAATTTCTTAAATTTATAAATAAGAATATCTTTGACAAAAGCGACTAAAAATATTTATTGTTTCAACACAAAAAGGGAGGAAATTTTATTTTCTGGATTTTGCATCCCAAAGAATATCCATGATACATTAGAACAAGCATTTATGAATAATTCATAAGAACCAATTCATATTTTTAACTTTATCGGTCTGATTATTTGAGTTGGTAATGATAATAAAAAGAATAACGAATAAAAAGGAATTAATGGTTTGAACCGTATATCAATGGCTAATCTCTGGTAGAAAATTCCATTGTAACAATTATTTATTTCAAGATATCTCGTCTTTGTTTTTTAGGGAGAAATGACAAGAAGATACATGAACATCAATTTAGAAGAGATGATGGAAGTAAAATGTCAAATTTTAAAATAAATTCAACTTATATCCTTTCAATTATCAGGTTTGTCTTGTATTTTTTGCCATCTTTCAAAAGTTTCAATTTCTTAATTGACTTCTATAACCTTCATGTTGTTGGGTTGGTGTCTTGTATTCTATGGGGTCCACATAATTATAAGGGTAGTATTTGTATTAGGGTATGGGTTTATTATATGTACGGGGGTAAACTTGTAATTACGGTGGGATTAGGGTTTCTAGGTTTCCCTATAAATTGTCTCTGTGTGGAAAAACCTAGGTAAAGCTACAAGAGCTGTAGATGATTCTCCTATGACAGTGGAGAGCTGGAATGTTGTAAGACTGACAGATGAGATAGGCATGTCAAGTAGAGAATTTTGTAGACTGTTCTTGGGAATAGAAGAAAGTCACTCTTTTTTCTGGTGGACGTAGGCATCCCACGATGGGGTGATGAACCACGTTAATCTTCGTATTTTTCTTCATGTTTGTTTGCGTTTCCCAATCTTAACAAGTGGTATCAGAGCGAGGTTATGCAGATCGATCAGTGATCTGAGAGAAGGGGAGAGGAATGAAGAAGAAGAAGAAGAAGAAGAAAAAAAAGAAGGAAAAACCAGGTTTAGGTTTTCTGTTTTCTGTTTTCTGTTTTTCTACAAAGATGATGCTTAGGGTTTATGCAGGAAACCCAATGCCAAGGTTTTTCAATGGTTGGGTAGCATCTGCGATAAGAAGATGTGCCAGGGTAGGATTTAGTTGGAGTCATGCGGGGCCATTGACTGGAAGAATGGTATCGTCGTCGATCGTATCAACTGGTCGGGGCGAGGGAGATCTTCCAGTGAGGGAGATATCGGCATTACAGCATCTGAGATTTCCCAAAGAGAAAACGGCGCATCAGCAGGGGCTTGGAGCTGATCTGGTAGAAGAGGCGCCGATGTCTTTAGTGGCTGGGAATCCGATGTCGATGATCGACTTTGGGAGCTTTGGTAGGGAGTGGTCTTCTCTGTCGATGATGACAGCCTTGGCCGACGGATCTGACTGTGCGGCAAGGTGTTATCAAAACCCATTGGTGAGGACCATGGATGCTTATATGGAATCCCAGACGAAAAACAAGGCACCTGGGATGTCGGAGATTGCTGCTGAGGCCTCTGTCGAGGGCAACAGGGCACTTGGGGAAGAAACCGACAGGGGTGCAGGAGAGCAATGCCTGAACCATGCATTATCGCAAGGAACATGCGATGATACCAGGGTGAGTGCACAGCAGGAGTCGTTGGCGTCGTCGGTGGGAACCCCAGCTGGAGATGCAAGTTTGGCATCGGGAGGTTCTCTGGTTTCTTCGGCGATAGATGGTCTGATTTTTTGGCAGGTGAAGATTTTATGGAGTTTGGGGGTCTCACCCGGAGGTCATTCCCGATCGAAACCAGGGGGGTTCTCCAATTGAAAAATTCTGGCATGGCAGATGGTTGCTCTTGTGCGACAGTTTTGGTTTTGCAGAGACAGGATGACATTGGGTTCTTTAAGGAAAAAAAAAATGTAATAACTGTAATGACAAGGCGCGGGCAGCCCTGGCAAAGCTTCAAACAAAGAAGTTGGGCTGTTCACTTCATTGTTACTGATTACACTTTGGGTGTGATTTTTTTTTAAGTTTTTTCTTTTCTGTTTACCACACGTTGCCTTTGGGAGAAAAAAAGAAAGAAAAAAAAAAGTGTAAAAAGTCATCGTTACATTTTTGGTGGTTTTTTTTAGTTTTTTTTCTAAGTTTTTTTGGTTTCCATCGATTATCTTTGAGAGAAAAAAAAAAAAAAAAGAAAAAGAAGGAAGGAGAGGGAGATAATAGGTGGATCTGAGGGACATTATGGAAGGAGTATCCAAAGTTACTATTTTTGAAATGATTGAGGTAGATTCAATGATGCAGATCTGTAGGGGTTACCGAATATGGTTCAGCTCGGTATGGTAGCAGATCTGTAAGAGAATCTGGTAAGCCTCAAATGGTGGTGGAACGACTACACCAGGCAGTATCGCACGTGGGTCTTGGTGGTAGTTGAGTGGATGGTCAGCGACAGCTAGGAGATCGTGATCGGATTGATGGAGCGATGGTAGTTGTTCGTAGATCTGGTCAGATCTGGTCTTGGATCTGACGGTGGGATTGAATCCCGGCACGGTACTCATAATGGTCAGTTTATGCTGCACTGCGGGGTAAAGGATGACTAGCGGGTTGGGACAAGAAGTTGGATCTCAAGATTTGCATTGGAGGTGCAGAGGTGAGAGACTTGGGTTCCAGGTGCAATTGGAGTTGCAGAGGGTTAGGATGAGGAGTCGGTTCTCAAGGTCTGCATTGGAGGTGCGGTGGTGAGAGGCTTGGGTTCCAGATGCAACTGGAGTTGCAGGAGGACTGTGAGTGATGGTGATCTTTCTGGTGATGCTGCAGCAGTGGGAGAGATGAAGTTACTTCACATCGTACGGTGATGAGCTGTGCGGAACACTCGGATGGGGTGTGGGCTATGCTGGTTTGGATGTAGCGGTTTGGCAGAGACAAGTTTACAGAATCAACATCAATGGGTTTTTCTTCAAGGTGGTTTGTAGAATCCAAGCTAAGTGGAGATTTGTTGGGTTGGTGTCTTGTATTCTGTGGGGTCCACACAAATTTATAAGGGTAGTATTTGTATTAGGGTATGGGTCTATTACATGTACATGGGTAAACTTGTAATTGTGGTAGGATTAGGATTTCTAGGTTTCCTTATAAATTGTCTCTGTGTGGGAAACCCTAGGTAAGGCTACAAGGGCTGTAGAGGATTCTCCTCTGACAGTGGAGAGCAGGAATGTTGTAAGACTGACAGATGAGATAACCCTGTCAGGTAGAGAATTCTATAGACTGTTCTTGGGAATAGAAGAAAGTCACTCTTTTCTCTGGTGGATGTAGGCATCCCACGATGGAGTGCTGAACCAGGTTAATCTTCAAGTTTTTCTTCTTGTTTGTTTGCGTTTCCCAATCTTAACACATGTTTTCCATGTAACCAAGACACCTTTTAATTTTTATATTTTTTTGGCCGCCGGGGTAAGAATCCCTTACCTACTAAGAGATTGTTTTCATTAGCAAATGGGGCTCACTTGGGATAATGGCAATAGTGTCACAAGGGAGATATTTTTACACCTAAACTAACCAAAACCCACCTTCTTACACCAACTCAATCTTAGGTTTCTTAGGCCACCTGACCTAGCTTGTTAGCACTTGTTGAGGATTGTTCCGCATTTGGGATGTCGAGAATAGTCTCACGTTGCTTAGGGAATGTGACTTTATATACGTAAGAATCCCTCTATTTACTAATTCAAACTTTTAATATGAAAATTGAATATAGTATCAGAGCTCTAGATTCTCTTAACATAGTTGGAATGGTCATTCACAAGTTGAAAAATGGAACCACAATAAGGCACATGTATTGCCACCCAAAAGAGGAGTTCCACATGAGGAGTGTTGAGGATTGTTCCATATTTGAGACGTTGATAATAGTCTCAAATTGCTTAGAAAATGCAATTTTAGATGTCTTATATATGTAAGAGTCCTTCCATTTACTAATTTAAACTTTTAAGATAGAAACTTAACACTGACTTGATCAAATACGTTCTTGATTCAACAACCCTTCTTGTGGAAGATTTTTCTTTTTTGGGATGAAAAGAAAGATTACTTGTCCATTTTCAAATTTTCATAGATAAATTAAGGTGTTTGAAAAGTTGGAAAATGGTGAGAGATTGGATTAGATAATGCTTTGAGTGATAGAGCCTAGCATACGGAGGAAGGGAATTACAAATTTCAAATCTGGTGGCGGAAATGGATTCCAAATCATCTATATATAGCAGCTACGACCAACCATGGACAAAAGAGAAAAGAATCTCCAAATTGTTATACAAAACTATGAATGTTTCACACTTGGGAGGAAAAAATTAATAGAACCAGTTTACACGTCAGATTTTTTATGGGTTCGAGTTATAAAAGGAAAATATTTTCCGAATTCTACTTTTTTCAAGGTCACAGCCAAATAAGGGGCAGCTCATGGGCTTGGCAAAGTATTCAAAAGAGCAGACCTCTTTATGTCTGGGCACAAGAAAGCATATTGGTTATGTCTACCAAAGGGTCATATTGTTAGCCCTCCAGTCTCTCCTCATCAAACCCATGTGGGTCAGCTGATACACCATTCTACCAAACAATGGACCCTTCCTTCCTACTTTACTCGTATTCATTTCAGCAGAAATTCAGGTAATCACTATGTTTCAGTTGTATTGAAATCCTCTCCAGCAGGCCAGTCCGTTAGACAAACATCGGACGGGTTAGGATACATCAATAATGTATGCTGATGTATTTCAATCTGTCCAACATTTGGCAGGTGGGCTGGCCTGTTAGAGAGGATTTCTATCTTGGGGAAGATGATTGGTTCTGGTATGCATCTTAGGATCCAAATCTTCTCTTGTGGTAGGCAGGAACTGTGACTGATCCAAGGGTTAAAATTCAGTTGGTGTGCATACCAATACATCAGTATATGTGTCGGCTGAAATTCGACCCTTGGCAGTCCACAGGTGGATAGGAGAGGATTTCTATCCTGCATCTTAAACTATCTTTTCAGTGTTAAATCTGCATATTTTTTGGCACATCAACCTTCAGCGTCCACCTCCTCAGCAGTCGTGTTTCCCTTCTCTGCCCAGACCCTTATCAGAGGATTCAAATGCTCACCCTTATTGAATCCTCACCCTTATCAGAGGATTTGAATTGGATTTGATTCAAATCGACATGAATGAGAAATTCAGGGGCTATCATCTATGTATATACTAATAGATCAGTATGTGTATATACTAATAGATCAATATGTACGCAGAGTAAATTACAATCATTAAATTTTCTCGTACCAGAATAAAGGGCATGAGAAATAGGTTACCTTCCTTCTGCACCAGTTACCAGAATGTGTCTTCAAACCCGAGGATGCAGGGTGATTTTCAAACAGATGCCAGCAAACATTCAGCGCTCGATGGTTTAGGTGATTCTGAGAATCACTTCATCAGAATAATCGTCTAAGAGTAATTATAAGCATAATTACATTTGGTTGATTTATAGAAATTTCCATTGGATATTTGCTATTTTATAATTAAATTATTCCTTAATTAGTTATAAGAATTAACTCTCCGTTAAGAAAGGAAGCATGAAGATCCAAGGGAATAAAAATATAAATACAATAGGAAATATTTTTTTTTATATAAAATAAAATACTCCCAATACAAAAGAGATCTAGCAATACAAAAGAGATCTAGAGAGACTACAGAACCTTCAAAATCAAACAACACCAACCTTTTATAACAAACCATAGAAGCAACATTCAACCCAGAAATATAAATCGATACAATAAACTAATCATAATATAATATTAATATTAATCTACGCAGCCAAACAAAACCCCAATACTCTCACATCAAATTAATCTTTTCTACTCAGCAGTAACGGCCTTCTCTTCCTCCACGTCGGCTTTTTCTTCAACTTTGGTTTCTGTCTCGGTGGCTTCAACTTCTGGTTCTTCAGCAGCAGTAGTTGTAGGCTCCACTACTGTTTCCTCAGTTGCGACAGCATCTTCTTCTGCGGCAGGCTTCTCTGCAACTTCGACTTCCTTTGTCTCAGCCGATACTTCTTCTGCGGGTTTCTCTTCTGCTGTCTCTGCCTCTTCTACGACGACATCCGCTTCCTTTGGTGTTTCTTTTACCTCCTCTACGACTACGGCCTCTTCTTCCTTCGGTGTTTCCTCTGGGGTTGTCTCGGCCTCTGTGGGAACGGCAGCAACGGGTTCTGCCTCAGCAGATACGGCAACTGTTTCCTCCGCGGCTGGAGCGGCCTTAATTGTTTCCTCTGCTGGAGGGGTGAACTCTGCAACGGGAGTAGCTTGAACCTGAAAAAAAAAGAGTCAACATTCAAACATCAATCATGGCCTTCTGATTTTGTGGATATCAAATATTAGAATAGTCCTTGAAGCATGGAAACAATTACGGACTACGAAATTTTTTGAAATGACGAAAACACCCTTGAGATGGGCCTTACTACAGAGATTGGCCCAAATGCAGGGCCCACAAAAGAAGAAGTATTTGAACCACTAGACAACAAGGTCCAAAAAAGGAAGAGGTGGGATAAGGTTAGCTGATTTTTTTATATTTTATATTTTTTTTATTTTTTACGTTTAAGAAGAAAATAAAAGATGATGGCCCAGGGATTAATGGTCCAACTGGATTATTTCAAAGGCCCATAAGTATGTGGCCCACTTTCCGTGATTCATGGCCCAGTATCCAAGGGGGATCGATCTACAGCAAATCCGAAGCCTTGAACAACGATCGAGAATATGATTCCAATCCAAGAGTGGACTGGGATCGTCTGCTGCACTTCTGTGCAGCAAACTCGATCCTAATCCCGATGCCCTGGATAACCGAGTACAGGAGAGGATCTTTTTCCATCCAAGAGTAGAAGGCTTAAGATCTACAAGCATCGCCCTAGACCCTTCGTCCTATTGGAATGCATTGCCAGGCACAAATCAAGTCTCGGATCAAATGATCAGAATAAACAGAAATTGGAAAAAAAAAAAAAAACACTTAAAAGTAAACTCAGACGTATCAACTAATTTACTAGCATCATCGATCTTAGTTTTCTCAATCTTTTCGTGGATCCGATTCAACTCTTTTTATTTGATTTCAACGAGTGATCTAGTTTGAAACTGCTGAGGCATATCAACTAATTTACATGCATCTTCGATCGGAGTTTTTTCACGCAAAACAGAATATCGATCTCAATCTCCTCGTTGATCCGAACAACTTTTTTGAGTTGAGATCAACAAGTGATCTAGTTTAAAACTCCTCAGACGTATCTACTAATTTACATGCATCATCGATCGATGTTAATTTTCTCACGCAAAACAGAATATCGATCTCAATCGCCTCGTTGATCCGAATCAACTCTTTTGAGTTGATATCAACGAGTGATCTAGTTTGAAACTCCTAAGACGTATCTACTTATTTACATGCATCATCGATGTTAATTTTCTCACGCAAAACAGAATATCGATTTCAATCTCCTCGTTGATCCGATTCAACTATTTTGAGTTGATATCAACGAGCGATCTAGTTTGAAACTCTGAGTTTCCAGAAAACCTCATAGCTCAGACATATTTATATGGATCAGCGATCATATTTTCGACCGAAAACAGTCTTTTCATTGATCGATCGTTTTGAACTCTTTCGAGTCGACAACTTGAGATCAACTACCCATGCATCTAGTAAGAAGTTCTCTGAGTTAAGATCAAGATCAAAGGACAGAGAGAGAGAAAGAGAGAGAGAGAGAGAGAGATCAGTGGCTCACCTCGACGGTAGCCATGGGAATGACCGGAGCAGAAAGTAGAAAAGATGAAGGTGTTGAGAGAAAGAGAGAGAGAGAGAGACAAAGAGAGAGAGTGAGAGAGCGAGTGAAAAGCAATGAAGAAATGGAGGAGAGGTAATGGCTATTTATACTGCTCCTCTCTAAAGATACTCAATCTTTACAGTGACAACTGTGACAAAGGAAAAAGAATCTGACAACCGACACGCCCCACCACCACCACCACCTCCACCTGTTTGTATAATTGCGTTGATAATATCTCTTGATAATAGTTTTTTTTCTATTTTTTTTGAATTTTAACTTTCGGACATTTTAATATATGGAAAAGAATGGAATTAAATAAAGGTGGGCCCTCAGTAAATTATAAAACATCAACGGCTGATGGTCAATCATCATCATCACAGCTTAGCTTTCACGACTCCCGATCAATGTCACACCACTAATTCAGTGGTTGTGTTTGGCATGGGGCTCGACTTTTCTAGCCTGGATGGCTAGAAACGTAACGGCGGTGGGTCCCTTTAGCAAAGGTCGGTGTTAATGTGGGCCCTCATAGTGTGCGGTGCTTGCGTGGCACCTCCTCAGCTTCCCGACTTGGCCTGAACGCTTTTTGAGAATACAACTTTATGCGTTGTTTAAATGGCTGGTGGTGTTAAATTTTTCTAAATTCTGGCGGACAGCACGGCAGTGGGGTCCATAAGCCACGTGATTAAACTGGAAAGCCACGTCACGTCGCTGGAAACCTCAATGACCTGCCGCTTTGCATCGTTATCCCCATTATTTTTATTCGATCATGTCAAATGTCTGAACTGTTGTTTTCTGATATTTTGGTTTATTATCTGTAATTCGAGTAAAAAGGGAAAAAACAAAAAGGTGATTCCTAGTTGGTATTTACTAAGTTTTTGTATTATATAATGTATTATGTAATATATTATAAAATTTATGATTATTTAGCATGATTTATAATATTTATTTATAATTAAAATAAATAGATATAATGCATAATCTATAAATAGGTTATTAGTTATTTATCATTATAACTTATTTTTCATTATATAATGTATTATGTTTAGTGGTACCAAACGATTATTATTTATTACTAAGGTTCTATTTGGTTTGTATTATATAATATATTATGAGTTATTTGTGACAAATCAATTATGATAATAGATTCTGAGTGATAAATAATGACCGTTTGGTACCACTAAACATAATACATTATATAATGAAAAATAAGTTATAATGATAAACAACTAATAACCTATTTGTAGATTATGTATTATATCTATTTATTTTAATTATAAATATACATTATAAATCATGCCAAACAATCATAAATTTCATAATATATTACATAATACATTATATAATACAAACCAAAGAGAACCTAAATAATGAGTCAATTAGCATCGAGTGAGCCAGACTAGTTGGAATACTGTGGCAAGAATCATGGAAAATAAAGGTATCATGGGTAACTGATAAATAGGGAGGGTTTATGTCAATTTAACAACAATCAGGGTATGGTGTCAATTAAGTATTAAAATTCTAATAGGTAAATATTTAGAAAATTATAATGATTGGTTACATGTCAAGTTTCAAATCGCGATTCAAGATATGCTCTCATATCAAAGCATGAACCTCTTGTCTATACTCATGCCCTTGCTATAGTTTAGGGGTGTCAATTTTAGGGCTAAACCTTTAGTCGGAATCGAGTCAACTTGATTTAATCCGAAATCAATTCGGACTGAACTGTTATTGGACATGTTTCAGGTTGAGATATACCATATCCTACTGGTCTCGATCTAGTCCAAGCTAGCCCAAAAAAATGGATCGATGAGCTAGAACCTGATAACGGTCCGAACCAAACCGACTTAGATTGAATATTAAACCCTAGCTTCACTACTTTAACCTTCCAGATGGCCTTAACAGATTTCGTACTAAGTTTTCAACCCAAACTGGCTCAAATCAGCTTGATAACAACCTGAAAACCAAATAAACCCATTAATTAATGTGCACAATGCAACCCACCCAACCTGGTATAGAAATCCTCTCCCGCCTGAGTTTGGGCGGGAGAGTTGGTGGCCCGGATGGATGGCCGCCACCTGGCTCTCAGGTGGATCCGAGCCCTCCATTCGAGTAGACACCCCAGCCGACAAGCTGAGTTGACAGGGGTGTCGGCTCGAATGGAGGGCTCGGATCCACCCGAGAGGCAGGTGGCGGCCATCCATCCGGGCCGCCAACTCTCCCGCCCAGACTCAGGCGGGAGAGGATGTGGATCCCCCAACCTGAACCTTTTAATGGACATGTTGGGTCAAGGTCTATAAAACCCGACACCAATTCGGCTAAGACCGAAACCTGCCTAGTCCGGCCCGTTGACACCCTATTGTAGTTGTTAGTGATTTTTTAATACCTTATTAGGCAAACTTGAATTGAATTAAAATTTGACATGTGAATAAAGGACCTTGAATCCGTCTAAATACAAAATTTAAGAACCACCAAAATTGCCACTTGGTAATTATTATGAGACGACATGGAAACATAATTATTTTTTATTGTGATAGGAATATAGAAAAGTGAAAGATTTTGTAGATGTATGAGTTCCAACAAGAGGAAAAAACAATGGCATGGAGCTAAGGAGGAAATTGATAGAGGTTGTATATGATTTAGTTGGCTTTTGATAGACAAGTGGGGACTTAATTATGAAGAAAGATTATTACCAAAATAAAATTATGAAGAGAGATTCAAAAAAAGGAATGGAGATTTGGGCACATAATTGGTGATATATATGCTTTTGGGTTTATTATTGTGACTCCTATTGGTTTCTCAATTAATCAAATATATAATAAGGTTTCTCATAAAATTATTTGTGTATGGAGGGGCTTGAGTGTTGACGATATGTAATGAATATTTGCAAAATATGAGAAACCTAAAAATAATAAAACTGTTAAGAGTAATTATTTGGAGATAAAGATTTTCTGCTATCGCTTAGTTTGCTAATTTTTCACGGGCAGATTGAGAGTTTGACATGCATTTCAATACATCCCAATCAGTCCGATGAATCACTGACGCAACTGGACAACAAGAGGAGATCTAGGTCCACTACTTGTACCCAATTCTCTCTTTTTCATTTTAGAAAATGGCATTTTCACCTAGTAGACAACAATTGTTGTGTGGCTAGATAATTTTGAACTATATCTCTTTGTTGTCGAGGGAAGTTATATCATCTCTTTAACTTATCAAATTATTAGTCGAATAAAAGTTGCCATTTGGCAAAATAAGGTTAAGAAATAGTTAAAAATCAATAGTTAGTAAAAAAAATTATCTAAAAATTAAAATATAAAGAAAAAAATTCAAAGCAAAACATTTCATAGGGTTGATTTTAATATCAAATTTGACAATTGTATGGTCAACCGGTATGTCTTACGTCAGTGGATGTTTGGAGAGTGTTTGGACTAGCTCAAAATAAAACGAATTGAAATACCACTATTGTAGTGGATTTAGCCACAACTATGTCAAAAACATGTTCGCACCAATGTGATCATGCCAACACTAATGCACTGAATCCCATCAGAACTCCGTTATTAAATGTGCTTGGGAGATAGTAATACTAGAATAGGTTATCTCTAGAGAAGTCCTTGTGTTGCACCCCTCAAATGTTGAAAGCATAAAAATAAAATAAAAACAACCACACAGTTTGTGAGACCCGCACTCCATGAACCCGATCTAAACCTAACCCTAGCCTATATAAAGACTTCTAAGTCTCCTAAAACCTCTTCCATTGATCCTCACAAATCCTAGAGAGGAGAAAGAGGCTGAAGAAGGAAAAGAAGCTAGGAAGGAGAGGGAAGAGCCGCAATTGCAGTTCAACGAAGAACAAGTTATCGCAAGTCAACAGTAAGTGCTCAAACCTCCCTCTACATTATGAATTCTAGGAGGGTTAGTTGTAATGGGGTCAATACCATGCAAAGCAGGTATTGATCTAAATCCTATTTTACCGTCAAACTCTAATCTAATCGGTAAACCCTAGATTCAAGTTCTAGTTTGAGACCATCGAAACTAGGACTTGAATGGAGTTGGAAACAACTCTAACTTAATGCTCAGACCTAGAATGTGTAAGAGAAACCCTAGGATCAATAGGGGATGATCGAAGACAGTCGATAAATCATACGTATGGTCTTCCGGAGACATACCAGTCGACCATACCGGTCGAACCATATGCGATTGGTACTGCGATCGGTACTTCCCAGGGACTGGTCTGTGGGGACCGGTCAACCATACCAGTCGTAGGTTTCCCCACAGTACTGCGACCGGTATCTGTGACCGGTCAGCTCTGTGAGATGTGTTTGTAATCTCGTTGGTTTTTTGACCAACGTAAACCCTAAGAGAACTATTCTAACTAAACCCTAATATCGTGTAGGACCTTGTGATAGCACGTTTGGACCTTGCGACACAGAGCAAGCTATCAAACAAGCGTCAGATAAGGGAATCTAACCTAAACCCTAATAATTAATAATAGTAAAACGTTGTTAATAACTATTATTCTGTGAATTATTGTTTGTGTATACTCGCATGTCATCTTTATTTTTAGTTATTATTATTGTTCATGCATACTCGGTATTAGGATATGACTATTAGGCATGTGATTGTTTTCGTTGGTGTGTGGAATGGGAAGGACTGAAGGTTTGGGATCATTCCTCACACTAGCACCTTTCATATTGTTTTGTCTTAATATGCTTGGTGTAGGTAGGGTATCAAGGGGAGGAAGTGGCATTGTGGTCTCCGGTCTGGCCACTAGACTCTAGCTCTATCTCTATGGCGTAAAGGGCTACGCTGGGACAGGGTCTACTGTGATGACATGTAGGATTGGTTAGTTACGAGCCCAGTTTGCAAACCCTTGCCAATAGGGGCTTACGTATTGGTATGGGTAGAGTATCAGGGGAGGTGTTGACGGTGTTTGATCAGGACGTCTTAGCTCTATCTCTATTCCATGATAGGGTGCATGTGGGACGACAATGGTGTTTTATCCATTGGGCGACTTCACACACTCGTGTATAGAGGTGCGGTGGTCGCCAATCCTTTCTATAGCACATTGTAAACTTAAGCCAGACCATAATGTGAATGTTACTCATGCATATGTTTGTTGCATTGTCTGATTGTCTTACTGAGCTAAGTTGTGAGATCACCCTTGTATATATACATGTTTTTAGATGTTGATGTAGGTTATACAGTGGAGGATTACATGGACGCTCCAGTGTATGGAGGCGTGGCTGCCCTGGACGTGCAAGCAGGAGAGGGCGAGCATGACACTTCATGCGAGTGCCCTTTCTGCATGTACCTTTAGGATTTGATTTTAATTTATTCTATTTATTTTCGATTGAAAACACAGTGGTGTAAAGATATTTATTTAAGTTTTGGGAATTTGAATAATTGAATATTTTATTTAAATTATCAATAGATTACTCAGTTCATTTTATTTAAAACTTTCGTTGTATTTATTATATTCTGATTGTAGTTATGTGCGATGGTTTGTATGAGTGAACATGGTCTTATTGAGATCCTGGTGTGAACCGTTGATTCAGTGACGGTTCACTCACACTTCTGGTTCAATCGTAATTGGGGTGTGACAACTTGGTATCAGAGCTCTTAGGCTCTGTCCAACAAACCATATTGCACTTAACTGAGTCGATGAACTGAGATAGGAAAAATTAAAAGCCTTAATATGAACACACCCTAAGCACTTGTTTGATGTCTGAGACTAAATATGACAGAGCATAACATACTATATTAATTATGAAATTAATAAACAGACATGCTCTAGTGAGAAAAGAAACCATAACTGTAAGACCCGTATCAAACTAACCCAGTCTTACCACCTTGAACCAGGTCTACCCATCATGGTCGAGCCAAATGGATCAAGTACATGAGGGAGATCGCGATCCCAGGTATTAAACTGACCCAAAAACACTAAAAATAGGGGGAGGGTCGCACACCCAGCTAGGCAGGGTCGGACCCCCCAAGATAGAAAGTTAGACCCTAAGTTTTTAACCAGGGGTCGGACATTTTAGAACTAGGGGTGGACGGGATCTCTGACCCCCTCATCGACCCCCAGTCTGCTGACAGAAACCGTGAATTAGAAACTTTCCTAATTTCAATGGGATTCTTTCCTAATCTCAATGTGACTTATTTTGGGAGTTTCTACTCCACAAATAGGACGTCCCTAAGCCTCTTTCACTCCTTTTAGCACCCTAATTGGATTGAGAGAAAGAGAAGAGAAAGAGAAGAGAAGGAAAAGTGAAGAAGAAGATCAAATAGAAGGCTTCAGAGAACCAAGCCTAATTCTCAGGTATGGATACTATCTCCATGTAATTCTACAGACCTTAGAATAGATAGTGAAGAGGATATGATCTAGGAGAAACCCAAATCATTCACCCATGGTTAGGTTTTCATGAAAAACCATGGGAGAAATCATAAAAGCCATAAAGGTGAATGAACTACGGTTCTAGACCATAGAACATGCGTGGAATGGATTATAGAAGCAAGCCATAGTACCCCAAACACGAAGAATGGACTGTAGGATGAGAATTTTGACTAAATCCACAGGGAGTCGCATGGGGGTCGATGGCCAATCGACCCTACTAGACCCTAACAATCGACCCCCAATGTTCGGGAAGTCCAAACTGTGGGTGGTCGCACCCAGAGTCGATGGAACCTCCGACCCTGGCATCGACCCCCAGTTAACAGCATGCTTTTTAAAATCAAAATTAATTCTAATTAAATTCTATCAACTTGATTAGGTCTTCTAGTGATATAATATTGATATTTAGTTGATTCTTAAAGCTTGAAAGAGGACCTACGATCAAGCAAAGGTGAGGGAACAAGACCTAAACTAATTGTGTAATAATAAACTATTTTATTCTTGAGTCCAATGCCATGATTGATTCTATGCGTGTATGCTTGTTATGGCATTCAACATGTCATCCAATATTTTATTATTACTGTTCATGCATATTTAAATTATTGTTTATAACATGATGATGATGATGATGATAGGAATAGGCATGTGAATGTATGTGTGTGGTTGGTGTGCTTGATGCGAGCGAGTATCAGGGGGAGGTGTCATAGGCGGGGCCTCAGCACTCTAGCTCTATCTCTAACTCAAGTCTTGTCCACTGATATTGTCGTATCACCATTACCTTAGCAGAACTATTACGTCGTAGTGTATGAGGGGAGGTGGTCTCGGATCGTGTAGTCTCTGACTCTGTCGGGGGGCCTTAGCCCTATCTCTATGGACGTATTGAGGGATGCTGGGGTGAGGCCTTGGATATACTGATTGGCATTAGGATTGGTTAGTTGCGAGCCCAATTTATGAGCCCTTGCCAGCAGGGGCTTACGTGTTGGTATGGGTACTGGTACAGTAATAAACGTGACCTTTGTGTGTACATTGTCCATGGTGGGTGCATGTGGGATGACAATAAACGTTACATTTGGACAGCTTCACACACTCGTGTATAGAGGTGTGGCGGCCACCTATCCTTTCTATAGCACATTGCAAACTTATTTACCAGACCAAAGATATGAATTGAATGCATGAATATGTTTGTTGCATTGTTTTGTTTGCTCACTGAGCCATGATGTGTGCTCACCCTCTCGACGTCGAATATTTTTAGTTGATGATGCAGGTACCACTGTTGAAGATTATATGAATGCTCCGGTGTACGCGCGTGTTGCAGCAATGGAAGCCGAAGACTTAGTGGATACGCATGACTCCTCATGCGAGTGCAACTCATGCGTATGCGATTAGATTTTTCGTTTGAATTTATTAAGGAAATGTAATTGATATTTTAGTTACTTATGTCTCAGTTGACACAACATAATTTGATACTTTATTTATGATTATTACAATTAGATTCCTCAGTTCATTTACTATAAGACTTCCACTATTGTGTATTTATTCTGATTATGATTGTAGATGTGCATGGATTTATTTTTAATGGACATAGCCTATTAGAGATCCCGATTGAACCGTTGGTTTATTAGCGGTTCATCACACTGTTCTGAATGGTGCAGAATTGGGGTGTGACAATAACCATCTATTAAAATATTTAAATTGTAGCAAAAGTTAATGGTGCTATAGGGTACAATCCACAAGCCAGACAGTTACCCTGTTATATAAACTATGCTGTAAAAGAGAGAAAAAATAAGGAGTCTATCATGGGGTTGGGGGCATAGGAGGAATAGGGTCGGCAATATCATAATCACGCTCATAGGAGACCCTGAGCCAGTGCACCTACTCCTAGGTGACTCTGAGGCTGCGAGCAAGGCGCCCCAAGTCACGGCTCATCTCACGCTGAGCATCCCTGATCTCCGTGAACATACCCATCATGATGTCGGGAGGAGGCTGAGATGGTCTTACAGCATGTGTGGGCTGTGGTGCTGGCGCTGGAACATCCTCCATCGGATCATCGCCACCCTCATCATCACCCCGTGCCTCTGCTGCATGAGTCGCATTGGCTGCTGCTGCTGCTGCCGTAGCTGCTACCCTCCTGAGTGGGCGAGGACGAGCCTTTAATTCCTCATCGCTGATCGGTAGGCTGTCCATTTGCATCCGGAGAATGGCATCCCAATCAATGTCTGAGGTCATACTATCCTCAACGGCAGTCTCACTCCTCATGTCCACTTGTAATCGTTGCAAAAGAGTGGTGATGAGTTGGCCATATGGAAGGTTACTAGCCCGATCGGACAGAGTAGCCTGATGCATGTCCTCATAATGATGTAGGGAAGACAGACCTGCTCCCCAGTGCAGACGTAATAGGTCAAGTACTGAGTGAGCTGAGATAACTCACTGTAATGGCTGCTTTGAGGCACAATATTGTGCTGGATGATGCGACTGTATACCTGAGGCACAGGTCTCAAGCTAGTAGCCTTCATAGGCGCTCCAGGGTTAAGTAGCTGCTCAAAAATATCCTGACGCAGATCGTCTGTGAGAAAGCCATTCATCTTAGGGACACAGTAGACCAAGTCCCCATCATTGGGAATCCCTAGGAGATCAGCGAGCTGGTGAGTGTTGAAGGAGATGGGGACACCCTTGACGAGACTGGTAAGGCGGAGTTTCCTGCGCTGACTGAAGTCATTGACATCTCCCTCTATCTCCAAGTTCGCATAGAAGTGTTTAACAAGGTTGGGACGGGTAGTCATTGTATAAGTGATAACGGGCAACTACTCAAGTCAATCAAAAGCTGCCTTAACGTCAAACCGCTGCAGCTGCTCCAGGTTCACCCATCGCCCCGACTCGATATTCTTCTCCTTGAACCAAGGAAAACGGGCTTGCACCACCTCAAAACGAAACCACCGCTCATCGAGCTGTGGAACAGGTGGATGCGGGCGGTGCATGCCAAGACCAAAGGAACTTTTACCCGCACCTCTGCGTTGAGACATTTTGAACTACAAACAAAGAGAAATGGGTTAGAAATTTTCAAAATTTCGGTAGCATAACGACAGTAAATTAAGCAAAAGCCTCGAACTCACCCAAAACCTGGGGAGGAGGACTTACGTAACCCCCAAACACTTCATGAAAACCAAACATACATCAATCAAACAAGAAATTTAGGATTTTCAGAAAAATTTGATTTTTTCACCAAAACCTAGGTTAAAAATCGAAAATTTTGATTTTTGTAAAAACCTTTCGGTAGAACTTCAAATTGGTTGAGGGCTTTTGCTCATAGAGGTCCCTAAACCTATTCTAAGCCGAAGGATAAGAGTTCTTACGGTTAGAATTTCCTAAACTAAGAAAAACCTAAATTTTGGGCTTGGAACCATAGAGAAACGATATGAAAGTGATGAATGGAAGGAAAGAACTTACTTGGAGGCGATGTTCAAGGCCTTGATTGGAAGAAAATGGCTTCTAAGATCACCGGTCGGACTGTAGCAACTCAACAAGCCAGAGAGGAATCGCCACCGGAGAGGAAGAAGAAAAGAAAGTGAGAAAAATCTCACTTTTTAGTGATTTTAAAGCCATTCTGGGCATACCGGTCGACGGTTTTGCCCATACCGGTCGACCGGTACCCCCCAGGGTATGTCGACAGGTACCTCTCGGTCAGGAGAGAAATCCTGATCGATCGACTATACCGGTCGCGCCATACCCTACAAGGTAGCGATCGATACCTCTCGGGAATTCGAGAAATTTTGTCCACCTGGACATACCGGTCGCACTACCATACACAGTGCCACGACCGGTATGTTGCGACCGGACAACTAATGGAAGCCCAGAAAATTTTGGAAAAAATTTTAAAAATTTTGAAAAATTTTTAAAAATTTTCAATTTAAGTTTTCGTTACGATTTTCGCCTTGCACATGTTAAAGACTAACACTATTATGACTATTCGATTGTACCTTATGTGTTATGTCTTCTTCTCAGATCCAAGCAAGAAAACTAATCTAAGATGACAGGCAGAAACAATCGTAAAGGCTTACGAAAGCGTCACCACTCTAGGGTGCGCCCAGACGACGATAATGTGGGAACAGGAAATGTTGATGAGTAAAATATGAACCCAAGCGGTGAAGAAAGGAAGAGTCCCAGAGCACCAACAAATTTGCCAGGACCTCCTCACACAAACTCTGAAACAATTGTGATGAATCTGGTTTTTCAGATGGAGGCTCAGCAGAAAACATTCCTGAACGAGATGCTGAAGATGTTCAGGCCACCGGGATATATTCCCACACAAGGTACACCTGAGTTTAGGGGAAATAACAACACACTGCCAATGGATGGTAGCACTGGGCCAATGGGCCAAGGACAGAATCTACAACCACCATACCAATTTCCATCGTCATCTGTCTATCAAGGAATCTATCTGTACCCACCACCATGGTATGGAACAAATGCACAGGGGCAGAATGACCTAAGTCGAGCGGTGGATAGGTTCTTGAAGCTGAAACCCCCTACTTTCACAGAGAAACCAGGGAAACCACTGTGACCTGCACAGTGGGTGTCGAAAATAGAGAAGAACTTCTGTTTGATGACTTGTACGGAGGATAAGAAGGTGTTGCTTGTTACGCACATGCTCAAGGAAGATGCAAACGCCTGGTGGAATTCTACCCGATCATACTTAGAGGTAAAGCACACTCAGATCGATTGGGCAACATTCAAGGGAGCTTTCTTCGATAAATACTTTCTAAAGAGCTTTAGAGATCAAATGGAGAAGGAATTTCTCAACCTGCAGCAATCCCAGTCAACAGTTGATGCTTACCAGCAGAGATATGAAGAGCTGTTCTTCTTCGCTCCGATAAGCATGCAAGAAGAAGAAACCAAGACTCGTAGGTTCACCATGGGATTACGATGAACTATCCGATAGCACGTCTTGGGTTTGGAGAAGAAGATATATAATGAGGCTGTACAGATTGCTAGGGTAATTGAATCCAGTCAAAGAGACAACTTCTTTGCTCAAAACAGGGGACTGAAGAGGCATGCTACTGAGACTTCAAGTGGAGGCAATACTAGACCATTCTGCCCATACAGGGCTCAGTCCACTGTGGTGCCTGCAAGGAACACTACTGCACTACCACCGTCACAGTTTGCTGGATAGAACCCAAACGTTAAATGTTTCAATTATCAGCAATTGGGTCATTATGTGAAGACCTGTACTCTACCTATGAAGCAACTGCCGCAGCAAGGAAAGGTATTCGCAGTCACCACTGAAGAGGCAGCCGCATCACCTGATGTGGTTACTTGTATGATTCTATCCCTTCCTATTTGACTTACTGGTTGTTGTACTGGAGCATGTAGAACTAAGGGATAATTAAATTTCAGGGACTGTAAATATAGCTGGTATACCTGCCAGAGTTCTCTTTGACTCTGGGGCCACGCACTCCTTCATTTCTATTTCTTTTGGGAAGCGAATGGAATTACCTGTCAAGTGTTTGAACCCAAGCTTGATAGTTCGCTCTCCGTTGGGAGTCGAAGTGGCATTGAATAAATACTATGGGTCGTGTACAGTTAGTATTGAGGGTCGAAACCTAGAAGCAAATCTGGTTCTACTCGAGATGGCAGACTTTGACGTCATCTTGGGAATGGATTGGCTAGGCCATCATTCGGCTAGCTTATTATGTGGTGAAAGAAAACTTGTGCATAAAGATGAGAAAGGAAAAGAGTTTAGCTTCACTGGGACCAAGTTACCTAGGAAGCAGAAGCTGATTCTCTCCGTCCTAAAAGCTAAGAGATGCTTAGAGAAGGGAGGAGTGGGGTATTTAGTGTCCGTGGTTGACATAACTGCTGAGGTGCCAAAGATGGAAGATCTAGACGTGGTACAAGAGTTTTCAGACGTATTTCCAGAAGATCTACCAGGTCTACCTCCATACAGGGTTACAGAGTTCGTGATAGACCTTATGCTAGGGTCGGCGCCGGTGTCTAAGGCACCGTACAGGATGGCCCCTACGGAATTAAAGGAGTTGAAGACCCAATTACAAGAACTACTAGATAAGGGCTTCATACGACCAAGCATATCGCCATGGGGAGCACCTGTATTGTCACACCCCAATTCTGAACCAACTAGAATGGTGTGAGTGAACCATCACTGAACCAACGGTTCACACCAGGATTTCGATAAGACCGTGTCCACTCATACAAACCATTGCACATAACCACAATCAGAATATAAATAATACAGCGGAAGTCTTTAAATAAATGAACTGAGTATCTATTGATAAATTTAAATAACATAATCAATTATCTAAATTTCCAAACATAAAATATAATATCCTTACATCCACTTAATCCAACTGAAAATAACTGAAAATAAATAAAGTCAATCAAAAGTACACGCAGAAAGAACACTCGCATGAAGCGTCATGCTCGTCCTCTCCTGCCTGTACATCCAAAGCAGCAACGCCACCATACACCGGAGCATTCACGTAGTAGTCCACTGTGTAACCTGCATCAACATCTAAAAATAATGTATATACAAAGGGTGAGCTCACAACTTAGCTCAGTAAGACAATCAGACAGTTTCACTATATTATGCATGAGTAACAATCATTTTATGCTGTGGTCTGGTTTAAGTTTGTAATGTGCTATAGAAAGGTTTGGTGGCCCCCGCACCTCTATACACGAGTGTGTAGCACCGCACAGTAAATCACACCACCACCGACCCACATGCACCCATCATGGAATAGAGATAGAGCTAAGGTATGCCCGCACCTCCCCTGATACTCCACCCATACCAGTACCTAAGCCCCTACTGCCCAGGGCTTGCAAACTACGCTCGCAACTAACCAATCCTCTATGTCATCAATGTAGGCTCTATCCTAGTACAGTCGTCTACGACATAGAGATAGAGCTAGAGCGTGCAGGCCGGGCTGGAGACCACAATACCTCACCTCCCCCTGATACCCTACCCGCAACAAGCATGCTAGGATAGAACAATACACAGGTAGACCCTATCCCAACATAACTCCCTACGGCATAGAGATAGAGCTAAAGCATCATGGCCAGACCAGCGTCAACATTGGAGACCACAGTGCCACATCATCATGGCCAGGTCAACGTCAACATCGGAGACCACCGTGCCACGACCTTCCCCTGATACCCCACCTGTTCCAAGCATGTTAAAATAGAATACTACAAAAGGTGTCAGTGTGAGAAATGATCCCAGGCCCCATGCCCTTCCCACTCTACATACCAACAAAAACAATCACATGCCTAACAATCACATCCTATCATATGGAATATGCATGAACAATAATAATAGCTGAAAGTAAAGGATGACATGCGATATGCATAAACATCAATCCACATATCCATCGTTATTAACAACAGTTTACTTTCCATTAACTATTAGGGTTTAGGTCAGATTCCCTTACCTGACGCTCCTTTGATAGCTTGCTCCACGTCGCAAGATCCAAACTTGCTATCACAAAGTCCTACATAATATTAGGGTTCAATTAGAATAGTTTCTTAGGGTTTACGTTGGTCGAAAAACCAACGAGGTTACAAAAATACACTCACAGAGCTGACCGGTGGCATGTACTGGTCGCAGCTCTATGGGGAAAATCTGGTGACCGGTATGGTCAGTCGGTCCCCACCGACCAGCCCCCCGGAAGGTACTGGTAGCAACATACCGGTCGCACAGAGTGCAACCGGTATAGTCGACCGATATGTCTCCGGAAGACCATACACTTGGTTTTTCGACTGCCGTCGATCATACTCTGCTGATTCCAGGGTTTCTCCTATCCATTCTAAGTCTGAGCTTTGAGTTAAAGTTATCTCCAACTCATTCAAGTCCAGTTTTGATGATAATCATCCTACAACTCGAATCTAGGGTTTGACGGCAAATTAGGGTTTAATGTCCAATTAGGGTTTTAGATCAATACCTGCTTTGCATGGTATTGATCCAACCATACAACTATCCTAGAGTCATAGAGTAAGAAGAATGATTAAAACAGTTACCGTCGACTGGCGTAAAGTGAGCGTCGTCGAACGGCAATGACGACACTTCCTTCTTCTTCCTAGCTCCTTCTCCTTCTCCAACCTCCTTCTCCTCTCTAGGGTTTGTGAGAAGTAATGGAAAGGATTTGAGGAGGGTTAGAGGTGTTTATATAGGCTAGGATTAGGGTTTAGTAACCCTATTAGGATTAGGAAGGTCAAGGTATTAGGGTTTAGGAAAGTGGGACCCGCAGAGATCCAATTCCGGATCTCCGTAGGCAACTGTGCAGAGTTGACCGAACAACCGATATGTAGACCGGTACCATCAACTGGTCAACATAAAATCATACTTAGTTGTCTATCTTTGGTCCGATTTCGTACCTGATTGTCATCCACTCGTCCCGTCTGGCCCGGTGATGATCAGAAGACCTGCTACGACATGAAATCAAGGTTTAGACCGGGTCTATGGAGTGCAGGTCTTACAACTCCCCCACCCTTAAAAGAAATTTTGTCCCAAAATTTGCATGTAGGTTTCACAACTCCCCCACCCTTAAAAGAAATTTTGGGCTCGAAATTTGAATGTACCTTGATCGTCGAAAAGGTTAGGGTACTCCTTCCTCATCGCGCTCTCCTCTTCCCAAGTAATCTCTTCGACATCTTGGCTTTTCCAATGCACTTTCACATAATGGATATCCTTGCTTTGAAGTTGTTGTACTTTTCGGCTTGAAAGCATCACAGGTACCACTTCAAATGTTAAGTCCTCTGTCAAGTCTGGGGGTCTACTGTCAAGATGTGCGATGGATCCCTGACATATTTCTTCAATAATGATACATGGAACACATCATGGACACTTGACATAGATGTGGTAGGGCCAATTGATATGCCACATTACCACGTCTGGTCAATATCTCGTATGATCCCACATACCTGGGGCATAGATTCCCCTTCTTACCAAACCTTTTCAGACCTCGCACCGGTGATATCTTCAAGAATACTTTGTCACCCACTGTAAACTCCAGATCTCGACGTCGATTATCCGCATAGTGCTTCTGTCGAACTTGAGCTGTCTTTACTCTCTCCTTGATTTGATCAATCACTCGACAAGTTTCTTCAACGAACTCCAGTCCTACAATTCTTCTTTCTCCCACCTCGTTCCATAACAGAGGTGTTCGACACTTTTTCCCATAGAGTGCTTTATATGGAGCCATTTGAATTGTAGCCTGATAGCTGTTGTTATAAGAAAACTCGATAAGTGATAGCTTCTCGTCCCAAGCTCCCTTAAAGTCTAATGCACAAGCTCGGAGCATGGCTTCTAAAATTTGAATAGTCCTTTCTGACTGCCCGTCTGTCTGAGGGTGAAAAGCTGTACTAAACTTCAACTTGGTTCCCATAGCTTTCTGTAATCATCCCCAGAACTTTGATGTAAAACGAGGCTCTCTGTTAGATACTATACTTTCTGGGACGCCATGAAGTCTGACTATATTATCAACATATAACTTGGCCAGCTTGTCCATGGTATACTGAGGTCTGATCACAATGAATCGAGCTGTCTTGATGAGTCGATTGACTATTACCCAAACTGCATCCACTGACCTTGGTGTCAAAGGTAGGCCAGTGACGAAATCCATAATGATGCAATCCCACTTCCACGCAGGCTCCGATAGTGGTTGCAGCAAACCTGTGGGTCTCTGCCTTTCTGCTTTAACTTGTTGACAATTCAGACATTGGAACACGAAACGAGCTATATCTACTTTCATACCCCTCCACCAATACAGTCTTCTTAAATCATGGTACATTTTGGTACTTTCTGGATGTACCGAATATGGAGTGTAATGAGCTTCAGTCATAATTCGATCTCTGATATTGCAGTCTTCACTCTCAGTTATACATAACCGTCCACGATACCTGAGTACCTTGTCTGAATCCAAGGTAAAGTCAAGATTGCTCGTACCCTTCTCTAGGTCTTCTTGCACTGTCTTGAGATGTGGATCCTGTAGGATTGCTACCTTGACTTCATCAACTAGATCCGGTGAGATCTTCAAAGCTGCAAACATCATGGTGAACTTATGAATTAAGCCTTGCTCGACTGAATCTTCTGCAGTCTCTATTATATACTCTTCATCGCCTTCAATTGAACTTGAGGCTGTAGCACATAATGCGGCATTTGTACTTGGTTCTGCCTCAGGTTTCGATGCCCACTTTCTGCTTAAGGCATCAGCTACAACATTTTCTTTACCCGGATGGTACTGGATGTCACAGTTATAATCTTTTAATAACTCCAGCCATCTCCTCTGTCTCATATTCAGATCCTTCTGAGTGAAAAGATAAGTTAAGCTCTTGTGATTTGACTTAATCTAAAACTTTTCACCGTACAAGTTGTGTCTCCAAGTTTTGATGGCATGTATAACCGCTGCTAACTCCAAATCATGCATTGGATAATTCTTCTCATGCTCTTTTAACTGTCTTGATGCGTAAGCAATTACCTGTTCTCCTTGCATCAATACACACCCAAGACCCAACCCTGAAGCATCCGTATATAAGGTAAACGGTATGCTTGGTTCTGGGATGGTCAAGATAGGTGCAGAGACTAGTCTTGACTTCAAAGTTTGGAAGCACTTCTCGCACTCATCTGTCCATATGAATTTCTCTCCCTTCTTGGTTAGTCTGGTGAGTGGAACAACGATCCTTGAGTAATTCTCCATGAATCTTCTATAATAACCAGCCAACCCGAGGAAACTACGAATCTCCGCAACAGATTTTGGTGCTTCCCATCCTACTATAGCAGCTATCTTACTTGGATCAACCTTGATACCGTCTTCAGATACTACATGGCCCAAGAAAGCCACTTTCTTCAGTCAAAACTCACACTTCTTGAACTTGGCATAAAGCTTATCCTTTCTCAATCGTTGTAGGGCTGCTCTCAAGTGTGTTGCATGAGTCTCTCTGTATTTTGAGTAGACCAATATGTCATCGATGAATACGATAACCGAAGTGTCCAACATATCATGAAACACTCGGTTCATCAGTTCCATGAACGACGCTGGTGCACTAGTCAACCCGAACGACATAACTAAAAAAATTAAGGCCCATATCTTGTCCTGAAAGCAGTCTTCAGAATATCTCCAGCCTTGATCTTCAGTTGGTGATATCCTGATCGGAGATCAATCTTCGAGAAAACCTTTGCACCCTGCAATTGATCGAACAGATCATCTATTCTAGGCAAAGGATACCGATTCTTGATCGTTAATTTGTTCAGCTCATGGTAGTCGATACATAGTTGTACACTTTCGTCTTTCTTCTTGACAAATAATACAGGTGCTCCCCAAGGCGATATGCAAGGTCGTATGAAACCCTTATCTAACAATTCTTGTAATTGGGTCTTCAAATCCTTTATCTCGGTAGGGGCCATCCTATACGGTGCTTTAGACATTGGTGCCGAACCTGGCATAAGGTCTATCACAAATTTTGTAGCCCTGTCTGATGGTAGACCTGGGAGATCCTCTGGAAATACATCTGAAAATTCTCGCACCACATCTAGATCTTCCATCTTTGGCACCTCAGCAGTGATTTCGACTACAGACACTAAATACGCCACTCCCCCCTTCTCTAAGCATCTCTTAGCTTTTAGGGCGGAGAGGACCAGCTTCCACTTCCTAGGTAACTTGGTCCCAGTGAAGCTAAACTCCTTTCCCTTTTTGTCTGTAAGCACAAGCTTCCTTTCACTACATAATAGGCTAGCTGAATGATGGCCTAGCCAATCCATCCCAAGATGACATCAAAGTCTGTCATCTTGAGTAGTACCAAACTTGCTTCTAAGTCTCGCCCTCAATACAAAATGTACACGGCCCATAGTATTCAATCAAAGCCACCTCGACTCCTTGCGGAGAGCGAACTATCAAGCTTGGGTTCAAGTGCTTGATCGGTAACTCCATTCGCTTCCCAAAGGAAATAAAAACAAAGGAGTACGTGGTCCTAGAGTCAAAGAGTACTCTGGCAGGTATACCAGCTACATTTACAATTCCTGAAACTTTATTGTCCCTTAGTTCTACATGCTCACACACACAATGAAATAGCAAGCTAAATAGTAAGGGGTAGAGTCATACCAGTGACCACATCAGGTGATGCGGCTGCCTCTTCGGTGGTGACAGCAAATACTTTTTCTTGCTGTGGAAGTTGCTTCTTATTTAGAGTGCAGTTCCTTGCAACATGACCCAGTTGCTAGCAGTTATAACATTTGATATTCGGGTTGGGTCTAGCGAACTGTGGCACAGATGGTGCCGTTGTGTTCCTTGAAGGCACTATAGCGGCTGAGCCATGTATGGGCAAAAAGGTCTATTGTTATCGCCACCTGAAATCTCCGTAGCGGGTCTCTTCAATCCCCTGTTCTGTGCAAAGAAGCTGTCCCTCTGACTAGATTCTATCACTCTTGCAACCTGTACAGCCTGATTGTAAATTTTCTTGTCCAGACCCAATATATGCTCTCTGATGCTTCCATGCAGTCCCATGGTGAACCTACGTGTCTTGGTCTCTTCCTCTTGCATACTTGCCAGTGCGAAGAAAAATAACTCTTCGTACCTCTGCTGGTAAGCATCCACAGTCGACTGAGACTGCTGCAGATTTAGGAATTCCTTCTCCATCTGATCTCTGAAGCTCTTCGAAAAATATTTATCAAAGAAGGCTACCTTGAACACTGCCCAATCCACCTGTGTATGCTTCGTCTCCAGATATGCCCGTATAGAATTCCACCAAGCATTCGCATCCTCCTTTAGCATATGAGTGGCAAACAGTACCTTCTCATCCTCTATACAAGTCATCAGGCAAAAATTATTCTCCATTTCTGCAACCCACTGTGCTGGCCACAATGGTTTCGCTGTCTTACCTGTGAATGTAGAAGGTTTCAGCTTTAAGAATCTGTCCACTGCCCGACTCAGATCGTGCTGCCCATGTGTATTCATTCCGTACCATGGTGGTGGATACGAGTAGACTCCCTGATGAGCAGAAGATGACGGGAACTGGTGCGATGGTTGTAAATTTTGAGCTTGGCCCATCGGCCCTGGGCTACCATGCATCGGCAGTGTAGCATTATTCCCCCCATATTCAGGCGTACCTTCAGTGGGAACATAACCCGGTGGCCTGAACATCTTTAACATCTCGCTCAGGAATGCTTTCTGCTGAGCTTCCATTTGATATATCAGATTGGTCACAATTGTCTCAGAGTTCGTGTGAGGAGGGCCGGGCAAATTTGTTGGTGCCCTAGGAACCTGCCCTTCTTCAGCTGCCGGGTTGGCTCTTCCACATAGTCGGTTTCCACATTTTCCTCTGCCTGACGCACCCTGGAGTGGTGATGCTTTCTAGCACCCCTACGACCATTCCCACCTACCATCTTAGATTAGTCTTGTCTGGATCTGAGAAGAAGACATAACATATGAGATATAGTTGAATAATCATGTTAGTCTTGAACAATGTAAAGCGATAAGTCGAAAAGGAAATTTAAATTGCAAATTTTTATAATTTTTCATAAATTTTCCTAGCCTTTTTATAGTTGACCGGTCGCAACATAACGGTCGCTACCCTGTAGAAAATGAAGCGACCGGTATAGTCGACCGGTCAGAATTCCCATCTGACCAAGAGGTACCGGTCGACTATACCAGGGATCATCGGTCGACCGATATGGTAAAAGTGTCGACCGGTATGCCCAGAAAAGCTTTTAAAATCGCGAAAAGTGAGATTTTTCTCACTTTTCTTTCCTTCCTTCTCTCCGGTGGCGATTATCCTCTGGTTTCTGAGTTGCTACAGTCCAACCGATCATCTTGGGAGTGATTTCCTTCCGATCCAGACTCAGCACATCGTCTCCAGGTAAGCCTCTTCCCTCTCTATCCAATTTCTACAAGATTTTCATATCGTTTTTAGTTGAAATTTTAGGTTTTTCTTCGTTTGGAAGATTCTAACCGTAGGAACTTCTTCCTTCGACTTAGAAAGGGTTTAGAGACCCCAAGAGAAAAATCCCTCAACAAATTTGGACTTCCACCGAATGGTTTTCATAAAAATCAAATTTTTCTAGTTTTTAACATAGGTTTTGCAAAAATTTTGAATTTTTCTTGATTTTCTTCAATTTCTTAAATTTCTTGATGGAATTGCATCTGATTGGTTTGCTTGAAGTGTGCGGGGGTTACGTAAGTCCTCCTCCCCAAGTTTTGGGTGAGTTCGAGGCTTTTTTCCCAATTTACTGTCGTTATGCTGCCGAATTTTTGACAATTTTTAACATTTTTCTTCTTGTTTTCATTTGTTTTACAGTTTAAATGGCTCCACGATGCGGTCTTGGCAAGCGTTCTTATGGCTTGGGCATGCGCGCTCCTCATCCGCCAGTTCCACAGCTTGATGAGCGGTGGTTCCGTTCTGAGGCGGCACAAGCCCGCTTTCCCTGGTATGATAGGAAGAATATAAAATCTGGCCGGCGTGCCAACTTGGAGCAGCTGCATAGGTTCGATGTACAAGCAGCTTTTGACAGGCTAGGGTGGTTGCCTGTCATTACCTACACAGTGACCACCCGCCCCAACCTAGTCAAACACTTCTATGCTAACCTGGAGCTTCATGGGGATGTCAATGATCCCAATCATGGTAGGGAATTTTGCATTTCCAGCTTTGTCAAGGGTGTCCCTATCTCCTTCGACACCCATCAGCTGGGTGATCTGCTTGGGGTTCCCAATGATGGAGATTTGGTATACTGCCCTCCAAAAGTGAAGGGCTATCTGAGCGAGAGTCTGTGCCGAGAGATAGCGGATCAGATTTTCAACCCTGGGGCTCCTATGAAGGCGGCCAGCTTGAGACCTTCGCCTCGGGTTTATAGTCGTATTATCCAGCACAACATTGTGCCCCAGAGCGGTCACTACAGTGAGTTATCCCTGCTCACTCAGTACCTGACCTACTGTGTCTGCACCGGGGAGCAGGTCTCTCTTCCCTACCTCATCATTCGGACTATGCATCAGGCGACCCTGGTCGATCAGGGTAGTAACCTCCTATATGGCCGTCTCATCACTACACTTCTACAGCGCCTACGAGTGGATATGCGGGGTGACGTTGCAGCTGAGGATACTATGACCTCCGACATCGACTGGGATGCCATCCTTAGGATGCAGATGGACTCCCTGCCGGTTAGTGACGATGAGATGGAGGCTCGTCCCCGCCCATTCAGGAGGGTAGCAGCCGCAGCAGCAGCAGCCAATGCGGCACATGCAGCAGAGGTTGAGAGTGATGATGGGGATAGCGATGATAAGGCGGAGGATGTACCAGTGCCAGCGCCACAGCCTATACCTGCAGCACCACAGCCTACACCTACAGCAGGACCGTCTCATCCCCCTTCGAACCCAGTGATGAGCATGCTCATGGATATCAGAGACACCCAGAGACGCATCCTAGATACTCAGAGAGGGCTCATGGATTCTCAGCGAGAGATGGGTCAGGAGTTGGGGCGTCTAGCTCGTAGCCTATGGGTCACACAGGACCAGGTTCATTGGCTCAGAGAGGTGTACGAGCGGAACTATGATATTGCAGACCCAGTACCATCCAGGCCCGCTACTCCACCATAGTCAGATGTAGTTTTATTTTATTTTTATGTATTTTGTTTTGTTAATAGAGTAACTGTCCGACTTGTGGACTGTACCCTGTAGTACTATTACAATTGTTATTCTCTTTCAGTTTAATAAAAATCTTTATGGTTCACCCTAACTAGTGCATATGTGTTATTAAATTCCATATTTAATATAGTACATTATGCTCTTTCTTAATCTGTCTCAGATATCAAACAATGCTTTTGTGTGTTTATATTAATATTTTTAAATTTTTCCTAACTCAGTTCATCAACTTAGTTAAGTGCAATATGGTCTGTTGGACAGAGCCTATGAGCTCTGATACCAAGTTGTCACACCCCAATTCTGAACCAACCAGAATGGTGTGAGTGAACCGTCACTGAACCAACGGTTCACACCAGGATCTCGATAAGATCGTGTCCACTCATACAAACCATTGCACATAACCACAATCAGAATATAAATAATACAACGGAAGTTTTTAAATAAATGAACTGAGTATCTATTGATAAATTTAAATAACATAATCAATTATCCAAATTTTCAAACATAAAATATAATATCCTGACATCCACTTAATCCAACTGAAAATAACTGAAAATAAATAAAAGTCAATCAAAAGTACACGCAGAAAGAACACTCGCATGAAGCATCATGCTCGTCCTCTCCTGCCTGTACATCCAAAGCAGCAACGCCACCATACATCGGAGCGTTCACGTAGTCGTCCACCGTATAACCTGCATCAACATCTAAAAACAATGTATATACAAAGGGTGAGCTCACAACTTAGCTCAGTAAGACAATAAGACAGTTTCACTATATTATGCATGAGTAACAAGCATTTTATGCTATGGTCTGGTTTAAGTTTGCAATGTGCTATAGAAAGGTTTGGTGGCCCCCGCACCTCTATACACGAGTGTGTGGCACCGCACAGTAGATCACACCACCACCGACCCACATGCACCCATCATGGAATAGAGATAGAGCTAAGGTATGCCCGCACCTCCCCTGATACTCCACCCATACCAGTACCTAAGCCCCTACTGGCCAGGGCTTGCAAACTGGGCTCGCAACTAACCAATCCTATATGTCATCAATGTAGGCTCTATCCCAGTACAGCCGTCTATGGCATAGAGATAGAGCTAGAGCGTGCAGGCCGGGCTGGAGACCACAATACCTCACCTCCCCCTGATACCCTACCCGCAACAAGCATACTAGGATAGAACAATACGCAGGTAGACCCTATCCCAACATAACTCCCTACGGCATAGAGATAGAGCTAAAGCATCATGGCCAGGCCAGCGTCAACATCGAAGACCACAGTGCCACATCATCATGGCCAGGTCAACGTCAACATCGGAGACCACCGTGCCATGACCTTCCCCTGATACCCCACCCGTACCAAGCATGTTAAAATAGAATACTACAAAAGGTGCCAGTGTGAGGAATGATCCCAAGCCCCATGCCCTTCCCACTCCACACACCAACGAAAATAATCACATGCCTAACAATCACATCCTATCATATGGAATATGCATGAACAATAATAATAGCTGAAAGTAAAGGATGACATGCGATATGCACAAACATCAATCCACATATCCATCGTTATTAACAACAGTTTACTTTCCATTAACTATTAGGGTTTAGGTCAGATTCCCTTACCTGACGCTCGTTTGATAGCTTGCTCCACGTCGCAAGATCCAAACGTGCTATCACAAAGTCCTACATAATGTTAGGGTTCAATTAGAATAGTTTCTTAGGGTTTACGTTGGTCGGAAAACCAACGAGGTTACAAAAATACACTCACAAAGCTGACCGGTGGCATGTACCGGTCGCAGCTCTGTGGGAAAAATCTGGTGACCGGTATGGTCAGTCGGTCCCCACCGACCAGCCCCCCGAAAGGTACCGGTCGCAACATACCGGTCACACAGGGTGCAACCGGTATAGTCGACCGGTATGTCTCCGGAAGACCATACACTTGGTTTTTCGACTGCCGTCGATCATACTCTATTGATTCCAGGATTTCTCCTATCCATTCTAAGTCTGAGCTTTGAGTTAAAGTTATCTCCAACTCATTCAAGTCTAGTTTTGATGATAATCATCCTAGAACTCGAATCTAGGGTTTGACAGCAAATTAGGGTTTAATGTCCAATTAGGGTTTTAGATCAATACCTGCTTTGCATGGTATTGATCCAACCATACAACTATCCTAGAGTCATAGAATAAGAAGAATGATTATAAGACTTACCATCGACTGGCATAAGGTAAGCGTCGTCAAACGGAAATGACGGCACTTCCTTCTTCTTCCTAGCTCCTTCTCCTTCTCCAACCTCCTTCTCCTCTCTAGGGTTTGTGAGAAGTAATGGAAAGGATTTGAGGAGGGTTAGAGGTGTTTATATAGGCTAGGATTAGGGTTTAGTAACCCTATTAGGATTAGGAAGGTTAAGGTATTAGGGTTTAGGAAAGTGGGACCCGCAGAGATCCAATTCTGGATCTTCGTAGGCAACTGCGCCGAGTTAACCGGTCGACCAGTATGTAGACCGGTACCATCAACCGGTCAACATAAAATCATACTTAGTTGTCCGTCTTTGGTCCGATTTTGTACCTGATTGTCATCCGCTCGTCCCGTCTGGCCCGGTGATGATCGAAAGACCTGCTACGACATGAAATCAAGGTTTAGACCGGGTCTATGGAGTGCAGGTCTTACATGTATTGTTCGTCAAGAAGAAGGACGGTAGCGTACGGCTATGTATCGACTACCGAGAGCTGAACAAGTTAACCATCAAGAACCGATATCCTTTGCTTAGGATTGATGATCTGTTCGATCAGTTGCAGGGTGCAAAGGTTTTCTCGAAGATTGATCTTAGATTAGGGTATCACCAATTGAAGATCAAAACCGTAGATATTCCAAAGACTTCTTTTAGGACAAGGTATGGACATTATGAGTTCCTTGTAATGTCATTCGGGTTGACTAACGCTCCAGCATCGTTCATGGAACTGATGAACCGAGTATTTCATGGCATGTTGGACACTTCGGTCATCGTATTCATTGACGACATATTGGTCTACTCACAAGACAGGGAGACTCATGCAACAAATTTGAGAGCAGCCCTTCAACGGCTGAGAAGAGAGAAGCTTTACGCCAAGTACAAGAAGTGCGAATTTTGGCTGAAGGAAGTGGCCTTCTTGGGTCACGTAGTATCTGCAGACGGTATCAAGGTAGATCCAAGCAAGATCGCAGCTATAGTAGGATGGGATGTATCGAAATCAGTTGCGGAGGTTTGTAGTTTCCTTGAATTGGCTGATTACTATAGAAGATTCGTGGAAGACTACTCAAGAATTGCAGTTCCACTTACCAGACTAACCAAGAAAGGGGAAAAGTTCATATGGACGGATGAGTGTGAAAAGTGCTTTCAGACTTTGAAGTTAAGACTAGTCTCTGCACCTATCTTGACCATCCTAGCACTAGGCTTGTCGTTTACCTTATATACGGATGCCTTAGGGTTAAGTCTTGGATGTGTGTTAATGCAAGGAGAACAGGTGATTGCCTACGCATCAAGACAGTTGAAAGAGCATGAGAAAAACTATCCTACGCATGATCTGGAATTTGCAGCAGTTATTCACGCAATCAAGACTTGGAGACACTACCTTTACGATGAAAAGTATCAGATTAAGTTAGATCACAAGAGCTTAACTTACCTTTTCACTCAGAAGGACCTGAATATGAGACAGAGGAGATGGTTGGAATTATTAAAAGATTATGATTGTAACATCCAGTACCATCTGGGTAAGGCAAATGTTGTGGCCGATGCCTTAAGCAGAAAGTGGGCATTGAAACCTGAGGCAGGACCTAGTACAAATGCTACATTATGTGCTGCAGCTTCAAGCTCAATAGAAAATGATGAAGAGTATATATTAGAAACTGCAGGAGATCCAGTGGAACAGTGCTTAATTCATAAGTTCACGTTGATGTTCGCAGCCTTGAAAATCTCATCGGATCTAATAGATGAGGTCAAAGTAGCAATATTACAGGATCCACACCTCAAGACTGTGCATGAAGATCTAGAGAAGGGTAAAAGCAATCCTGACTTTACCTTGGATTCCGACAAGGTACTCAGGTATAGTGGACGATTATGTATACCTGAGAGTGAGAACTCAAATATCAGAGATCGAGTTATGACAGAAGCTCATTAACCCCATATTCGGTACATCCAGGAAGCACCAAGATGTAACATGATTTAAGAAGACTATATTGGTGGATGGGTATAAAAGTAGATGTAGCTTGATTCGTGTTCCAATGTCTGAATTGCCAGCAAGTTAAAGCAGAAAGACAGAGACTCATGGGTTTGCTACAACCACTACCGAAACCAGCATGGAAGTGGGATTGTATCACAATGGATTTCGTCACTGGCCTACCTTTGACACCAAGGTCAATGGATGCAGTTTGGCTTATAGTCGATCGACTTACCAAGGCAGCTTGATTCATCGCTATCAGACCTCAGTATACCATGGAGAAACTGGTCAAGCTATATGTGGATAATATAGTTAGACTTCATGGCGTCCCAGAAAGTATAGTATCTGATAGAGATCTCCGTTTTACATCAAAGTTCTGGGAAGGATTACAGAAAGCAATGGGAACCAAGCTGAAGTTTAGCACAGCTTTTCATCCTCAGACAGACGGGCAGTCAGAAAGAACTATTCAAATCTTAGAAGATATGCTTAGAGCGTGTGCTCTAGATTTCAAAGGAGTTTGGGACGAGAAGCTATCGCTCATTGAGTTTGCTTATAACAACACTTACCAGCCTACGATCCAAATGGCTCCATATGAGGCACTCTATGGGAAGAAATGTTGTACACTTCTGTTATGGAATGAGGTGGGAGAAAGAAGGATTGTAGGACCGGAGTTCGTCGAAGAAACTTGTCGAGTGATTGATCAAATTAAAGAAAGAGTGAAGACAGCTCAAGTTTGACAAAAGCACTATGCAGATAACCGACGTCGAGATCTGGAGTTTGCAGTGGGTGATAAAGTATTCTTGAAGAAATCACCTGTGCGAGGTCTGAAACGGTTTGGTAAGAAGGGAAAGCTATGCCCCAGGTACGTGTGATCATACAAGATTTTGACCAGATGTGGTAATATGACATATCAACTGGCTCTACCGCTATCCATGTCAAGCATTCATGATGTGTTCCATGTATCTTTATTGAAGAAGTATGTCAGGGATCCATCGCACATCTTGACAGCAGACCCACCAGACTTGACAGAGGACTTAACATTTGAAGTAATACTTGTGATGCTCACAAGCCGAAAGGTACAACATCTTCGAAGCAAGGATATCCACTACGTCAAAGTGCATTGGAAAAGCCAAGATATAGAAGAAATTACTTGGGAGGAAGAGAATGCGATGAGAAATGAATACCCTAACCTTTTCGACGACCAAGGTACGTTCAAATTTCGAGGTCGAAATTTATTTTAAGGGTGGGGGAGTTGTGAAACCTACATGCAAATTTCGGGGACGAAATTTCTTTTAAGGGTGGGGGAGTTGTAAGACCCGCATTCTATGAACCCGATCTAAACCTTGAATTCATGTCGTAACAGGTCTTCCAATCATCACCGGGCCAGACGGGACGAGCGGATGACAAACAGGTACGAAACAGACCGATTTAAGTATGAAATATTTCATACCGGTTGATGGTACCGGTCGACCGGTATAGCCTGCGCAGCAGACCACTAAGATCCGAAAACAGATCTCTGCGGCTCCCACTTTTCAAATTTCAAACCGAAGGACTTTCCTAATGCTAGGAGGCTTCCCAAACCTAACCCTAGCCTATATAAAGACTTCTAAATCTCCTAAAACCTCTTCCATTGATCCTCACAAACCCTAGAGAGGAGAAAGAGGCTGAAGAAGGAGAAGAAGCTAGGAAGGAGAGGGAAGAGCCGCCATTGCCGTTCGACGAAGAACAAGTTACCGCAAGTCAACGGTAAGTGCTCAAACCTCCCTCTACATTATGAATTCTAGGAGGATTAGTTGTAATGGAGTCAATACCATGCAAAGCAGGTATTGATCTAAACCCTATTTTGCCGTCAAACCCTAATCTAATCGGTAAACCCTAGATTCAAGTTCTAGGTGGAGACCATCGAAACTAGGACTTGAATGGAGTTGGAAATAACTCTAACTTAATGCTCAGACCTAGAATGTGTAGGAGAAACTCTAGGATCAATAGGGGATGATCGACGGTAGTCGAGAAACCGGACGTATGGTCTTTCGGAGACATACCGATCGACCATACCGGTCGCACCATATGCGACCGATACTGCGACCAGTACTTCCCGGGAACTGGTCTGTGGGGATCGATCGACCATACCGGTAGCGGGTTTCCCCACAGTACTGCGACCGGTATCTGTGATCGATCAGCTCTATGAGATGTGTTTGTAATTTCATTGGTTTTTCGACCAACGTAAACCCTAAGAGAACTATTCTAACTAAACTCTAATATCGTGTAGGACCTTGTGATAGCACGTTTGGACCTTGCGACACAGAGCAAGCTATCAAACAAGCGTCAGGTAATGGAATCTGACCTAAACCTTAACAATTAATAACAGTAAAGCGTTGTTAATAACTATGATTCTGTGGATTGTTGTTTGTGCATACTCGCATGTCATCTTTACTTTCAGTTATTATTATTGTTCATGCATACTCGCTATGCTAGGATGTGACTGTTAGGCATGTGATTGTTTTTGTTGGTGTGTGGAATGGAAAAGACTGGAGGTCTGGGATCATTCCTCACACTAGCACCTTTCGTATCGTTTTGTCTTAGCATGCTTGGTGTGGGTAAGGTGTCAAGGGGAGGAAGTGGCACTGTGGTCTCCAGCCTAGCCACTAGACTCTAGCTCTATCTCTATGCCGTAGGGAGCTACGCTGGGACAAGGCCTACTGTGATGACATGTAGGATTGGTTAGTTGCGAGCCCAGTTTGTAAGCCCTCGCCAATAGGGGCTTATGTGTTGGTATGGGTAGAGTATCAGGGGAGGTGTTGGCGGTGTTTGATCCAGATACCTTAGCTCTATCCCTATTCCATGATAGGGTGCATGTTGGACGACAGTGGTGTTTGATCCATTGGGCAGCTTCACACACTTGTGTATAGAGGTGCGGTGGCCGCCAATCCTTTCTATAGCACATTGCAAACTTAAACCAGACCATAATGTGAATGTTACTCATGCATATGTTTATTGCATTGTATGATTGTCTTACTGAACTAAGTTGTGAGCTCACCCTTGTATATATACATGTTTTTAGATGTTGATGCAGGTTATACAGTGGAGGATTACATGGACACTCCAGTGTATGGAGGCGTGGCTGGCCTGGACGTGCAAGCAGGAGAGGACGAACATGACGCTTCATGCGAGTGCCCTTTCTGCGTGTACCTTTAGGATTTGATTTTAATTTATTCTATTTATTTTCGGTTGAAAATACAGTGGTGTAAAGATATTTATTTAAGTTTTAGGAATTTGAATAATTGAATGTTTTATTTAAATTATTAATAGATTACTCAGTTCATTTTATTTAAGACTTCCACTGTATTTATTATATTCTGACTGTGGTAATGTGCGATGGTTTGTATGAGTGGACACGGTCTTATTGAGATCCTGGTGTGAACCGTTGGTTCAGTGATGGTTCACTCACTCTTCTGGTTCAGTCGGAATTGGGGTGTGACACAGTTAGGTATTTTTCACCCGAGTAAATATATGATTATCACAACCTCAGTCGACTATGATTTTCATTCTTCTAGTAAATGATTTTAGTCTTTTCAAGTACTATTATTTTGGTTTTTTTGTTCACTCATACTGAAAGAAAGGGTATGGGGTCAATTGGGAGGGTTTCCTAGGTTCGGTCTCTTGAATGTCATTCTAAGAACCATCCCATTTACTAAAAGGTCCTAAAACTTGAAACTTATCCCATTTAATAATGGGATAGTCTGGTTCTGTTTCTTTTACGATTCTTAACACTCAAAAGCCTACCTCTTAAGTATTTATATTGGACTGAAAAAATTTCGGTTCTTTTACTAAAACGAAGATTTATAAAAATATAAAATATACTTAAGGATTTATAAAGAACTTAATTCTATAAGAATTAGTTTATCATGAATCAAAGTATTCTCAATATCATAATCTAAAATTAATTTCTTGAATCTAATTCACAAACACTTCAATAAAACCATTATGAAAAATAAGTTTCTATTCTATTTTTTCTTCACAAGTTTGACTTTAAGTATCTAGTACAATGTCTTGAATTTAAACAACACATTTAGGCAACCATTGGCACTAACCCCAGCTACACCAAATCAAATATAAAATTTAAATAATTCATTCAACATATTTCATAGCTATCATTCATGTCAACAACTCAGATTTAAATCATTTTGAAGACTTTTGACTCAAATTGATTCTTAAATGGTCTATTGGTTCTAGAACCGCTGGGAGACCTCTTTTAGAATCATCCGGTCTCATTTAGTAAATGAATCCCAGGACCATTCCATTTAGTCACAGGACAACTTTGGGACGGATTTTAGCTGTTCAGTCCTACGACAATTTTCAGTTCCGGACCTCAATTGACATCCTTACCTGTTATCTCTATAGACAACTGGATAAGCTTTTGAAATTCCCTGTTTGCTAGACGGTTTGATTTTCATTTTTCTTTTTATTTATTTTTTTATCTATTTTATTGAGAAAGTTTGAGTAGTCTGCCTTTCATCCACCCACACTTGTATTTGAAGTTTCAATAATACCTTTCCCTTCACCTAACCATCTACAAAAATTTGACTGAGATCTTGATCTCCAACTAATGGGCTGCCCAGTGAAGCATTTGACGGTCGAGATTCACTTAATGCACAACCCCATACATCATGAATTGTGGTGAAACTGAGATTGCATAAGCATTTGATAGAATGCCTATCAAGGATTTGAATTATAAAAACCCTTTGATCTATTGGTCAATCAAAAGGAGTGTTCCACATTTCTTGTGCAACAATGTCAAACAAATGAGTTTTATGCACCGTTTGTTTTGACGTAAAATTTTACGAGAAATATTTTATATGTAAAAAAATTTTCAACGTTTGTTTCCAATAGATAAAAGAAAGATAAAGTTTTTTTTTATCTCGATTAATGATCATTGATCACTATATTTTACCTCTTGGAAATAAATATTAATTTTATATTTATATATATATATATATATATATATATATATATATATATATATATATATATATATATAAAATGATACATATAAAATTTTAGGTCAAAATAAACCGAGCATCAAACATCAATTTGTTTCTCCGTAAAATGTTGGAAAATTCTAAGTTTTACACCGAAAATCTGCATGACTAATACAAAACTGAGTCAAATCAGAAATCCGGGTCGAGGTGTGAAACGATTCACGTGCTTGTGAGTTGTGTGCCCAACAGCGAGGTAAAGCCTAAAGGTAGGTTCTCTTTAAACAAGAGGACGTGGATGTGATCGTTGAATGACAAGACACGTGGACCATCATGTGATGCCGACATAAGTGTCGGGAGGACAACACCGTCCTCCTCCATAGCCCCATCCGCTCAGAGTTGGCCGTTTGTGTTTGTTTCCTAATTTTTACGGGCGGGAATATATATATATATATATATATATATATATATATATATATATATATATATATAAAAGATTTGACCGGAATATACGGATTAGAATAATCATTTTTGAAAAATTAGAATCCCGATTAAAATTAGCCTGACTTGATCACTCATTAAGCAAAGACTTTAGGGTGAAATCAAAATCAGCATCAGTCGGACTCGCCCACCACTATGATGACCTAATGGATATTGGACGCCCAGTGAAACCTAGGGAGTGGGGCCCCCAATTGTGGAAAAAGGACTTGAACACTTCTTCTAGCCTGAGGCATGCGGGACCCATCCTGTAAATAGGACTGAGAATCTTAAGATTAAACTATCATTAAATCTGTTTTTATTTATCAAAAAAAAATAAAAATAAAATCTGTTTCTACTTTTTACTGTTCTCAAAGTTTTACTTTTGTTGTAGGGATTCTTAACTAATGCATCAGAGTGATTATAAGACTTAAAACTTAAAATTCTTGGTCCTTTGCCCTTGTCTCATGGATTCAAGCAGGTCTAAAGGTTTGGGGATCATGATAATGTTAACAATATAGTTTATAAAATAACAAAATTGTCATTTCACGGTCTAATCTAGATAGGCTTATTTTAGGGAAATAAATTCTCTCATGCTCCTCATGCCGTCACGAGTAAGATGACATACTGACATATTAAAATATACACATAGTAGATGACAGTCATTGGATTTTCCATATTGGCATGAGGGGCATGAGAAGATTTGAATCCTTATTTTAATGGCCCATAATTATATTGTATGCCAAAATCATACAGCAATTCTACCCATTAGATAGATCATTTTATTTATTTTTTTGGAATTTTTAATTGAAATTCAACAATATAATATCTCTTAAGTAATTGCATGCATCATCGTGTAAGTCCATGCATGTTTATGGAATTCTGATCATTATTGTGCACTCTCTTTGGCATTAGGGGTTTTCAAGTTTTATTAGGACTTTTCAAGTTTTATTTTTCCATTTGGCAAATTTGAATGGGTTTAAAACATGTGAGCATGACAGATTTTTTTTTTAGTCTGACTGGTAAGGAAATTTAGTTGGACCCACCAAATATAATTTTCCTTACAAAATATATACCATATTTAGATTTTGATTTTGGGTGGATAATGTCATTGGACAAATTTCATAAAAAAGTGATTATATGATGCCCAGACTAATTAAAAATTATTAAGTACCCATAGTCCTCAAATATCTTATATTGGAATTACCACATGACAAAAAGTCTGCAAAATTTATGAATATTATAGTTCTTAAGGGAAAATGATTTTTTTTTTCTAGAAGATTAAAATATATTAAAAAACAAAGGAAAAGAATAATTACAACCCCTATGATAGTAAAAGTTTCACCTTTGACATTGCCATCAGCAGAATCCTATCAAGGGAATAACCCTAACAGAATCGAAATCTCTTACAATCAGAGGTATCCCAAACTACCTCCCTAGCAATAAGAGATGGATAAAAGTTCCAATAATATGAAAGAAGATCAGTTACAACTCAACGAGCTAAGATGTCAACAATTGCATTTCCTTCCCTAAAGCATGTTAAAAACAAATTGACTTATTTTGGTAATCCATATCAATCTATTCCACCGTTGTTGAAACTGTCATGGAATATTATTTGATCTAATGCTAGCAATGACTACCTTTGAATCGCTTGCAATCCAAACTTTGGTAAGGTTTAACCAAAGACCTTCTTGAAGACCTCTAATCAGAGCAGAAAACTCAGCTACAAAGTTGGTGGTTTATATCTTACAGATAAATATGTGTCATGTCCTAAATTTTTTGTTCAATAATTAAGGGAAAATGATTAATAGATCGATGGTATGATCCTCTCTAATTTCATGTTCTCTCTCCTCTTTGACATTGCTCCTTATATACGAATCGTGTTCCAGCTTCTCCTGCATTTCATTGATTCAGCATGGAGATTCAATTACATGATGCGAAGTGGCAATCTCCCTCCCAACTTTTATCCAAAAAAGAAAACGAATGCCATTGTTGAATCTTCTGTAAATCTGTAAAGATAATGGTGAATCTTTTGCAAATCTGTAAAGGCATCTATAAATACGATAAGACTTCACACCAAAATGTGGGAAAAGAGTTCATTGAAATCCGGATTCTTTCATGGTATCAAAGCACGTTTCTTAAGTGATTCAATTTTTTTCTTCTCTCTGTTAGTTTCATCTTCAATCATGCCTTCGACCTCTGTCTCCACTGCTATCTATGTCATTCCTTCTATCTCTTTTGATTTTGGAGGCAATATTTCTCATGTCCTTTAAATCAAATTGGACAAGACTAATTATTTTCTCTGGAAGACTCAATTTCTTCCTCTATTTCGACTTCTTGGATACTTGAAGTATGTTGATGGTTCCTATGTCTGTCCACCTTCAACTTTCACTCCTATTGGATCCACCACAGCTGAAGAGAATCCAACATATTTTACCTGGCAATTGCAAGACCAAATGTTGTTGTGTTGCATTCTATCAACACTAACTGAGCTCGTCTTCTCTCTAGTCTTTGGTCTCAATACCTCGCATGTCATCTAGAGCACGCTTGAGAATCATTATGCTTCAACCTTTGGGGCTCAAATCATGCAGCTTGAATTTCAATTGCGATCTATGAAGAAAGGTAATCTCTCTATGTCTGAATATATACAAAAAGTTAAAACCATTAGCGACCTCCACAACTTGCTCATCCATAGCTGCCACCTATTCATATGTTGGCATGTCGACATAATCTTCAATCGTAATACTTGCAACATCATAAACTAAAAAGAATTATGCGCGCGAGGGTCAGCTCTCCAACTTGAGCTTAGTGAGTAAACAAAACAATGCAACAAACATATGCATGCATTCAATTCATATCTTTGGTCTGGTTCATAAGTTTGCAATGTGTAATAGAAAGGATTGGTGACCGCTGCACCTCTATACATGGGTGTGTAAGCCCACCCAATGGATCAAACACCATTGTCGTCCACATCCACCCCACCATGGAATAAGGATAGAGTTAAAGTGCTTAGGACCGCACCGCATCACACTTCCCCTGATGCCCTACCCATACCAACACGTAAGCCCCTATTGGCGAGGGCTTGAAAACTGGGCTCACAACTAACCAATCCTAATGTCAAACAGTATATCCAAGGCCTCAACCTAGTATCCCTCAATATGTCCATAGAGATAGAGCTAAGGTCCCCCGGCAGGGTCAGACACTACACAGTCCGAGACCACCTCCCTTAATGCCCTACGACGTAATAGTTCTGCTAAGGTAATGGTGATACGACGATGTCAGTGGACAAGAATTGAGTAGAGATAGAAGTAAAGTGCTTAGGATTGCACTGCATCACACTTCCCCAGATGCCCTACTCGCATCAAGTACACTAACCACACACAAACATTCACATGCCTATTCCTAGCATCATCATCATCATCATGTTATAAATAAATGAAATTAAATATGCATGGACAGTAATAGCAGAAATATTGGATGACATGTTAAATACACATTACACACATACAAGCATAGAATCATTCATGGCATCGGACTCAATAAATAGAAACAGTTTATTATTAGCCAATTAGTTTAGGTCTTGTTCCCTCACCTTTGGTTGATCGTAGATCCTCGTCCAAGCTTTATGAATCACTTTTAAATCATTGAAAAACCTAATCAAGTTGATAGATTTTAATTAGAATTAATTCCCTTAAGTTTAGATTAACAGAAGCTGAGGGGTCGCAGGTGGGGTAGCACTTGGGGTCTCAATTTTTGCGACCACAGGGTGTAGGGTCGCACCGGGGGTCTCAGTTTCTGCGACCCCAGGGTGTAGGGTTGCAGGTAGGGTCAGACATATTGTGACCCTACGTGTGACCACACCCTCCCTGGAAACTTCCCGAGGGCATGTGGTCAGACATGTGGGTCTCGTGGGTTCGGACATAATGCGACCCTACATGCGACTACACGTGTCATGGTCAACCTTTCACTCTTAAGTTCATTCCTTCATGTTTGAATCCTTTGGCTTATCTTCATGGTCCTTCTTATGATTTTTCTATGGCTCAAAACTACAATTTTATACACTATCCATTATCCACTCCTCCATGGATTCTCTTGGAATTTATCCATGGATGGATGATTTGGGTTTCTCCTAATCCTATTTTCTTCATGAACTATTCTAGGCTCTTAAATAAATCATGGGAATTAGGTTCATACCTTAGGTTTGCTGAAGATTCAGAGTTTTCTCTGAATTTCCTTCTCCTTAGTCTTCTTCTTTAATTCTCCTTCCCTTTCTTCTCTTCTCTTTCTCTCTCTTTCAATTAGAGTTCTAAAGGAGTGAAAGAGGCTAAGGGACGTCCTATTTATAGAGGAAAACCCTCCATAATAAGCCCCAATGAGTTTAGAAAAGAATCCCCTTCGGATTAGGAAGGTTTCCTAAATTCGATTTCTGGCTGTTTCCGTGGGGTCGGAGGTAGGATCGCAAAATCCTTGACCCTACGTTCTTAAAATGTGCGACCCCACGGCCAATATTCATGGGGTTAGACTCTTTTGAGGTGGGGTCGGTCACACCTGTTTAGGCATGCGACCACGCACTCATATTTGACTGTTTTTAAGTTAAATTTCATTCCTGGTCTTGTGGTTTCTTCACGCACTTGGTCCACTTGGCTCGACCACGATAGGTAGACCTGGTACAAGGTGGTAAGACCGGTTAGTTCGATACGAGTCTTACAACTCCACCACCCTTAAAAGAATTTTCATCCTTGAAATTTGAACGTACGGATCTTACAACTCCCCCATCCTTAAAATAAATTTTGTCCTCAAAATTTGAATTTACTTCCGAGTCAATAGGTGGGAATTCTATTTTCGCATTGCATCTTCTTCCTCCCATGCAATCTTCTCCATGTCTTGTCTTCGCCAGGTTATCTTCATATAATAATTATCCCAGCTTTGGAGATGTTGTACCTTTCAACTAGTGAACTAGGCTGGTACCACTTCAATATTTAAATCTTCTATCTAATCCAGTGGATCAGTTGTCAATACCTTTGATATGGATCTCCAACGTACTTCTTCAATAGAAACCCGCAAAATACGTCATGCGCACTAGCCATGGACAGCGGTAACGCTAATTGATATGCAACTTTTCTACATCTCTCCAAAATTTATAAGGTCCAACACGTATATAGAATCCCACTTTCCCTTCTTATTGAACTGCTTCAAACTACGCATAAGTGATATCTTCAAGAACATTTTGTCACTTATGGCGAACTCAAGGTCTTGGCATCTCTTCTAACAATCCTGAGCTGTCTTGGCCCTTTTTCTTTAATCTTGTCTACCACTCGACAGGTTTCCTCAATAGACTTAGGTCATAAAGTTCTTCATTCACCAACTTCATTCCAAGACAAAGGAATTCGACATTTCTACCGTACCATGCTTCATAGGTGACATCTACATAGTAGCTTGGTAGCAACTTCAATTCACGGTAACTTCTCAACTCAAGTTCCTGAAAATCAATTTCACAAGCTCGGGGCATATCTCTTAGGATCTGTATAGTCTGCTCCGACCATCCATCGGTTTAAGGTAAAATGCGATACTAAACTTCAACTTTGTCCCCATTGTTTTCTATAAATCCTCCCAAAACTTTGAGATAATGCATGAGCCTCTAACCAACACTGTGCACTTAGGCATACCATTCAATCTGGCAATATTATCCACATATAGCTTAGTTAGCCGCTCCAAAGCATGCCGAGGTCGTATAGCAATGGAATGAGCTATCTTCACAAGGTGATCAACAATCACCCAAACTGCGTCAATCGATCTAGGAGTCAATGGCAAATCAATGACATAGTTCATTGTAATGCAGTTTCACTTCTAGACTGGCTCTGGCAGTGGCTACAACAATCCTACAGGTCTTTGCCTTTCAGCCTTTACCCTCTGACAATTTAGACATTGAGACACAAATTTAGCTACATCTGCTTTCATTCCTCTCCACCAATATAATTTCTTCAAATCATGATACATCTTTGTACTCCCAGGATGTACCGAATAAGCGGTGGTATAAGCTTCTTTCATTAGTCTGTGTCTAATATCCAAGTTTTTCGTTTCAGGAACACATACTCTTCCTTTGTACCTTAGTTCCTTTTCAACGTCCAAGGTGAACTCGGGAATAGTCCTACCTTTTTCGATGTCTTCTTGTACTATTCTCAGATAAGGGTCTGATTTAATAGCGGCTTTCACTTCATCTACTATATCAGGTACAATCTTCAGTGTGGCAAACATATTTGAAAACTGATGAATAAAATTTTGGTTGGTTGATCCACCCAGTGCATCTATCACGAACTGCTCATTACCATGATTGAATATTTTTCCTGTAACATACATTGCTGCAGTCGTGTTAACCTCTCCTCGGGATTTTATCATTGTTTTTCTGCTTAGTGCATCAGCATCTACATTAGCCTTTCCTGGATGGTACTGGATATCGCAATCAAAATCTTTCAATAATTCTAGCTATTTTCTTTGTCTCATGTTCAACTCCTTCTGATTAAAAAGATAAGTGAGACTCTTATGATCCGATTTAATATAAAATTTCTCTCCATACAATAATGTCTCCATATCTTGACAGCATGTACTACTATTGCTAATTCGAAGTCATGAGTGGGATAGTTTTTTTCATGTGTTTTCAGTTGTCTTGAGGCATATACAACTACTTGTTCTCCTTGCATAAGTACACATCCTAAACCCAATCCGGACGCATCAGTGTATAAGGTAGGTTGTCCTGGAATAGGAATAGTCAAGATGGGAGCAAATATCAATCTAGCTTTTAATGTTTGGAAAATTTTCTCACATTTATTGGTCCAAACAAACTTTTCTCCCTTCTTAATCAAACTGGTGAGAGGTACGGTGATCCTGAAGTAATCTTCCACGAATTATCGGTAATACCCAGATAGACCTAGAAAACTTCTGATTTCTGCAACACTCTTAGGTGCTTCCGACTTTACAATGGCTTCAATCTTGCCATTGTAATTGAAACCAAAATAGGATTCGGATTTTCTCAATTAAATTATGCTTAACCAAACCAGACTTATTGAATAAATTTATGTTGATGCAACGATAAATTCCTTAAGATATTCTGTTATCTCTTTCAAGAATAACAAATTATACCCGTATTAATCCTTCATCTACTTTCGTGTTTGCAGGATTCTAATACAAACTCATTACGTTCATTAGAATTAAAATAAAGATCACAATGGTGAGCCCTTATTTCTAAGAAAATACCCAACCAATGACTAATATTTTATGAACTAATATCAATATTTCGTTTTTGCTCTTTCAATTGATACCTTGAGATATGCAATTAGTGATCAATTAATCATATGTAATTTTTTAAAATACCAGATTGCATAAAACATAATCATTCAAAAGTTAAGGATTTAATCAACACAATTTCAATGAATCCATCCTAATCCTAGAATAAGAAATCTAGCAATTCATCATTGATAATTCTAAAACATAAATAAAGAGATCACAGAGAAAAGGGAAGAACTCGTAATGGGAATAAATGAAGCTTGAATCCAGGATTTCTCTCTAGTCTTCTAGCTCCATCACTCTCGAACTCTCCACCTCTAATGTGCCTTGTAGACCCTTCTATAAACAGCTCCTCTTGCTCTTTGTATTTTTCTTTTCTTCTTCTTCTTAATTTATAAGCTTACAGTCCCATAAAATCAATCTTTTACAATCTTGCAACTTACCCAATTTGTTGGAGAATGCTGATTTTAAAGCAGATTTTGGTCAATTATCTTCCAAAACATTTAGGAATGTAACACCAAGCTTTGAGCTGTCTTGACACCTCTTATTTAGTCCTTATCCAATTCAAAAACCTACCAAATAACCAAAAATAACTAAGAATTAAATAAATTAATAAAATACTTAAAACAATAATTAAATTAAACTAAATGTCCAAGAAAAATTACAAAATTAAACTAAATATGATCAAGAATATGCTAATTAATTTCACATATCAAATACCCCCAAACTTAAATACTTCCTTGTCCTCAAGGAAAAGAAAAACGATATTTAGAACAAATGATACAAAGCATATTTAAAATCACTTCTCACATCCAAGACTCCTACCATGTAAACATCAAATTTTCAATTTTAACACAACAATAGCAAATAAAGAAAAACTAAGCATACTCATATTCTCAAATTCAAATATCCACACATAATTCTAAACTAATCATGCTTATCATGCAACCAATATAATCTGTTTATGTACAACTAAACTTGCAATCATCCCTTCTCACTACTACAAACAATGGTAGCAAACTAGGGCTCACTCTTTTTTTTTATTATTTTTTTATTGGTGGTTGTATTTTATGCTCTCCCACCTCAAGCAATGTTTGGTATAGTGATTGCATTTTATGCTCTCCCATTATAAACATGTGTTTCTGATTGAGTAAAAATTTGATTATTCATTTCTCAATTCCACCACATGCTTTCCCATTAGCTTGAAATTTTTTTTTTCAATGATGCCACCCTATTTACTTAAACCATGTTTAGGACTAGATCAAAGGGAATACTCACAAGAAAAGCAATGCACTCATATTTTATGCATAATCACACAACTCACACAACTTTTCCTAGAACATGAATTTCAATAATCTTTTGAAGAAAACAAACATGTTTAATCTCGTTTTATAAGATATTGCCTATCCAAAGTTAAAACTTCAATGCTTAAACATGACTAGAAACCCAAATGTAAATCATGACTCCAAATAAGTTCATTCTTCTTATTTTCTCACAAAAACTTTTAGTTCGAGGGTTAACCAAAGATGCATTTTTTTAAAAAAAAATTACACCTAGCAAGTAAACAGGTATAAGAATTATCAATCATCCCCCAAACCTAATTTAAACATTGTCCTCAATGTGAAAGTAAATAAGAAAGGAAGAATAATATTCAAATCGATTTATTACTCCATGTGCTCGTACCTGAACAACATAACCAAAAGAGGGTAAGTGCGGTCATATTTATTCAACAACTAGAAGATTATATAAAAAAGAAAGAGAAAGATAGTGTAGATAGTGTAGCTTGGGTTGCCTCCCACAAAACGCTTGTTTATAGTCGTTAGCTTGACTACCAATCCATCAACCATAGCTAGGTTCTTCCAAGGAGTATGTCACTCCTTTAAGTACCACATCACCAATAAGATAGGGCTTCAAACGTTTCCCATTCACCTTAAATGTACCAGTAGCCTCACTATGAACCTCAACAGCACCATATGGATATACTTTTGTTACCATGAATGGGCCAGACCACCTTGACCCAAGCTTGCCTAGGAATAGCTTAAGTCGTGAATTGAAGAGCAGTACTCGTTGCCCAACCTCAAAGTCTCTTTTCTGAATATGCTAATCATTCCAATACTTAGTTTTTTCTTTGTAAATTTGAGTATTTTCATAAGCATTCAGCCTAAACTCCTCCAATTCACTCAACTATAACAACCTCTTTTCTCCAGTAGCCTTCAAATCCATGTTCAGTTCTCTAACTGCCCAATAAGCCTTATGCTCCAACTCAACTGGTAGGTGACAAGACTTTTCAAAGACAAGTATATACGGAGACATGCCTAAGAGTGTCTTGAAAGCTGTCCGGTATACCCATAATACATCATCAAGTTTGGTTGCCCAATCTTTCCTTGATCTTCCAACAGTTTTCTCCAAAATCAAATTTAGTTCTCGATTGGCTAATTCCACTTGCCCATTTGTTTGAGGATGATAAGCAAGTGCCACCTTATGTGTGACTCCATATTTCTTTAATAGAGTGTCAAACAATTGATTGTAGAAATGGGATCCTTGATCACTGATGATAATTCTTGGTACACCAAACCTCAAAAAAATATTCTTCTTAAGAAACTTAGTTACCACCCGAGAATCATTGGTCTGAGTTGCTATTTCCTCCACCCATTTGGAAACATAGTCTACTGCTATCAGTATGAACTGATTGTTGAAAGACAATGGAAATGGACCCATGAAGTCAATCCCCCACACATCAAATAATTCAACCTCCAAAATACTGGTTTGTGGCATCTCATTCCTTTTGGTCATGTTTCCTACTCATTGACACTGATCACATGTAGCCACATACACCCTAGCATCTTGGTACATGGTTGGCCAATAAAAGCCAGATTGCCACACTTTTGCAACTGTCTTAAAAGTACTGAAATATAAACCACACTCTATAGAATGACAATGGCATAGTATGCCATGAATCTCCTCTTGAGGTACACATCTTCTGATCATCCCATCTGCACAATGCTTGTACAATAAAGGTGTCACACCCCAATTCTAATCCAACCAGAATGGTGTGAGTGAACCGTCATTAAACCAACGGTTCACACCAGGATCTCGAATAGGCCGTGTCCACTCATACAAACAATCACACATAACCACAATCAGAATATAATAGTACAGCGGAAGTCTTTTAAACATAATGAACTGAGAATCTATTGATAACTTTAAATAAAATATCAAATTATCCAAATCCAAACAAATAACTATAATATCATTACATCTCTTTAATCCAATCGAAAATACTAAAAATAAATAAAAACCCAATCAAAGGTACACGCAGAAAGGGCACTCGCATGAAGCGTCATGCTCGTCCTCTCATGCTTACACATCCAGAGCAGCTACACCTCCATACGTCGGAGCGTTCATGTAGTCATCCACCGTGTAACCTGCATCAGCATCTAAAACCAATGTATATACAAAGGGTGAGCTCACAACACAGCTCAGTAAGACAATCAGACAGTTTCACAATATTATGCATGAGTAACAATCAATTTTATACTGTGGTCTGGTTTTAAGTTTGCAATGTGCTATAGAAAGGTTTGGTGGCCCCCGTACCTCTATACACGAGTGTGTGGCACCTCATGGATCACACCCTCATTGGCCCACATGCACCAATCATGGAATAGAGATAGAGCTAAGATACCCCCGTACCTCCCCTGATGCTCTACCCATACCAGTACCTAAGCCCCTACTGGCCAGGGCTCGCAAACTGGGCTCGCAACTAACCAATCCTATATGTCATCAATGTATGCTCTATCCCAGCACAGCCGTCTACGACATAGAGATAGAGCTAAGGCATTCCCACACCTCCCCTGATGCCCTATCCGCAACTAACCCACTAGGATAGAAACAATACGCTGGTAGACCCTATCCCAACATAACTCCCTACGGCATAGAGATAGAGCTAAAGCATTGTGGACAAGCCAGCGTCGACCTCGGAGACCACAATGCCACATAACCATGGCCAGGCCAGCATCAACATCGGAGACCACCGTACCACGACCTTCCCCTGATGCCCCACCCGTATCAAGCATGTTAAAACAGAATACTATAAAAAGTGCTAGTGTGAGGAGCGATCCCAGGCCCATGCCCCACTCCACACACTAACGAAAACAATCACATGCTTAACAATCACATCCTAACAATGCATGAACAGTAATAATAACTGAAATTAAAAGATGGCATGTGAATATGCACAAACATCACATCATATATAATCAGGTGATTAACATCGACTTACTGTCCATTAATTATTAGGTTTAGGTCAGATTCCCTTACCTGACGCTTGTTCGATAACTTGCTCCACGTCGCAAGGTCCAAACAATATGTCACAAAGTCCTACAATATCATTAGGGTCTCATTAGAATATATTGTTTAAGGTTTCATGTTGGTCGGAAACCAACACGGTTACAAAACACCCTCACAGAGCTGACCGGTGGCATGTACCGGTCGCAGCTCTGTGGGGAAGACTGGCGACCGGTATGGTCAGCCGGTCCCCACAGACCAGCCTCCCGAGGGATACCGGTGGCAACATACCGGTCACACTATGTGCAACCGGTATAGTCGACCGGTATGTCTCTGAAAGACCATACATGGGTTTTCGACTGCCGTCGATCATCCTCCATGGATTTCCAAGGTTTCTCCTATCCATTCTAAGTCTAATCATTGAGTTAGAGTTATCCCCAACTCATTCGAGTCTCATTTCGATGAATATCATCTCGAAACTCGAATCTAGGGTTTGACGGCAACTTAGGGTTTATTGGTCAAAATAGGGTTTTAGATCAATATCTACTTTGCATGGTATTGATCCACCCACACAACTAACATAGGATAAGAAGATTGATTCGAACACTTACCATTGACTGGCGTAGCGTGAGCTTCGTCGAACGGTAATGGTGGCACCTTCTTCTTCTTCCTAGCTCCTTCTCCTTTCCAACCTCTTTCTCTTCTCTAGGGTTTGTGAGAGACAATGAAAAGGATTTGAGGAGGCTTAAGGGTGTATTTATAGGCTAGATTTAGGGTTTAGTAACCCTACTAGGATTAGGAAACTTCTAGGATTCAAAATCAGGAAAATGGGACCCGCAGAGACCAATTTCTAGATTCCCGCACTTAGCTGTGCAAGCCATACCGATCGACCGGTACCAAGACTGGTACCATCGACCGGTCAACATAAAATGATGACTATTGGTCGTCTTTGGTCCGATTTCATACCTGTTTGTCATCCCCTCGTCCCGTCTGGCCCGGTGATGATCGGAAGACCTGTCACGACACAAAACCAAGGTTTAGACCGGGTTTACGGAGTACGGGTCTTACAAATCCCCCACCCTTAAAAGAAATTTCATCCCCAAAATTTGCATGTAGGTTTCACAACTCCCCCACCCTTAAAAGGAATTTTGGCCTCGAAATTTGAACATACCTTGATCATTGAAAAGGTTAGGGTACTCCTTCCTCATCGCGCTCTCTTCTTCCCAAGTAATTTCCTCCACATTTTGGCTTCTCCAATGCACCTTCACATAATGGATATCCTTGGTTCGAAGTTGCTGAACTTTCCAACTTGAGAGCATCACAGGCACCACTTCGAATGTTAAGTCTTCAGTCAAGTCTGGGGGATCAGCGGTCAAGATGTGCGATGGATCTCTGACATACTTCTTCAGTAATGATACATGGAACACATTATGAACACTGGACATAGATGGTGGTAGAGCCGTTTGATATGCTACATTACCACGTCGGGTCAATATCTCTTATGGTCCCACATACCTGGGGCAAAGCTTCCCCTTCTTACCAAACCGTTTCAGACCTCGCACCGGTGACACCTTCAAGAATACTTTGTCACCCACTGCAAACTCCAGATCTCGACGTCGATTATCCGCATAGTGCTTCTGTCGAACTTGAGCTGTCTTTACTCTCTCCTTGATTTGATCAATCACTCGGCAAGTTTCTTCAACAAACTCCGATCCTACAATTCTTCTTTCCCCCCACTTCATTCCATAACAGAGGTGTACGACACTTCTTCCCATAGAGTGCTTCGTATGGGGCCATCTGAATTGTAGCCTGATAACTGTTGTTGTAAGCGAACTCGATAAGTGATAGCTTCTCATCCCAAGCTCCCTTGAAATCTATTGCACAAGCTCGGAGCATATCTTCCAAAATTTGAATAGTTCGCTCCATTGTCCGTCCGTCCGAGGGTGAAAAGTCGGGCTGAACTTCAACTTCGTTCCCATAGCTTTCTATAATCCTTCCCGAACTTTGATGTAAAACGGGGATCTCCGTCGGATACTATACTCTCGGAACGCCATGAAGTCCGACTATATTATCAACATATAACTTGGCCGTTTCTCCATGGTATACCGAGAGTCCGACCGCAATAAATTGAACTGTCTTGGTGAGTCGATCCACTATAACCCAAACTGCATCCACTGACCTTGGTGTCAAAGGTAAGCCAGTGACGAAATCCATAGTAATATAATCCCACTTCCACGCAGGTTCTGATAATGGCTGTAGTAAACCTGTGGGTCTCTGCCTTTCTTCTTTAACTTGTTGATAATTCAGACACTGAAACACGAAACGAGCTATATCATCCTTCATACCCCTCTACCAATATAGTCTTCTTAGATCATGGTACATTTTGGTACTTCCTGGATGTACCGAATATGGAGTGTAATGAGCTTCAGTCATAACTCGGTCTCTGGTATCACAGTCTTCGCTCTCAGGTATACATAATCGTCCACGATACCTGAGTACCTTGTCTGAATCCAAGGTAAAGTCAGGATTACTTGCACCCTTCTCTAAGTCTTCTTGCACTGTCTTGAGATGAGGATCCTGTAGGATTGCTACCTTGACTTCATCAACTAGATCCGGCGAGATCTTCAAAGCTGCGAACATTATAGTGAACTTATGAATTAAGCCTTGCTCAACTGGATCTTCTGCAGTCTCTATAATATACTCTTCATCACCTTTGATTGAACTTGAAGCTGTGGCACAAAATGCAGCATTTGTACTTGGTCCAGCCTCAGGTTTCGATGCCCACTTTCTGCTTAAGGCGTCAGCCACAACATTTGCTTTACCCAGATGGTACTGGATGTCACAATCATAATCTTTTAATAACTCCAGCCATCTCCTCTGTCTCATATTCAGATCCTTCTGAGTGAAAAGATAAGTTAAGCTCTTGTGATCTGACTTGATCAGAAACTTCTCACTGTACAAGTAGTGTCTCCAAGTCTTGATTCCATGAATAACCGCTGCTAGCTCCAAATCATGCGTAGGATAGTTCTTCTCATGCTCCTTTAGCTGTCTTGATGCGTAAGCAATCACCTGTTCTCCTTGCATCAATACACACCCAATACCCAACCCTGAAGCATCCGTATATAAAGTAAACGGTACGCTTGGTTCTGGGATGGTCAAAATAGGTGCAGAGACTAGTCTTGACTTCAAAGTCTGAAAGCACTTCTCACACTCATCTGTCCATTTGAATTTCTCTCCCTTCTTGGTCAATCAGGTGAGTGGGACAGCGATCCTGGAGTAATCTTCCATGAATCTTCTTTAATAACCAGCCAACCCAAGGAAACTACGAATTTCCGCAACAGATTTTGGTGCTTCCCATCCTACTATAGCAGCTATCTTACTTGGATCAACCTTGATACCATCTTCAGATACAACATGGCCCAAGAAAGCCACTTCCTTCAGCCAAAACTCACACTTCTTGAACTTAGCATAAAACTTCTCCTGTCTCAGCCGTTGTAGGGCTGCCCTCAAATGTGCTGTATGAGTCTCCATGTCCTTAGAGTAGATCAATATGTCATCGATGAATACGATGACCGAAGTGTCCAACATATCGTGAAACACTCGGTTCATCAGTTCCATAAACGATGTTGGAGCATTGGTCAACCTGAAAGACATAACTAGGAACTCATAATGCCCATACCTTGTCCTGAAAGCAGTCTTCGGAATATCTCCGGCCTTGATCTTCAATTGGTGATACCCTGATCGGAGATCGATCTTTGAGAAAACCTTTGCACCCTGTAACTGGTCAAACAAGTCATCGATCCTAGGCAAAGGATACCGATTCTTGATCGTCAACTTGTTCAGTTCACGGTAGTCGATACATAACCTTACACTTCCATCCTTCTTCTTGACGAATAATACAGGTGCTCCCCAAGGCGATATACTAGGTCGTATGAAGCCCTTATCCAACAATTCTTGTAACTGGGTCTTCAACTCCTTTAACTCGGTCGGGGCCATTCTGTATGGTGCTTTGGACACCGGCGCTGAACCTGGCATAAGATCTATTACAAATTCTGTAGCCCTGTCCGACGGTAAGCCTGGAAGCTCCTCTGGAAATACATCTGGGAACTCCCGAACCACATCTATATCTTCCATCTTGAGTGACTCTGCCGTGAGATCGACTACAGATACTAGATACCCCCTCCCCCTTTCTCTAAGCATCGCTTGGCTTTTAGGGCAGAGAGAATCAGCTTCCGCTTCCTAGATAGCTTGATCCCAGCGAAACTATACTCCCTTCCCTCTTTGTCAATAAGCACAAGCTTCCTTTCACCACATAAAAGGACGGTCGAATGATGGCCTAGCCAATCCATTCCCAAAATGACATCAAAGTCGGCCATCTCGAGTAGTACTAGGTTTGCTTCTAAGTCTCGGTCCTCAATACATACCGTACATGGTCCATAATATTCGGTCAAAGCCACTTCGACTCCTAGTGGAGAGCGAACTATCAAGCTTGGGTTCAGATGCTTGATTGGTAACTCCATTCGCTTCCCAAAAGAAATCGAAACAAAGAAGTGCGTGGCCCCAGAGTCAAATAATACTCTGGCGGGTATACCAGCTACATTTACAATTCCTGGAATTTTCTATCATCCCTTAGTTCTATATGCGCATACACACAATGAAAAAGATAAGCCAAATAGTAAGGGATAGAGTCATACCAGTGACCACATCCGGTGATGCAGCTGCTTCTTCAGTGGTGACCGCATAAACTCTTCCTTGCTGGGGCGGTTGCTTTTTCGGTAGAGTGCAGGTCCTTGCAATATGACCCACCTGCTGGCAGTTGAAACACTTGATATTTGGGTTGTATCCGGCATTCTGTGGCACAGGTGGTGCCGCATTGTTCCTTGCAGGCACTGTAGCGGTCTGAGCCCTGTATGGACGGAATGGTCTAGTATTATCGCCACCCGAACTCTCACTAGCAGGTCTCTTCACTCCCCTGTTCTGAGCAAAGAAGCTGTCCCTCTGACTGGACTCTATCACCCTCGCAACCTGCACAGCCTCATTGAACAACCAGAATGGTGTGAGTGAACCGTCATTGAACCAACGGTTCACACCAGGATCTCGAATAGACCGTGTCCACTCATACAAACCATCACACATATCCACAATCAGAATATAATAGTACAGCGGAAGTCTTTTAAACATAATGAACTGAGAATCTATTAATAACTTTAAATAAAATATCAAATTATCCAAATCCAAACAAATAACTATAATATCATTACATCTCTTTAATCCAATCAAAAATACTAAAAATAAATAAAAACCCAATCAAAGGTACACGGAGAAAGGGCACTCGCATGAAGCGTCATGCTCGTCCTCTCCTGCTTCCACATCTAGAGCAGCTACACCTCCATACGCCGGAGCGTTCATGTAGTCATCCACCGTGTAACCTGCATCAGCATCTAAAAACAATGTATATACAAAGGGTGAGCTCACAACACAGTTCAGTAACACAATCAGACAGTTTCACAATATTATGCATGAGTAACAATCAATTTTATGCTGTGGTTTGGTTTTAAGTTTGCAATGTGCTATAAAAAGGTTTGGTGGCCCCCGCACCTCTATACACCAGTGTGTGGCACCTCATGGATCACACCCCCATTGGCCCACATGCACCCATCATGGAATATAGATAGAGCTAAGATACCCCCGTACCTCCCCTGATGCTCTACCCATACCAGTACCTAAGCCCCTACTGGCCAGGGCTCGCAAACTGGGCTCGCAACTAACCAACCCTATATGTCATCAATGTATGCTCTATCCCAGCACAGCCGTCTACGACATTGAGATAGAGCTAAGGAATTCCCACACCTCCCCTGATGCCCTATCCGCAATTAACCCATTAGGATAGAAACAATGCGCAGGTAGACCCTATCCCAACATAACTCCCTACGGCATAGAGATAGAGCTAAAGCATCGTGGACAAGCCAGCGTCGACCTTGGAGACCACAATGCCACATAACCATGGCCAGGCCAGCATCAACATCGGAGACCACCGTACCACGACCTTCCCCTGATGCCCCACCCGTACCAAACATGTTAAAACAGAATATTACAAAAAGTGCTAGTGTGAGGAGCGATCCCAGGCCCATGCCCCACTCCACACACTAACAAAAACAATCACATGCTTAACAATCACATCCTAACAATGCATGAACAGTAATAATAACTGAAATTAAAAGATGGCATGTGAATATGCACAAACATCACATCATATATAATCAGGTGATTAACGTCGACTTACTGTCCATTAATTATTAGGTTTAGGTCAGATTCCCTTACCTGACGCTCGTTCGATAACTTGCTCCACATCGCAAGGTCCAAACGATATGTCACAAAGTCCTACAATATCATTAGGGTCTCATTAGAATATATTATTTAGGATTTCATGTTGGTCGGAAACCAACATGGTTACAAAACACCCTCACAGAGCTGACCGGTGGCATGTACCGGTCGCAGCTCTGTGGGGAAGACTGGCGACCGGTATGGTCAGCCGGTCCCCACAGACCAGCCTCCCGAGGGATACCGGTGGCAACATACCGGTCGCACTATGTGCAACCGGTATAGTCGACCGGTATGTCTCCGGAAGACCATACATGGGTTTTCGACTGCCGTCGATCATCCTCCTTGGATTTCCAAGGTTTCACCTATCCATTCTAAGTCTAATCATTGAGTTAGAGTTATCCCCAACTCATTCGAGTCTCGTTTTGATGAATATCATCTCGAAACTCGAATCTAGGGTTTGACGGCAACTTAGGGTTTATTGGCCAAAATAGGGTTTTAGATCAATACCTACTTTGCATGGTATTGATCCACGCACACAACTAACATAGGATAAGAATATTGATTCGAACACTTACCGTTGACTGGCGTAGCGTGAGTTTCGTCGAACGGTAATGGCGGCACCTTCTTCTTCTTCCTAGCTCCTTCTCCTTTCCAACCTCTTTCTCTTCTCTAGGGTTTGTGAGAGACAATGGAAAGGATTTGAGGAGGCTTAAGGGTGTATTTATAGGCTAGATTTAGGGTTTAGTAACCCTACTAGGATTAGGAAACTTCTAGGATTCAAAATCAGGAAAATGGGAGCTGCAGAGACCAATTTTCAGATTCCCGCACTTAGTTGCGCAAGCCATACCGGTCGACCGGTACCATCGACCGGTCAACATAAAATGATGACTATTGGTCGTCTTTGGTCCGATTTCATACCTGTTTGTCATCCGCTCGTCCCATCTGTCCCGGTGATGATCAAAAGACCTATCACGACACAAAACCAAGGTTTAGACCGGGTTTACGGAGTACGGGTCTTACAAGAGGCTCCTCCCAAAAGTAATGTTTCACCTCCCACAAGAATTTCTTCTTTTGATGGTAGTTCAAGTTCGGAGGAATAATACCACTAACCAGATAGTTCACTAAATCAGCATACCAAGGAACAACAACAACCATAAGAAACTGCTCGTCTGGGAAGCTTTCATTGATTGACACATCTTCGGCTTTTGATTGAATCTTCAGCCTGGATAAGTGATCAGCTACCACATTCTCCATTCCCTTCTTATCTCGAATCTCTACATCAAACTCTTGAAGTAACAGTACCCACCGAATCAGCCTTGGCTTCGCATCTTTTTTAGTCAATAAGTACTTGATTGCCGCATGGTCTGTGTAAACAATCACCTTGGACCCTACAGGATATGATCGAAACTTATCAAATGCAAACACAACAGTAAGAAATTCTTTTTCAGTAGTTGCATAATTTATTTGAGCATCATTCATAAGTCTGCTAGCATAATAAATAACATGCAACTTCCCATTTTTTTTCTTTGGCCTAAAACAACACCCAATGCAAAATCGCTTGGATTACACATCAGCTTAAACGGTAAACTCCAATCTAGTGCAGCCATGATTGGTGCAAACACCAACTCCTGCTTCAACCTGTTAAAAAAATTCAAACAATCAGTATCAAAATCAAATGCAACATCTTTATTCAATAGGTTACATAGAGATTTTGAAATTTTAGAAAAATCCTTGACAAAACACCGATAAAACCCTACGTGAGCAAGAAAACTCCTGACTCCTTTCACATTCATATGTGGTGGTAATTTCTCTATAACCTCAATATTTGCTCGATCCACCTCAATAACCCTTGCTGAGATCTTATGACCTAACATAATGCCTTCCTGCACCATGAAATGACATTTTTTTCCATTTTAAGACCAAGTATGTCTCCTCACAATGCTACATGACTTTAGACAAGTTAGCTAAACAACTGTCAAAAGAAGTTCCAAACACAGAAAAATCATCCATGAAAACCTCCATGATCTTTTCAATAAAATCAGAAAAAATAGCCATCATGCAAAGTTGAAATGTGGCAGGTGCATTACATAAACCAAAAGACACCCTCCGAAATGCAAAAGTACCATAAGGACAAGTGAAAGTGGTTTTTTCTTGGTCTTCCGGGGCTATATGAATTTGATTATATCTCGAATAACCATCTAGAAAATAATAATATTCTTACCCAGCAAGTCTTTCAAGAATACGATCAACAAATGACAAAGAAAAATGATCCTTACGGGTAGTGTCACACCCCAATTGTGCACCAACCAGAATGGTGTGATGAACTGTCAATAAACCAACGGTTCAACCAGGATCTTGTATAGGCTATCCCCATTTTTGTTAAACCAAAACACATTTCACATTAATCAGAGATAATAAAGTAAATAGCGGAAGACTTACAGATAATGAACTGAGATCTAGTCATGATAAATAATTAATATTTCATTTATCTCCAAGTAACCAAAACATAATTTAATACATATTACAAATATCCAAATACAAAAATTAAACACTAAGCGTTTCCATAGCTGAAACGCTAGCTTGACGAGTCATATTCGTCCTCCACAGCTTGCTCATCATAGCCGCCACCTATCCATATATTGGTGTGTCGACATAATCTTCAATTGTAATACCTGCAACATCAGAAACTAAAAGAATTACACGTGCAAGGGTCAGCTCTCCAACTTGAGCTCATTGAGTAAACAAAACAATGAAACAAACATATGCATGCATTCAATTCATATCTTTGGTCTGGTTCATAAGTTTACAATGTGCAATAGAAAGGATAGGTGGCCACCGCACCTCTATACACTAATGTGTGGAACCAACCAATGGATCAAACACCATTGCCACCCCCACATGTACTCACCATGGAATAAAGATAGAGCTAAAGTGCTTAGGACCACACTGCATCACACTTCCCCTGATGCTCTACCCATACCAATACGTAAGCCCCTATTGGAGAGGACTTGCAAACTGGGCTCGCAACTAACCAATCCTAATGTCAAACAGTGCATCCAAGGCCTCACCCCAGCATCCCTCAATACGTCCATAGAGATAAAGCTAAGGCCCCCTGGTAGAGTCAGAGACTACACGGTCCGAGACCACCTTCCCTGATGCCCTACGACGTAATAGTTCTGCTAAGGTAATGGTGATACGATGATGTCAGTGGGCAAGACTTGAGTAGAGATAGAGCTAAAGTGTCCGGATCAAACACCGCATAACGCTTCTCCTTATGCCCCACTCGCATCAAGTACACTAACCACACACAAACATTCACATGCCCATTCCTAGCATCATCATCATCATCATGGTATAAATAAATAGAATTAGACATGCATGAACAATAATAACAGGAATAGTGGATGACATGTGATATGTACATTACAATCATACAACCATAGAATCATTCATGATATGGGATTCAATAAACAAAAACAGTTTATTATTAGCCAATTAGTTTAGGTCTTGTTCCCTCACCTTTGATTGAGCGTAAATCCTCGTTCAAGCTTTATGAATCACTTTCAAATCACTAGAAAGACCTAACAAGTCGATAAATTTTAATTAGAATTAATCCCATATGTTTAGAATAACAGTAGCTGAGGGGTCGCAGGTAGGGTAGCACCTACGGTAGCAGTTTCTGCAACCACAGGGGTAGGGTCGCAGGGTAGGGTCGCACCTAGGATAGCAGTTTCTGCGACCCTAGGGTGTAGGGTCGGACATGGGGTTGAATACCAATCGACCCTACGTGCGACCACACCCTCCCTGGGACTTCCCGAGGGCATGTGATCGATCATGTGGTCTTGTAGGTCCATTCTAAGATTGTTCTATGGCTCGTAACTATGATTTTTATATACTTTTCATTGCCTATGATGATTACTTCCATAGATTCCTTTGGAACTTGTCCATGGATGGATGATTTGGGTTTCTCTTAATCCTAACTTCCTCATAATCTATTCTAGGCTCTTACTTTATGAAGGGAATTAGGTTCATACCTGAGGTTGGCTGAGATTCAGAGGTTTCTCTAAACTTCCTCCTCTTCCTTAGTATTTTCTTCAATTTTCCTTCTCTTCTTCTTTTCCTTCTCTTTTTCTTTCTCTCACTTTCAATTAGGGTTCTAAAAGGAGTGAAAGAGGCTAAGGGACATCCTATTTATAGAGAAAAACCCTCCAAAATAAGTCCCATCGAGTTTAGGAAAGACCCCCTTGGAATTAGAAAAGTTTCCTAATTTACGGTTTCTGTCTATCATCGTAGGGTCGGACGTAGGGTCGTAGGATCCGTCGACCCTACACCTCTTAGTCATGCGACCCTATGACTAAAAAGTCATGGGTTGGACTTCTGTTGAGGTGGGGTCGACCCTACCTATTTAGGCATGCGACCTTACCCTCATTTTGACTGTTTTTGAGTTAAATTTCATATTGGGTCTTGGGTTTCTTCACGCACTTGGTCCACTTGGCTCGACCATGATATGTAGACTGGTCACGACATGAAATATAAGGTTAGACTGGGTTCATGGCGTGCGGGTCTTACAACTCCACCACCCTTAAAAGAAATTTCGTCCTCGAAATTTGAACGTATGGATCTTATAACTCCCCCATCCTTAAAATAAATTTTGTCCTCAAAATTTGAATTTAGGTGAGAATTCTATTTTGCATTGCATCTTCTTCTTTCCATGCAATCTTCTCCACGTCTTGTCTTTGCCAGATTATCTTCATATAATAATTATCCCAGTTTTTGAGATGTTGTACCTTCCAACTAGTGAACTTGGTTGGTACCACTTCAATAGTTAAATCTTCTATCTACTTCAGTGGATTAGTGGTCAATACCTTTAATATGGATCTCCAATGTACTTCTTCAATAGAGACACGTGAAATACGTCATGCACACTAAACACGGACAGCGGTAATGCTAATTGATATGCAACTTTTCTATATCTCTCCAAAATTTATACGGCCAACACATATATAGGATACCACCCTTCTTGCTGAACTGCTTTAAACCATACATAAGTGATACCTATATGAATACTTTGTCACTTATGGCAAACTCAAGGTCTTGGCATCTCTTCAATCCTAAGCTGCCTTGGCCCTTTTTCTTTGATCTGGCCAGTTCCCACAATGGTTTGGTCTCAGGCTGTTGGACCACTCCTTGAGGCCTTGGCTGGAAACCTGGAGGATTGAAAGGTTTTGAGTTGCCACCTTGATTGCCTTGGTCTCTCCAGAAAAAATTAAGATGATTCCTCCAGCCTAGGTTGTAGGATTGTGAGTAAGGATTGTTCAACTGTTGATGGTGTTTCTACTGTCTATTCATATTTGACATGAACTGTGCCTGTTCAACCTACAAACACTCAGAACTAATATGTGTACCTCCGCACCATTTATAACTCAAAGCAGGGTTAAGGTTAGTAACAGAATTCACATTACCCAACTTACCAAATATTTTCACCCAGTTATCAACTTTTGCATTTATCATGTTAATGCCATCAATCTCATACATACCTGAAGCTTTCTTTGGTAGACCTTGTTCATTGGACCACTGATAATTATTAGAAGCCATCTCTTCCAACAACTCATATGCTGCCTCGGTTGACTAACCCATCAAAGCTCCTCCTGCAGCTACATCTATGGTGATTCTAACTAAATGTGTCAAACCATTATAAAAAATTACACAATGAACCATTCAGGAAGGCCATGGTGTGGACACCGTCTCTGTAATTCCTTAAATCTTTCCCAAGCCTCATATAATGGCTTACCATCATGTTGCACAAAAGTAGTGATATCATTTCTAAGTTTGGCAGATTTACCTGGTGGAAAGTACTTATTGAGGAATGCTTGGGATAATGCAATCCAGGTGGTAAATGAGTTGGGTGGCTTGGAATTCAACCATCCTTTAGCCTTGTCTTTCAAAGAGAAGGGAAATAGTCATAATCTAAATGCATCTTCACTTACCCCATTCAGTTTAATTGTATCACAGATCTCCAAGAAGTTGGCCAAATGTGCGTTGGGATCTTCATATATATCTCCCCCAAACTGCTCTTGCTGCACCATCTGAATGAGACTAGGTTTGATCTCAAAGTTGTCAGCATTGACTGCAGGTCTAGTTATGCTAGTTTGGTTGCCATTGGTGCTTGGCATGGCATAGTCCCGTAGCAACCTCTGATTCTGATTGTTCTGATTTTCTGCCATGGCTATTGCTCGTTTCTGCTTAAACCTCTGCTTTTTCTTAATGCCCGTAAAGTCCATTCTATCTCAAGATCAAATGATTCAATTAGCTCATGGGTACGTGGCATGCACTATGGCAATCTACAGCAGTTAACCAGAAAAAAAATAAAAAAAAAATTCTGGCTAAATAATAAATTGAACGCAATTGGATTAAAATTTACCAACAAATTTGCACAACAACCTTATTAAACTAGAAACACTATGAACAATAAAATAAAATAAAATAAAATAATACAATCCAAATTAATAAAGGGAATCGTTTGTTTTGATATTGAAAGCACCGCTCCCCAGCAACGGCCCCAATTTGCTTGTTGTCGAATCCGTAAGTGTACGGGCCGTGCAAATAAAATAATGATAAGTCGAGTAACATTTCCACAGAAAAAATGTTCAATTACCAAACCTAATTAATTCTCTCTATTATTTAGACAACTGAATTACCAAGATTAATAATTAATAAGCAGAATATGAAACCAAAGATAGAATTCAGATTTCCTCAATTAAATTATGCTTAACCAAACCAGACTTATTGAATAAATTTCTGTTGATGTAATGATGAATTTCTTAACATATTCAGTTATCTCTTTCAAGAATAACAAATTATGCCCGTATTAATCCTTCATCTACTTTCATGTTTGCAGGATTCTAATACAAACTCATTACGTTCATTAGAATTAAAACAAAGATCACAATGGTGAGCCCTTATTTCTAACAAAATACTCAACCAATGATTGATATTTTATGAACTAATATCAATCTTCCGCTTTCGCTCCTTCAATTGATACCTTGAGATATGCAATTAGTGATCAATTAATCACATGTAATTTTTCAAAATATCAGATTGCATAAAACATAATTATTCAAAAGTTAAGGATTTAATCAACACAATTTCAATGAATCCATCCTAATCCTAGAATAAGAAATCTAGCAATTCATCATTGACAATTCTAAAACATAAATAAAGAGATCACAGAGAAAAGGGAAGAACTAGTAGTGGGAATAGATGAAGCTTGAATCCAGGATTTCTCTCTCGTCCTCTAGCTCCATCCCTCTTGAACTCTCCACCTCCAATGTGCCTTGTAGCCCCTTCTATGAACAACTCCTCTTGCTCTCTGTATATTTCTTTTCTTCTTCTTCTTAATTTATAAGCTTACAGTCCCATAAAATCAGTCTTTTACAATCTTGCAACTTACCCAATTTGTTGGAGAATGCTTCCAAATCATTTAGGAATGTAACACCAAGCTTTGAGCTGTCTTGACACCTCTTATTTAGTCCTTATCCATTTCAAAAACCTACCAAATAATAAAAAATAACTGAGAATTAAATAAATTAATAAAATACTTAAAACATTAATTAAATTAAACTAAATGTCCAAGAAAAATTACAAAATTAAACTAAATATGATCACGAATGTGCTAATTAATTTCACGTATCATTTATATCTCTGTCACATATGCTTGAGTTACCAAATTTGTTAACTTTCCACGCTTAATGTTTTATGCTTGGATTAATAGATGTATGTGTAGAATGCTTATGCCAAACTTGATTTTTGAATGCATATTCCCGTAAGTGATGTATCCCCATTTAAGCATTCAATTTGTAATAGATGTATGTTAGGATGCACACTTCGAGCGATATGACTGGCTAAGGGACTCCAAAGAGTCCACCCATTGTGGACCCATTTAGAATGAGCCCACCCAACCCTAGGATTGGATCTAAGAGTGTGGGAAATCATTGTATCAAAAATATATTAATGAAAATATATGATTGGGTAGATGTATGCATAGGATTGGTGGCCCAACGGACGGCCCACCTGGGTATCCCAAATGTGGGATGCGAGTGAGATTTAGTAGACCTCGATGTATGGGGAACTAAGGCATTTGGCCTTTCCTGAGAGTTGACCATGGGTGTCCATGGATCGTCAATCCATAAGAACTATGTTTGACCTAATTCTTGAGGGACAGAGGTCTCGAGGGATACATAGGCTGCGGGGGAGTTTGGTCACTCCACGCTCGATCAAATTGAGGTAAGTTCCATGTATTATGGGATTACCTCAGCGAGGGGATTTCCCTGTGGAAGGGAATACCTCTACACCGAGATGTTCCACCATTGTGGGAGGATCTCATCCTTCGAATGTGTTCCAATATTTTGGGAGTATCATTTTCACACACACTCAAATTGAGGTAAGTTCCATATTGTATGGGATTACCTCATCGCAGGGGGCTCCTTATGGTAGGAGTGCCTCTACACCCTGAGATGGGTTCCATTGTTGTGGGGAACATATTTTTGCTTGATGTGTTTCAATATTTTGGGAGCATCATTTTCACACACACACTCAAATTGAGGTAAGTTCCATGTATTATGGGATTACCTCAGCAAGGTAATTTTCCTTTGGAAGGGAATACCTCTATACTGAGATGGATCCTACTGTTGTGGGGACATCTCTCACCATCGGATGTGTTCCATGATTATGAGAGCATCCATCGCTTGGGATGCATTCTAATATTTTAGGAGCGTCCCTCTTCTTGCACACACCTGGTATGTACACACCCGTCCGAACTACGTTTGGCCTGATTCCCATTGCACAGGGATATGTAAGATTTCCCCAGACCTCGATCATATATTGTATATCATTTTTTCCTTTCTTTAGATGTATGATTAGGCCATTCATTAAATTCTTTAATCCATTTTATGATTATTTTCTTGTCTAATTTGTTTAATTTCAGTTTATGCCATGCATAGTTAGTAAAGAATTATAGATCAAATTAGGATTTTCCCTTGTATCTTGTAGTTTAATTAGATAGCCCCAAGCATTCATAAACTATAAAAAATGATAGGATTTAGGGAGACCGGTTCAACTGGGCAAGTTGGGTGCCTAACACTTTCCCAACTCGTAATTTGATACTTACCCGCCTTTAGTAAGATGAGATAGCCATTCCATTTGTGTGAGTCTTTAGTGTCCCTCCATTGAGGGACATCATTTATAGGTCCTAGAACTTATCTAGGTAGCGACTCTAGTCTTCTTACCCTCCACTGGCATGAGTAAATGGGATCTAAAGGTGAGAACTTTTCAGATCCCAGTTTGAGCGTAATGAGTGTAGACAACTTTAACTACATATAAATTCAAATTTAAAAATGAGGATAACAAATTTTCAAATAATTTTCCTGGTCCTCACATAGGGTTATCTGAATGAATTAAATAATGGATAATGACTGTAGAATGAACATAGGATGAATCCCATTGTCGAGCCAAAGGAGCAGATCGAGGCCCAAGCCTGAATCATGACCTGAAGGTTGTGTGGTTGCATTACTGGTTGACCACAGTGCGACTAGTGAGTCAACCATAGACTCTTGGGAAGTACCCAGGGTTTGTACGGTCACTTGTGTAGTCGACAATATATGTGATCACATAGTCGACCACACAATGTGTGGCCGACATATACTGTGTAAGACCCGTATCGAACTAACCGGTCTTACCACCTTGTACCAGGTCTACCTATCTGTAGCTTTCCCCGCCCCCCTTTGTCGGGTGGTGCTTGTCTGGGGGATGTGCCACCAGAAATCGGGCTTGAAGCTCTCGCCTTACCAACGAGCCGATAGCTGATGGCTGTTGGTCACGACTACTACCAAAAAGGTCCAATGAAGATTCATATTTCACATGGAGGAGTGTGTATCTTTATGTTGGGTGTTCTTCTGTCGTGCGACCCGGCGGCCTATGTGCGACCTGACGCCTCTTATTTGTTTAGGGCGGGCGGCGTGAACTCTGATTCGATCCGGGTATTCAATCCCGCCGTTGAGATGCTCAGTTGACTCCTTAACCTTGATAGGAAGATGGCTTATTCCAAAATTCGTGCATAAGGGTAAGGAACTTTGGATGAACTAATGCGAATGGGTGTAAACCTCGCTGCTCGGAAACACCCAATGCTAACCACACTGAGAGACACGAAAGCGCAGGTAACTCCAGTTGGCGAAGTGGAGTTAAGCATCCCTAGCGGTATGAAAAGAGAGGTCGTGATGATATCATCTATGTCCGTACCGCTCCTCGTGGAGTAGATCTCGCATCCAACCAAGCCTTTGACCAGGGAATGGGAGAATTCCCACTGCCGCTGGCAGGCCAGCCGGGCCGTGAGCGCGGTGGGAATGGGCTTCCCAAAAAGCCAGCTGGGGCCGGGGTCAGCATAGAATGAAAGGGACGTCCCTAATGTTGTGTTGGCAAAGCCAGGTTGTGGGCGAAGAAAAGAGAACGTGGGGACTCGGGTCGGGGCACAGAATAACTAAGAGAGCCATTCCATTTATGGCGAGACAAAATGGGTGGGCACGAGCGGTCTAGTGTCCGAGCCGATTGGTCAGACGATGACTACTTCACTTATTAGATTAGTATTAGCCGTCTACCCCAGAATGGAATGAAATGGGATGGAATAGAAAGAACGCGAAGCTCTAGTGCTATAGGGTCGGTTTTTTTGGGGGGGATAAGAAGGTGAAGAAGAAAGCTTATGTCGAGCCAAGTGGACCAAGTGCGTGAAGAAACCACAAGACCAGGTATGAAATTTAACTAAAAAATACTCAAATATGAGTGTGTGGTCACATGCCTAAACAGGTATGACCGACCCCACCTCAAAAGAGTCCAACCCATGACTATTGGGTCTTGGGGTTGGATGTTTTAGAAAAGGTAGGGTCGACGGATTCTGCGACCCGACCTGCGACCCTACAAACCCAGTCAGAACCGAAAATTAGGAAACCTTCCTAATTCGAGTGGGGTCTTTCCTAAACTGACCAAGGCTTATTATAGAGGGTTTTCCTCTATAAATAGGACGTCCCTTAGCCTCTTTCATCCTTTTAGAACCCTAATTGAAAGTGAGAGAAAGAGAAGAGAAGGAAGAGAAGGAAAATTGAAGAAGAAGACCAAGGAGGAGGAAGTTCAGAGAAAACTCAAAATCTCAGCAAACCTAAGGTATGAACCTAATTCCCTACATGAATTGAGAACCTAGAATAGTTTATGAAGAAGGTAGGAATAGGAGAAACCCAAATCATCCATTCATAGACAAATTCTAAGAGAATCCATGGAGGAAATCATTATGGAAGATGGATAATGTGTAAAAGTTATAGTTTTGAGCCATAGAACAATCATAGGAAGGACTATGAAGATAAGCAAAAGGATTCAAACATGAAAGAATGGACTTAACAGTAAAAGGTCGACCTTGACACATGTGGTCGCACGTAGGGTCGCATGATATCCGACCCTACGAGACCCACATGTTCGACCACATGCCCTTGGGAAGTTTCAGGGAGGGTGTGGTCGCATGTAAGGTCGAAGTATGTTCGACCCACCTGCGACCCTATACCCTAGGGTCACAGAAACTGAGACCGCAGGTGCTACCCTACCTATGACCCTACACCCTGGGGTCGTAGAAACTGAAACCCCAGGTGCTACCCTACCTGTGACCCTACACCCTGTGGTCGCAGAAACTGAGACCCCAGGTGCTACCCCACCTGCGACCCCTTAGCTTCTGTTAGTTTAAACATATTAGAATTAATTCTAATTAAAATCTATCAACTTGTTAGGTCTTTCAAGTGATTTAAAAGTGAATTATAAAGCTTGAACGAGGATCTACTAGCAATCAAAGGTGTGGGAACAAAACCTAAACTAATTGGCTAATAATAAACTATTTTTGTTTATTGAGTCCAATACCATGAATGATTATATGTTTGTATGCGTGTATTGCGTATTTCACATGTCATCCAATATTCCTGCTATTAACGTTCATGCATATTTAATTTTGTTTATTTGTAACCTGATGATGATGATGATGTTAGGAATAGGCATGTGATTGTTTATGTGTGGTTAGTGTACTTGATGCGAGTGGGGCATCAGGGGGAGGACGTGACATTGTGGTTCATCCTAGTCACCAGACTCTAGCTCTATCTCTACTCAAGTCTTGTCCACTAACATCGTCATATCGCCATTACCTTAGTAGAAATATTACGTCGTAAGGCATCAAGGGAGGTGGTCTCGGACCGTATAGTCTCTGACTCTGTTGGGGGGCCTTAGCTCTATCTTTATGGATGTATTGAGGGATGCTGGGGTGAGGCCTTGGATACACTGTTTGACATTAGGATTGGTTAGTTGCGAGCCCAGTTTGCAAGCCCTAGTCAATAGGGGCTTATGTGTTGGTATGGGTAGGGCTTCAGGGGAAGTGTGATGCGGTGCGGTCCTAAGCACTTTAGCTCTATCCCTATTACATGGTGGGGTGGATGTGGACGAAAATGGTGTTTGATCCATTAGGTGGGCTTACACACCTGTGTATAGAGGTGCGACGGCCACCAAACTTTTCTATTGCACATTGCAAAGTTATGAGCTAGATCAAAGATATGAATTGAATGCATGCATATATTTGTTGCATTGTTTTATTTGCTCACTGAGCCATGGTGTGTGCACACCCTTTCGACGTCGAATATTTTTATTTGATGATGCAGGTACCACAGTAGAAGATTATATGAATGCTACGATGTACGGACATGTTGCGGCGACGGATGCAGAAGTTATGATGGAGTCGCATGATTCGTCATGCGAGTGCAACTCATGCGTCTTCGATTAGATTTATAGTTGGATTATTTAGAACATGTAATTGATTAATTTATTTTATTTTATATTTTTATTTGGAGATAATTGGATAATTTATTTACTTTATCACCGCACGACTCTCAGTTCATTTAATATTAAAGACTTATGCTATTGTGTATTTATTTTGATTATGGTTGTGGATGTGTATGGTTTAAGCAAACGGACACAGTCTATTCGAGATCCTGGTTGAACCATTGGTTTATTGACGGTTCATCACATCATTCTGGTTGGTGCACAATTGGGGTGTGACAACTTGGTATCAGAACTCTCAGACCCTGTCTATTAAACCAGTATACTTCCACAAAAGTTCGTGAACTGAGTTAGGATAAAATTTAAAAGCTATAATAATAACACACTATAAGCACCTGTGTTGTATGAGACAAAAATTAAGAAAAAGAATAATACATTTATAAAAGGAGAAACAAGTTTCATATACACATCAAATAAAAAGCAACATATATACATATCCCAATCAGAGTACGGTCCACAATCCGGACAGTTACTCTGTAATACAAGAAAAAACAAAAAGAAAATATACATCATGGAGCTGGAGGTGTTGGAGGAGGAGGTGCCTCACGATCCCAGTCATAGTCATCAGCATATACTCTTGTCAGCCGGGCTACCTGAGTCTGGGTCACCTGGAGACTAGCTGTCAGATCGGCCATCCGCTAGTCAGACGCAAGCTGGGTATCTAGAAGCTCTCCTACTCTCCAATCAGTCGTGCGCTGGGCCTCCCTAATCTCACGTCGCAATCCCATCACGTCATCAGATGGTGGGTGTGAAGGACCAGCTGTGTGTGAATGAACCCGAGATGGCCCAGCTCCAGTGGAATGCAGTGGTGATGGAGGAGGTATGGCATCTACATCCATATACATATGGTCATCATTCTCAGCATCATCCCCATGGACTCCTGCTGCTATTGCTACTGCTGTTGTTGCTGCCGCCTCAGCGTCTGCTATCTCTACCCAGGTACGGGGACGCACCAGAGCGTTCCTCTCATCGTCATTGACCTGCGCATCTTGCATCCCCATCCTGCAGATGGCCTCCCAATCCAGGTCAGAAGAGAAAATATGTCACACCTCAATTCTGGTTGAACCAGAAGTGTGAGTGAACCATCACTGAACCAACGGTTCACACCAGGATCTCAATAAGACCGTGTCCACTCATACAAACCATTGCACAATAACCACAATCAGAATATAATAAATACAGTGGAAGTCTTAAATAAAATGAACTGAGTAATCTATTGATAAATTAAAATAAAATATTCAATTATTCAAATTTCCAAAACTCAAATAAATATCTTTACATCACTGTATTTCCAACCGAAAATAAATAGAATAAATTAAAATCAAATCCTAAAGGTACACTCAGAAAGGGCACTTGCATGAAGCGTCATGCTCGTCCTTTCCTGCTTGCACGTCCATAGCAGCCACACCTCCATACACTGGAGCGTCCACGTAATCCTCCACTGTATAACCTGCATCAACATCTAAAAACATGTATATATACAAGGGTGAGCTCACAACTTAGCTCAGTAAGACAATCAAACAATGCAACAAACATATGCATGAGTAACATTCACATTATGGTCTGATTTTAAGTTTGCAATGTGCTACAGAAAGGATTGGTGGCCACCGCACCTCTATACATGAGTGTGTGAAGTCGCCCAATGGATCAAACACCACTGTCATCCCACATGCACCCTATCATGGAATAGAGATAGAGATAAGGCATCCGGATCAAACACAGCCAACACCTCCCCTGATACTCTACCCATACCAACACATAAGCCCCTATTGGCAAGGGCTTGCAAACTGGGCTCACAACTAACCAATCCTACATGTCATCACGATAGGCCCTGTCCCAGCGTAGCTCCCTACGGCATAGAGATAGAGCAGAGTCTAGTGGCCAGGCCGGAGACCACAGTGCCACTCCCTCCCCCTGATACCCTACTCCCACCAAGCATGCTAAGACAGAACGATACGAAAGGTGCTAGTGTGAGGAATGATCCCAGACCTCCAGTCCTTCCCATTCCACACACCAACAAAACAATCGCATGCCTAATAGTCACAACCTAGCATAGCAAGTATGCATGAATAATAATAATAACTGAAAATAAAGGATGACATGCGAGAATGCACAAACATCAATCCACAGAACCATAATTATTAACAACGGTTTACTGTTATTAAATTATTAGGGTTTAGGTCTGATTCCCTTACCTGACGCTTGTTTGATCGTTCGCTCCACGTCACAAGGTCCAAACGTGCTATCACAAGGTCTTATACAATATTAGGGTTTAGTTAGAATAGGTTTACGTTGGTCGGAAAACCAACAATGACAAAACACATCTCACAGAGCTAACCAGTCACAGTACCGGTCACAGCACTGTGGGGAAACCTTCAATCGATATGGTCGATCGGTCCCCACAGACCAGTCCCCGAGAGGTACCAGTCGCATATGGTGCGACCGGTATGGTCGACCTGTATGTCTCTGGAAGACCATACGTCCGGTTTCTCGACTTCCATCGATCACCCCCTATTGATCCTAGGGTTTCTCCTACACGTTCTAGGTCTGAGCATTGAGTTAGAGTTGTTTCCAACTCCATTCAAGTCCTAGTTTCAATGGTCTCAACCTAGAACTTGAATCTAGGGTTTATCGACTAAATTAGGGTTTGTCGGCAAAACAGGGTTTAGATCAATACCTCGCTTTGCATGGTATTGATCCAACTACAATTAACCATTCTAGATTACTTATGGTAGAGGAAGGTTTGAGCACTTACCATTGACTTGCGATAACTTGTTATTCATCGAACGGCAATGGCGGCTCTTCCCTTTCCTTCCTAGCTTCTTCTCCTTCTTCAGCCTCTTTCTCATTTTTAGGGTTTGTGAGGATCATGGAAGAGGTTTTAGGAGATTTAGAGGGGTTTATATAGGCTAGGTTTAGGTTTAGGAAGCCTCCTAGCATTAGGAAAGTCCTTCGGTTTGAAATTTGGAAAGTGGGACCCGTAGAGACCCTTTTCTGGATCTCAGTGGTCTGCTGCGCAGGCTATACCGGTCGACCGGTACCAAGACCGGTACCATCGACCGGTATGAATTAATTCATACTTAACTTGGCCCGTTTCGTACCTGTTTGTCATCCGCTCGTCCCGTCTGGCCCGATGATGATTGGAAGACCTGTTACGACATGAATTCAAGGTTTAGATCGGGTTCATGGAGTGTGGGTCTTACAACTCCCCACCCTTAAAAGAAATTTCATCCCCGAAATTTGCATGTAGGTTTCACAACTCCCCCACCCTTAAAATAAATTTTGGCCTCAAAATTTAAACGTACCTTGGTCGTCGAAAAGGTTAGAGTATTCCTTTCTCATTGCGTTCTCTTCCTCCCAAGTAATTTCTTCCACATCTTGGCTTTTCCAATGCAGTTTCACATAGTGGATATCTTTGCTTCGAAGATGTTGTACTTTTTGACTTGTGAGCATCACAGGTACAACTTCAAATGTCAAGTCCTCTATCAAGTCTGGTGGGTCTGCTGTCAGGATGTGCGATGGATCTTTGACATACTTCTTCAATAAAGATACATGAAACACATCATGAACGCTTGACATAGATGGTGGTAGAGCCAGTTGATATGCCACATTACCACGTCTGGTCAAAATCTCGTATGGTCCCACATACCTGGGGCATAGCTTTCCCTTCTTACCAAACCGTTTCAGACCTCACACAGCTGATATCTTCAAGAATACTTTATCACCCACTGCAAACTCCAGATCTCGACGTCGATTATCTGCATGGTGCTTTTGTCAAACTTGAGCTGTCTTCACTCCTTCCTTGATTTGATCAATCACTCGACAAGTTTCTTCGACAAACTCCGGTCCTAAAATTCTTCTCTCTCCCACCTCATTCCATAACAGAGGTGTACGATATTTCTTCCCATAGAGTGCTTCATATGGAGCCATCTGGATCGTAGCCTGGTAACTGTTGTTATAAGCAAACTCGATGAGTGATAGCTTCTCGTCCTAAGCTCCTTTGAAATCTAGAGCACAATGTTCTGAGCATATCTTCTAAGATTTGAATAGTTCTTTCTGACTGCCCGTTTGTCTGAGGATGAAAATCTATGCTAAACTTCAACTTGGTTCCCATGGCTTTCTGTAATCCTTTCCAGAACTTTGATGTAAAATGGGGATCTCTGTCAGATACTATACTTTCTGGGACGCCGTAAAGTCTAACTATATTATCCACATATAACTTGGCCAGCTTCTCCATGGTATACTGAGGTCTAGTGATGAATCGGGCGGTCTTGATAAGTCGATCGACTATAACCCATACTGCATCCACTGACCTTGGTGTCAAGGGTAGGCCAGTGACGAAATCCATTGTGATACAATCCCACTTCCATGCTGGCTCTGATAGTGGTTGTAGCAAACCTGGGGGTCTCTGCCTTTCAGCTTTAACTTGCTGGCAATTCAGACATTGGAATACGAACCGAGCTACATCCGCTTTCATACCCCTCCACTAATTTAATCTTCTTAAATCATGGTACATCTTGGTGCTTCCTGGATGTACCAAATATGGGGTGTAATGAGCTTCTGTCATAACTCGATCTCTGATATTTGAGTTCTCACTCTTAGGTATACATAATCGTCCATGATACCTGAGTACCTTGTTTGAATCCAAGGTAAACTCAGGATTGCTTTTACCCTTCTCTAGATCTTCTTGTACAGTCTTGAGGTGTGGATCCTGTAGGTTTTCTACTTTGACCTCATCTATTATATCCAATGAGATTTTCAAGGCTGCGAACATCAACGTGAACTTATAAATTAAGCCATGTTCCATTGGATCTCTTGCAGTTTCTAATATACACTCTTCATCATTCTTTATTGAGCTTGAGGCTGCAGTACACAATGCAGCGTTCGTACTAGGTCCTGCCTCAGGTTTTAATGCCCACTTTCTGCTTAAGGCATCGGCAACAACATTTTCCTTACCCGGATGGTACTGGATGTCACAATCATAATCTTTTAATAATTCCAGCCATCTCCTCTGTCTCATATTCAGGTCCTTCTGAGTGAAAAGGTAAGTTAAGCTCTTTTGATCTGATTTAATCTAAAACTTTTCACCGTAAAGGTAGTGTCTCCAAGTCTTAATAGCGTGAATAACTGCTGCTAATTCCAGATCATGCGTAGGATAGTTCTTATCATGCTCTTTCAACTGTCTTGATGCGTAGGCAATCACCTGTTCTCGTTGAATCAACACACATCCAAGACCTAATCCTGAGGCATCCGTATATAAGGTGAATGGCAAGCCTGGTGCTGGGATGGTCAAGATAGGTGAAGAGACTAGTCTTGACTTCAAGGTCAAAAAGTACTTTTTACACTCATCCGTCCATATGAACTTTTCCCCTTTCTTGGTTAGTCTGGTAAGTGAAACGACGATCTTTGAGTAGTCTTTCACGAATCTTCTATAGTAACCAGCCAATCCAAGGAAACTACGAATCTCTGCAACTGATTTTGGTGCATCCCATCCTACTATAGCTGCGATCTTGCTTGGATCTACCTTGATACCGTCTGCAGATACTACGTGACCCAAGAAAGCCACTTCTTTCAGCCAAAATTCACATTTCTTGTACTTAGCGTAAAGCTTCTCTCTTCTCAACCATTGTAGGGCGGCTCTCAAATGTGTCGCATGAGTCTCCCTGTCTTGCGAGTAGACCAATATGTCGTCAATGAATATGATGACCAAAGTGTCCAACATGTCATGAAACACTCGGTTCATCAGTTCCATGAACGACGCTGGAGCGTTAGTCAATCTGAATGACATTACAAGGAACTCATAATGTCCATACCTTGTCCTGAAGGCAGTCTTCGAAATATCTACGGCCTTGATCTTCAATTAGTGATACCCTGATCTAAGATCAATCTTCGAGAAAACCTTTGCACCCTACAACGGATCGAACAGATCATCAATCTTATGCAAAGGATATCGGTTCTTGATGGTTAACTTGTTCAGCTCTCGGTAGTCGATACATAGCCATATGCTACCATCCTTCTTCTTGACGAACAATACAGGTGCTCCCCATGGCGATATGTTTGGTCGTATGAAGCCCTTATCTAGTAGTTCTTGTAATTGGGTCTTCAACTCCTTTAATTCAGTAGGGGCCATCCTGTATGGTGCCTTAGACATCGGCGCTGACCTTGGCATAAGGTCTATCACGAACTTTGTAGCCCTGTCTGGAGGTAGACCTGGTAGATCTTCTAGAAATACATCTAAAAACTTTCGTACCACGTCTAGATCTTCCATCTTTGGCACCTCAGCAGTTATGTCGACCACAGACACTAAATACCCCACTCCTCCCTTCTCTAAGCATCTCTTAGTTTTTAGGGTAGAGAGAATCAGCTTTCGCTTCCTAGGTAACTTGGTCCCAGTGAAGCTAAACTCTTTCCCTTTCTCATCTTTAAGCACAAGTTTCCTTTCACCACATAATAAGCTAGCCGAATGATGGCCTAGCCAATCCACTCCCAAGATGACGTCAAAGTCTGCCATCTCGAGTTGAACCAGATTTGCTTCTAGGTTTTGGCCCTCAATACTAACTGTACACGGCCCATAGTATTCATTCAACACCACTTCGACTCCCAACGGAGAGCGAACTATCAAGCTTGTGTTCAAACACTTGACAGGCAATTCCATTCGCTTTCCAAAAGAAATGGAAACGAAGGAGTGCATGGCCCCAGAGTCAAAGAGTACTCTGGCAGGTATACCAGCTATATTTACAGTCCCTGAAATTTAATTATCCCTTAGTTCTACATGCTCAAACACAACAAATAGTAAGTCAAGTAGGAAGGGATAGAATCATACCAGTAACCACATCAAGTGATGCGGCTACCTCCTCAATGGAGACTGTAAATATCTTTCCTTGCTGTGGAAGTTGCTTCTTGGGTAGAGTACAGGTCTTTGCATAATGACCCAATTGTAGACAGTTGAAACATTTAACATTTGGGTTCTGTCCAGTGAACTATGATGGTGGTGGTGCAGTAGTGTTCCTTGCAGGCACCACGGCAGACTGAGCCCTGTATGGGCGAAATGGTCTAGTATTGCCTCCACCTGAAGTCTCAGTAGAAGGCCTCTTTAGTCCCCTGTTCTGAGCAAAGAAACTGTCTCTTTGGCTAGATTCAATTACCCTGGCAATCTGCACAGCCTCATTATAAATCTTCTTCTCCAAACCCAGGACGTGCTCTCGGATACTTCCTCGTAATCCCATGGTGAACCTACGGGTCTTGGTTTCTTCTTCTTGCATGCTTGTCGGAGCAAAGAAGAACAGCTCTTCATATCTCTGCTGATATGCATCAACAGTCGACTGGGGTTGTTGCAGGTTGAGGAATTCCTTCTCCGTTTGATCTCTAAAGCACTTCGGAAAGTATTTATCGAAGAAAGCTCCCTTAAATATCTTCCATGTGATTTGAGTGTGTTTTGCCTCCAAATATGTTCGGGTGGAATTCCACCAGGCATTTGCATCTTCCTTGAGCATGTGCGTAGCAAACAACACCTTCTCATCCTCTGTACAAGTTATCAAATGGAAGTTTTTCTCTATCTCAGCAACCCACTGTGCAGGCCACAATGGTTTTCCTGGCTTCCCTATGAAGGTAGGGGTTTTAGCTTCAAGAACCTATCCACCGCTCGGCTTAGGTCATTCTACCCCTGTGTATTGGTTCCATACCATAGTGGTGGGTACGGATAGACCCGTGATAAGCAGACGATGATGGAAATTGGTGTGGTGGTTGTAGATTCTGTCCTTGGCCCATCGGCCCAAAGCTACCATCCATTGGCAGTGTGGTGTCATTTCTTCCAGACTCAGGTGTACCTTCTATAGGAATATATCCTGGTGGCCTGAACATCTTCAGCATCTCGTTCAGGAACACCTTCTGTTGAGCTTGCATCTGATAAACTAAGTTTGTTACAATTGCCTCCGAGTTAGTGTGGGGAGGGCCTGGCAAATTTGTTGGTGCTATGGGGATCTGCCCTTCTCCACCTTCAGAGTTCAAGTTTTGCTCATCAACAATTCCTATTTCCACTTTGTCCTCGTCTTGGCATACCCTGGAGTGGTGATGCCTTCGTGAGCCTTTACAACCGTCTCCGTCTACCATCTCAGATGAGTTTTCCTGCTTGGATCTGAGAAGAAGACATAACACATAAGGTACAATCGAATAGTCATAATAATGTTAGTCCTTAACATGTGCAAGACGAAAATCGTAACGGAAAGTTAAATTGGAAATTTTTAAAATTTTTCTCAAAATTTTCTGGGCTTCCATTAGTTGTCCGGTCGCAACATACCCATCGCGGCACTGTGTATGGTAGTGCGACCGGTATGTCCAGGCGGATAAAATTTCTCGGATTCCTGAAAGGTACCGATCGATGTACCGGTCACTACCCTATAGGGTATGGCGCGACCGGTATAGTCGACTGGTCAGGATTTCTCTCCTGACCGAGAGGTACCGGTTGACATACCCTGGGGGGTACCGGTTGACCGGTATGGGCAAAACCGTCGACCGGTATGCCCAGAATGGCTTTAAAATCGCGAAAAAGTGAGAATTTTCTCACTTTCTTTTCTTCTTCCTCTCCGGTGGCGATTCCTCTTTGGCTTGCTGAGTTGCTATAGTCCGACCGGTGATCTTAGAAGCCATTTTCTTCCGATCAAGACCTAGAACATCGCCTCCAAGTAAGTTCTTTCCTTCCATTCATTACTTTTATATCGTTTCTCTATGGTTCCAAGCCCAAAATTTTGGTTTTTCTTAGTTTAGGAAATTATAACCGTAGGAACTCTTTTCCTTCGGCTTAGAATAGATTAGGGACCTCTATGAGCAAAAGCCCTCAACCAATTTGAGGTTCTACCGAAAGGTTTTTACAAAAATCAATTTTTTTTCAATTTTTTAACCTAGGTTTTGGTAAAAAAATCGATTTTTTCTGAAAATCCTAAATTTCTTGTTTGATTGATGTATGTTTGGTTTTCATGAAGTGTTTGGGGGTTACGTAAGTCCTCCTCCCAGGTTTTGGGTGAGTTCGAGGCTTTTGCTTAATTTACTGTCGTTATGTTGTCGAAATTTCAAAAATTTCTAACCCATTTCTCTTTGTTTGTCTTTGTTTGTAGTTTAAAATGTCTCAATGTAGAGGTGCGGGTAAACGTTCCTTTGGTCTTGGCATGCACTGCCCGCATCTGCCTGTTCCACAACTCGATGAGCGGTGGTTTCGTTCTGAGGTAGCGCAAGCCCGTTTTCCCTAGTTCAAGGAGAAAAATATTGAGTCGGGGCGACGGGTGAACCTAGAGCAGCTGCAGTGGTTTGACGTTGAGGTAGCTTTTGATAGACTTGGGTGGTTGCCCGTTATCACCTATACGGTGACTACCCGTCCCAACCTTGTTAAACACATTTATGCGAACCTGGAGATAGAGAGAGATGTCAATGACTTCAGTCAATGCAGGGAACTCCACCTTACCAGTCTCGTCAAGGGTGTTCCCATCTCCTTCAACACTTACCAGCTCACCGATCTCCTAGGGATTCCCAATGATGGGGACTTGGTCTACTGTGCCCCTAAGATGATGGGGACTTGGTCTACTGTGCCCCTAAGATGAAGGCCTCTCTCTTGGCATGGTTTATATATAACAGGGTAACTGTCCAGCTTGTGGACTGTACCCTGTAGCACAATCTATTTTCACTCTTTGGATGTTTATGTTTATTTTCACTCTTGATACAGTTTTTCTTTTCCATTTAATAGAAGTTTATGATTTTTCTCACCTGTCATTAAGGTTCCTATCTAGAGCATGACTGTTTATTAATTCTACCTTTAGTATAGTATATTATGCTCTTTCAAATTTAGTTTCAGACATCAAACAAGTGCTTAAGGTGTATTTTTATTAAAACTTTTAATTTTTTTTCCTATCTCAGTTCATCGACTCAGTTAAGTGCAATATGGTCTGTTGGACAGAGCATAAGAGCTCTGATACCAAGTTGTCACACCCCAATTCTAGCTGAACCAGAAGTGTGAGTGAACAGCCACTGAACCAACAGTTCACACCAGGATCTCAATATGACCGTGTCCACTCATACAAACCATTGCACATAACCACAATCAGAATATAATAAATACAACGGAAGTCTTAAATAAAATGAACTGAGTAATCTATTGATAAATTTAAATAAAATATTCAATTATTCAAATTCCCAAAACTTAAATAAATATCTTTACATCACTGTATTTCCTACCGAAAATAAATAGAATAAATTAAAATCAAATCCTAAAGGTACTCGCATGAAGCGTCATGCTCGTCCTCTCCTGCTTGCACGTCCATAGCAGCCACGCCTCCATACACTGGAGCATCTACATAATCCTCCACTGTATAACCTACATCAACATCTAAAAACATGTATATATACAAGGATGAGCTCACAACTTAGCTTAGTAAGACAATCAAACAATGCAACAAACATATGCATGAGTAACATTCACATTATTGTCTGGTTTTAAGTTTGTAATGTGTTATTGAAAGGATTGGCGGCCACCGCACCTCTATACATGAGTGTGTGAAGCCGCCCAATGGATCAAACACCACTGCCGTCCCACATGCACCCTATCATGGAATAGAGATAGAGCTAAGGCATCCGGATCAAACACCGCCAACACCTCCCCTGATACTCTACCCATACCAATACGTAAGCCCCTATTGGAGAGGGCTTGCAAACTGGACTTGCAACTAACCAATCCTACATGTCATCATAGTAGGCCCTGTCCCAGCGTAGCTCCCTACGGCATAGAGATAGAGATAGAGCTAGAGTCTAGTGGTCAGATCGGAGACCACAGTGCCACTCCCTCCCCCTGATACCCTACTCGCACCAAATATGCTAAGACAGAACGATACGAAAGGTGCTAGTGTGAGGAATGATCCCAGACCTCCAGTCCTTCCCATTCCACACACACCAACGAAAACAATCACATGCCTAACAGTTACAACCTAGCATAGCAAGTATGGATGAACAATAATAATAACTGAAAGTAAAGGATGACATGCGAGAATTCACAAACATCAGTCCACAGAACCATAATTATTAACAATGGTTTATTGTTATTAAATTATTAGGGTTTAGGTCCGATTCCCTTACCTGACGCTTGTTTGATCGTTCGCTCTGTATCACAAGGTCCAAACATGCTATCACAAGGTCCTATACAATATTAGGGTTTAGTTAGAATATGTTTATGTTGGTTGAAAAACCATCAATGACAAAACACATCTCACAGAGCTGACCGGTCACAGTATCGATCGTAGCACTGTGGGGAAACCTGCGGCCAATATGGTCGACCGGTCCCCACAGACCAGTCCCCGAGAGGTACCGATCGCAGTACCAGTCGCATATGGTGCGACCGGTATGGTCGATCGGTATGTCTCCGGAAGACCGTATGTCTGGTTTCTCGACATTCGTCGGTCACCCCCTATTGATCCTGGGGTTTCTCCTACACATTCTAGGTCTGAGCATTTAGTTAGAGTTGTTTCGAACTCCATTCAAGTCCTAGTTTCGATGGTCTCAACCTAGAACTTGATTATATGGTTTATCGACTAAATTAGGGTTTGTCGGCAAAACAGGGTTTAGATCAATACCTCGCTTTGCATGGTATTGGTCCAACAACAATTAGACTTATGGTAGGGGAAGGTTTGAGCACTTACCATTGACTTGCGGTAACTTATTATTCGTCGAATGGCGATGGCGGCTCTTCCCTCTCCTTCCTAGCTTCTTCTCCTTCTTTAGCCTCTTTCTCCTTTCTAGGGTTTGTGAGGATCATGGAAGAGGTTTTAGGAGGTTTAGAGGGGTTTATATAGGCTAGGTTTAGGTTTAGGAAGCCTCCTAGCATTAGGAAAGTCCTTCGATTTGAAATTTAGAAAGTGGGACCTGCAGAGACCCGTTTCTGGATCTTAGTGGTCTACTGCGCAGGCTATACCGGTCGACCGATACCATTGACCGGTATGAATTAATTCATACTTAACTTGGTTTGTTTCGTACCTGTTTGTCATCCGCCCGTCCCGTCTGGTCCGGTGATGATTGGAAGACCTGTTACGACATGAATTCAAGGTTTAGATCGGATTCATAGAGTGCGGGTCTTACAAAGTATCCTCATGAATCCTCTCATCCAATAAGTCGACGTGTAGGCGTGTGAGCAGAATAGTGATCAGACGTCCGGAGGGTAAGCTGCCTATCTGATTGGGCAGCGTAGCACAGATCATCATCCGGATAATAATGTATAGAAGGCAGACCGGCTGGCTAGTGCAAATGTAATACAAGACATACTGGGTCAACTGAGAAATTCTATCATAATGGCCACTCTGGGGAATCAGGTTGTGCTGAATGATCTTGCACTACACCCGAGGCTCTGGTCGTAGATTGATTGCCTTCATCTCCCAGCGATCACCTCTAAGAAGCTGGCTATCAATCTCAGCACGCATCATCAAGGATAGGAATTGGGGTTCCTTAGGAACATAGTACACCAAGGGGCCGTCATTTGATATGCCCAGGAGATCAGCCAACTACTGGCAGTTAAAGGAAACTTCCACCCCTTTCACATAGCTGATCATCCTGAGCTCCCTACCCCTGTCTGTATCATTGCGATCACCCATTACCTGGAGGTTGCAATAGAACTGCTTCACCAAAGCAGGACGGGTACAAGCCTCATATGTGATCACGGGAAGCCAACCCATGTCACCGAAGGCACCCTCTACGTTAAACAAGGCTAGACTAGCCAAGTTTACACACGACCCCCTTCCACTTTCTTATGCTCATAACGAGCATATTGAGCCTCTGCCTCGTTAGAGCGAAAACGAATGGGATCATGAGCTCTGGGAACCTTAGTACGAGCCATGCTATCTGCAAAGATACAGAGAAATAAACAAGATATTAGATATGGTGAAAAACTCAAAATTTTGGCATTATAACGGTATGATTTGGTCAAAAGCCTCACTTCTCACCCAAACAGCTGGGTAGGAGGACTTACATATGTTCCAAACCACCCTGCAAAGCTCATACAGTTGGAAATTTAAACTTGGAAGATCGAATTTGAAGAAATTTCAACAAATTGGAAAAACCCCAAAAATTAGGTCAAAAATGAAAATTTTCAAGTTTCTCAAAAACCAGCTGATGAAACTCAAATTTTCTTGAGGGCTTTCTTCCATTGGGTGGCCAATAGCAAAAGCCCCCAATAAAAATTAAATTTTTACGGTTAAAAAAATTTTAATTTGAAGAAAACGATAAATGGAGAAAAACCTAGTTTTGAAAGCTTAAAAATGAGAAACAGTGGAGAGCATACCTGAAGGAAAGGAACGAAAGCCGTGAAACGAAGAAATAATCACCAAACACTACGGGTCGATACTGTAGCAACTCAGGGGAAGTGAGTTGAGTTGGAGGAAAGAAGAAAGAGTAAGAAATGACTCCAAAATCAGGTTTAAAAACCTAATTTTGGGTTGTGCGGTCACAGAATTCGACAAAATGTGCGACCCTACTACCAACCCTACCATCAACCCTAGGCTCTCGGTGATCTGACAGACATCGTGTGGTTAGACCTAGGGTCGGACATATACCAACCCTACGACCGACCCTAGGCTCTCGGTGAGCTGACAAGGTTTTGTGAGGTCGCATACCCTGGGGTCGAATATAGAGCGACCCTACCATCGACCCTACGATGGAAAATACAGTATTTTGTCTGAATAACTTGGAAATTGGAATTTTACATCGATTAGATGGATTTTAACATGGGAATGAAGTATATTATGATTGCCTCACATGTTCTATGATTTTTTCAGACATTACCACCACCAGAACAGGAAATGGTTGGGCGAAGAGTAACCAGACGGGGACGTAACCCAATTCCACCACCACCACCTATGGAGGAAACTAGCCATGAAATTCCTGAAGTACAAGAAAATCTGAATGTGGCACCGCCAGGAGATAATGGTCAGGCAAATCCTATAAACTTGCCAGCCCTACCTACAGATTTGGCTACAACAGATCCTCGGAAGGGTGCAAGCAAGTGCGCTCGGATGGCACGGCCGGCCTTGTTGAAGAAAGAAAGACTAGTTCGGGAGTAGCGAGCACCCAAAAGATATGGCTTGCTAGGACGGTCGAGCTGCTCTACGATCACTCTCTCTAATGAACCTCGCACAACAGCTGCAGCAAATACAGCAGGTGCAAGCCAATATGCAAGTTGTTATAGGAATGGTTTTTCCAGCTGCACATACTACACCTAGGCCAGCCGGACAAGCTAGTACAGTACCAGGGGGAAGCAACACGGTACCCAATGCACCTCAAATGTCAGTTATGCAAGCTCCAGTACAGAACCCTGAGGTAGCTCAATGCAGTTACCAGTATCAACCACCTATGTACAGGGCCTATGCTCAGTATCAGTTGGACCACTCACGACTGATCGAGTGCTTCCTGAAAATGAAACCTAAAGAATATAATGGCAAGCCAGCAGATCCTTTGTGGCCAGCCCATTGGATCGATGAAATAGAAAGGAATTTTATGATGATGACGGTTAATGAGGAAGAAAAGGTGTTGTGCGTCACATTTATGCTGAAGGGCGATGCACACCATTGGTAGAAGTCTACCTGGACATATCTATTAACCAAGCACGCCTAATTGACCTGGGCTATCTATAAAAAGACATTCTTTGAGAAATAATTTTTCAGAAGTTTCAGAGATGCTATGGAGAGAGAGTTCCTGAGTTATAGGGACAGATGACTGTGGATGCATACCAACAGCGTTATGAAGAGCTATTTTTCTTTGAACCCGCTAACATGCAAGAGGAAAATACTAAGACCCGAAGGTTCGTCATGGGACTTAGGGGAAGCATTTGTGAGCATGTTCTGGGACTAGAAAAGAAAGTTTACAATGAAGTAGTACAGATTGCTCGAGTTATAGAGTTGAGCCAGAAGGAGAGCTACTTTGCTCATAATAGAGGTATCAAGAGCCCAAATGAAAATTCTTATAAAGGAGGGACAAGGACATTCAAACCCTTCTGTACTCAAGGATTTAACGCTGCAGCCAAGACTACTACAATAGTCCAACCTCAACAAAAGCAAAATAATGAAGGAGGAAAATTCTATAACTGCAATCAAGTGGGACATTATTCCAGGGAATGTCCTAAGCCCAGGAAGCAGCTACAGCAAGGAAAGGTTTATGCAGTTACATCTGAGGATGCTGCCACATCGCCTGTTGTGGTCACAGGTATGACCTGAACCTTTCATTTTGTATTACCTTGTGTGAGCATGTAGACTAAATTAAAACAAATCACAGGTATCGTACCTATTAATGGCATACCCGCCAGAGTGCTCTTTGATTCTGGAGCTACTCATTCTATTATATCTGTGTTATTTGGAAAGAAGCTAAATCTACCCCTCAGATCTTTAGACTACAAATTGCTTGTACGATCATCAATGGAATTAGAAGTGGAACTAGAAAAAGGTTATGGACCATGTCTAGTTCTTATCGGCGAGAAGATTTTAGATGCAACCTTGATTCAACTTGTGATGACAGACTCTGACGTTATCTTGGGAATGGATTGGTTAGCTCAACATTCTGCAAACCTATTATGTGCAAAAAAGAAATTGACATTTAAAGACAAGGAAGGAACAGAGTTTAGTTTTGTGGGAACCAAACTTCCCCGTAAACGAAAACTCATCCTCTTTGCATTAAAGGCTAAAAAATGCCTCGAGAAAGGAGGAGTTGGGTATCTAGTATCCGTGGTCGATCTCACCAAGGAACCACCACGAATGGAGGATATTGATGTTGTGCGTGACTTTTCAGATGTATTTCCTGAGGAACTACCAGGACTACTACCCGATTGAGCTACAGAGTTCGTTATAGATCTGATACCCGGAGCTACGCCAGTATCTAAAGCACCCTATCGAATGGCTCCTACTGAACTGAAGGAACTAAAGGTACAGTTACAAGAATTATTGGACAAGGGTTATATCAGACTTAGCATATCACCATGGGGAAGTATTGTTTGTAAAGAAGAAGGACGGTAGCGTTCGATTGTGTATAGACTACCGAGAATTGAATAAGCTTACAATTAAGAATCAGTACCCATTGCCTTGGATCGATGACTTGTTCGATCAGTTGTAAGGTGCCAAGGTGTTCTCCAAGATTGATCTTCGATTAGGATACCATCAGTTGAAGATTAAGGAAGGTGATATTCCAAAGACAATATTTAGAACAAGATACGGACATTATGAATTTTTAGTCATGTCTTTTGGATTGACTAACGCCCCCTCAACTATTATGGAACTCATGAATCGGGTATTCCATGATATGTTGGATACGTCAGTCATTGTGTTTATTGATGATATATTGATTTACTCCAAGGACAAGGAAACTCATGTCATGAATCTAAAAGCCGCTCTGCAGCAACTAAGAAAAGGGAAGCTAAGTTTGAGATATGTCGGGCTATATGAGATTCTAGCTAAATGTGAAAAAGTGACTTATCAGTTAGCACTACCACCATCTATGTCAAGTGTGCATGATGTATTTCATATCTCATTATTGTAGAAGTACGTCAGAGATCCAACACATGTTTTGACAGCAGATCCACCAGATTTAATTGATGATTTGACATTCGAAGTAGCACCAACTGAAATTACCAGCCGAAAGGTTCAACGTCTACGCAACTGTGACATTTATTATGTTAAGATCACCTGGAGGAGCCGAGATATAGAAGAGATCACATGGGAAGAAGAGAATGTTATGCGGAAGCAATATTCTTACCTTTTCAACTCGGAAGGTATGTGCAAATTTTGAAGATGAAATTTCTAATAAGAGGGGGGGAGTTGTAAGACCCATATCAAATTAACCGGTCTTACCACCTTGTACCAGGTCTACCTATCATGGTTGAGCCAAGTGGACCAAGTGCATGAAGAAATCACAAGATCAGGTATGAAATTTAACTCAAAAATAGTTAAATATGAGTGTGTGGTAGCATGCCTAAACAGGTATGACCGATCCCACCTCAAAAGAGTCCAACCCATGACTTTTGGGTCATGGGGTCGGATGTTTTAGAAAAGGTAGGATCGACGGATTCTGTGACCCCACCTGCAACCCTACGAACCCAGTCAGAACCAGAAATTAGAAAACCTTCCTAATTCGAGTGGGGTCTTTCCTAAACTGACCAAGGCTTATTATGGAGCATTTTCCTCTATAAATAGGATGTCCCTTAGCCTCTTTCTTCCTTTTAGAACCCTAATTGAAAGTGAGAGAAAGAGAAGAGAAGGAAGAGAAGAAAAATTAAAGAAGAAGACCAAGGAAGAGGAAGTTCAGAGAAAACTCTGAATCTCAGCAAACCTAAGGTATGAACCTAATTCCCTACATGAATTGAGAGCCTAGAATAGTTTATGAAGAAGATAGGAATAGGAGAAACCCAAATCATCCATTCATGGACATATTCCAAGAGAAACCATGGAGAAAATCATTGTGGACGATGGATAGTGTGTAAAAATTATAGTTTTGAGCCACAGAACAATCATAGGAAGGACTATGAAGATAAACCAAAGGATTCAAATATGAAGGAATGGACTTAAGAGTAAAGGTCGACATAGAATATGTGTGGTCACACGTAGGGTCGAATGATATCCAACCCTACGAGACCATATGATCGATCACATGCCCTCGGGAAGTCCCAGGGAGGGTGTGGTCGCACGTAGGGTCAAATTGTATCCGACCCCACCTGCGACCCTAGGTGCTACCCTACCTGCAACCTTATAATTTTTGTTAGTCTAAATATAGTAGAATTAATTCTAATTAAAATCTATTGACTTATTAGGTCTTTCTAGTGATTTAAAAGTGATTCATAAAGCTTGAACGAGGATCTACGCTCAATCAAAGGTGAGGGAACAAGACCTAAACTAATTGGCTAATAATAAATTATTTTCGTTCATTGAGTCCAATATCATGAATGATTCTATGCTTGTATGATTGTAATGTGCATATCACATGTCATCCACTATTTCTGTTATTACTGTTCATGCATATTTAATTTCGTTTATTATAACATGATGATGATGATGATGCTAGGAATAGACATGTGAATGTATGTGTGTGGTTAATGTACTTGATACGAGTGGAGCATCAGGGGGAGGATGTGACACTGTGGTTCATCTTGGTCACCAGACTCTAGCTCTATCTCTACTCAAGTATTGTCCACTAACATCGTCCTATCGCCATTACATTAGCAGAACTATTACATCGTAGGGCATCAGGGGAGGTGGTCTCGGACCGTCTAGTCTCTGACTCTGTCGGGGGGCCTTAGCTCTATCTCTTTGGATGTATTGAGGGATGCTAGGGGTGAGGCCTTGGATACACTGTTAGACATTAGGATTGGTTAGTTGCTAGCCCAGTTTACAAGCCCTCGCCAATAGGGGCTTATGTATTGGTATGGGTAGGGCATCAGGGGAAGTGTGATGCGGTATGGTCCTAGGCACTTTAACTCTATCCCTATTCCATGGTGTGGTAGATGTGGAAGACAATGGTGTTTGATCCATTGGGTGGGCTTACACACCCATGTATAGAAGTGCGGTGGCCACCAAATCTTTCTATTGCACATTGCAAACTTATGAACCAGACCAAAGATATGAATTGAATGCATGCATATGTTTGTTGCATTGTTTTATTTGCTCACTGAACCATGATGTGTGCTCACCCTTTCGACGTTGAATATTTTTAGTTGATGATGCAGGTACCACAATAGAAGATTATATGAATGCTCCGATGTACGGACATGTTGTGGCGACGGATGCAGAAGTTATGATGGAGTCGCATGATTCGTCATGCGAGTGCAACTCATGCGTCTTCGATTAGATTTATAGTTGGATTATTCAGAGCATGTAATTGATTAATTTATTTTATTTTATGTTTTTGTTATTTGAAGATAATTGGATAATTTATTTACTTTATCACCGCTAGACTTTCAGTTCATTTAATATTAAAGACTTCCACTATCATGTATTTATTCTGATTATGGTTGTGGATGTGTATGGTTTAAGCAAACGTACATAGCCTATTCAAGATTCTAGTTGAACCATTGGTTTATTGACGGTTCATCACACCATTCTGGTTGGTGCAGAATTGGGGTGTGACATACTGAGACCACTGAGTCGACCATAGAGTTGACCAGTCAATGACAGGAAGCATATTTTGAAAACTAGACAAGGTTTTGACTACGGTAACTTGAGGAAATTAACTCCTAATTTAAAAACATTAATTGTTTTAGTTTCCAACTAGTTCAAAGTAATTTTCAAAGCTTAAAAGAAGAACAAACATCAAATCACAGGTGAGGGAACAAGACTTAAACTAAAAGGCTAATAACAAGCTACCCTTTTTATTCTATTTTTTGTTATCAAATATGATGTCATGCCTTGTATGATTGTTTGTGCATCTCATATGTCATCTAATATTTGTTATATATCTGCTCATGCATATTTATTTCTATTCCCTTATGATATGATGATGATGCTAGTAATAGGCATGTGCCTGTATGTGGTTGATGTGTTGGATTAGGTAGAGTATCAAGGGAAGAACATGATACTGTGGTCTTGGGCCTGACCACTAGACTCGAGTCCTATCTCTATTCCGTTCATCGCATTAACATCATCATATTGCCGTTACCTTAGTGGAACTAGTATGCATCAGGGGGAGGACACGGTACCATAGTTCATCCTGACCGCTAGACTCTCGCTCTATCTCTATGGGCATATTGAGGGATGCTGGGGTAAGGCCTTGGATACAAATTATGATGACATCTAGGATTGGTTAGTTACGAGCCCAATTTGTAAGCCCTCACCAGTAGGGGCATACGTATTGGTATGGGTAGGGCATCAGGAGAATGTTGGCAGTGTGTGACCTGGATACTTTACCTTTATCTCTATTCCATGGTGGGTGCATATAGGATGACAATGGTGTTTGATCCATTGGGTGGATTCACACACTCGGGTATAGAGGTGTGGTGGCCTCCAATCCTTTCTATAGAACAATAGTAAACTTAAACCAGACCAAAGATATGAATGTGACTGCATGCATATTGTCACGTATTGTTTTGTTCATGAATTATTTTGTTCGCTCACTAAGATCATGTTAGAGAGCTGACCCTCGCGTACGTTATTCTCTTAGTTTTTTATGTTACAAGTGTTATTGTCAAGATTATATTAGTGTGCTAACATATGGACACGTGGCGGCTAGGGACAAGCTATGGAGGACGAGCATGACTCATCATGCGAGTGTTCCCATCGAGTTATGCTTAATGTTCTATTTTTTGTATTTGACTTATGGGATTTGTAATAGTTATTTTTATTTATGTTTTGGTTACTTGGAGAGAATCGGTTTTGTATTTAATTATCACATTAGATACTCAGTTCATTATTAATAAAGACTTCCTCTATTTATTTTATTATCTCTGATTGTAATGTGGAATGTGTTTGGTTTAAATTGTTGGCATGATCTTATGAGATCCTGACATGAACCAGTTCATATGGCGGTTCATTCACACTTCTGGTTAGTCTAGAATTGGGGTGTGACACCTCTTGTATAGCATAAGTTGTGACAAGTGGAGATGATGCTGTGTGACAAGGAATATGAAGTGATATTCAATAGCTAAATATGAGATTAAAAGAGCTGGCAGTGGCAAGGTGGTAGCTTTATGGTAGAGATCCTCAGAATTTGTGTACACTCTGACAGTGAGTGTTGATTCATGCATGGCCATTCTCACCAAGCAATGAGATGCTTGTGGTGAGGGGAAGATTATTATATGACATATTAGTGCTCCTAAGTGGACTGTAGGTATGTAACAATTTGACTCCATGAGAGAAGTGTTTAGATCATCAATTGAACAAAGTGCAACTCTCTTTGTGATTTTTATATCTTATTGAGTCATCATTAGATGAGAGGATTTTGTTGTGTCAAGGGGAGAGCAAGTATGATGTGTCGAATGTATTATGGAGAGCCCATAGGATAGGAAAGATGCGGTGGGCACTCCTATGTGGCATTTTCCTTTGTACTTGTTGTCAAAGGGGAGAGAGTTTTATGTGAGCAATGAGTTGCCAATAATTCCAAAGGGAGTGATTGTTGGACTTGTGTTGTCATTGTTGGTAACTTGACAAATGTGGTAGGGTGAACGAGCATACGATCAAAGAAATAAGGAGAGAGGGTATCAATGCAGGAGAGAGAGTGTCAATGTAGTGACAGAGTATGGTAGTGGTGTTTGTGTAGTGGCAGAGATGAAGTAGCCTTGTGTACATGTTCTACAAACTCTATAGAGTGTTTGAGAATGTATGCAGTGAGTTGATTGGGTTTCTACACTGAATTGACTGAGCAAAAATAGTTTCGATAGTCAATAGCATTGTACATGTGCTCAGTGATGTTCTAAGAAGATCTAATGTAAGACCCGTATCGTACTAACCGGTCTTACCACCTTGTATTAGGTCTTCCTATCATGGTCGGGCCATATGGACCAAGTGCGTGAAGAAACCACAAGGCTAGGTATGAAATTGAACTCAAAATCATCTATTTAGGAGTGTGTGGCCACATACCTAAATAGGTGTGGTCGACCACACCTCAGATTAAAGCGACCACAGAAGTCTGGGACATGTGGTTGTAGTTTTTGACTGTGTGGTCGACAGGTTCTGCGACCACACCTGCGACCACAAGAACTCAGACAGACTCTGTGATTAGGAAACCTTCCTAATCCGAAGGGGGTTCTTTCCTAATCTAAGTAGGACTCTATATGAGGGATTTTCCTCTATATATAGGACGTCCCTTAGCCTCTTTCATCCTTTTAGAACTCAAACTGAAAGGGAGAGAAAGAGAAGAAGGGGAAGAGAAGGAGAATTGAAGAGGAAGACTAAGAGAAGAAAATTCAGAGAGAACTCTGAATCTTCAACAAGTATAAGGTATGAAACCATCCCCCACATTTGTTGAATACCTAGAATAGATCATAGAGGAGATAATGATTCAAAGTGAGACCCCAATCATCAAATCATGAACAAATTCTAAGAGATCCATGGAGGGAATCTATTAAGATGATGGATTGAGTAAAATATAAATTTTAAGCCATAGAACTATCATAGGAAGGATCATGATGATAAGCCAAGGAATCAAAACATTAAGGAATTGAGTTGGGAGTGAAAAATCGACCATAACATGTGTATTCATATGTGTGGTCGCATGATATGCGACCACACAAGACACACATAATCGACCACACACCCTCGAAAAATTCTAGGGAGGGTGTGGTCGCATGTGTGGTCGCATGATATGCGACCACACGAGACCCACATAACCGACCACACACCCTCGGGAAAGTTCCAGGGAGGGTGTGGTCGCATGTATGGTCACATGGTATGCGACCGCACATAGCAACCACACACCCCCGGAAAAGTTTCAGGGAGGGTGTGGTCGCATGTATGGTTGCATGATATGTGACCTCACATAGCGACCACACGCCTTCGGGGAAAATTCAGGGAGGGTGTGGTCGCATGTATGGTCGCATGATATGGCACCACACCTTGCGACCATACACCCTGTGGTCACAGAAACTGAGACCATAGGTGCAGCCACACCTGCGACCACTCAGCTTCTGGAAGTCTGAATTAATGGAAATAAATTTTAATTTAAAATCTATAAATTTATTAGGTTTTCAAGTGGTTTAAAAGTGATTTACAAAGCCTGGATGACGAACAACCATCGACCAAAGGTGAGGGAACAAGACCTAAATTAATTGGCTAATAATAAACTGTTTTACTTATTGAGTCCAATGCCATGAATGATTCTATGCTTGTGTGCTTGTAATGTGCATTTCACATGTCATCCAATATTCATGCTATTACTGCTCATGCATATTTAATTCTATTTATTTATAACATGATGATGATGATGATGTTAGGAATAGGTAAGTGAATGTATGCGTGTGGTTAGTGTGCTTGACACGAGTGGAGCATCAGGGGGAGGACGTGACACTGTGGTTCATCCTGGTCACCAGACTCTAGCTCTATCTCTACTCAAGTCTTGTCCACTAACATCGTCGTATCGTCATTACCTTAGCAGAACTATTACGTCGTAGGGCATCAGGGGAGGTGGTCTTAGACTGTGTAGTCTCTGACTTTATCGGGGGACCTTAGCTCTATCTCTATGGACGTATTGAGGGATGCTAGGATGAGGCCTTGGATACACTGTTTGACATTAAGATTGGTTAGTTGAGAGCCCAGTTTGCAAGCCCTAGCCAATAGGGGCTTACATATTGGTATGGGTAGGGCATCAGGGGAAGTGTTATGCGGTGTTTGATCCGGGCACTTTAGCTCTATCTCTATTCCATGATGGGTGCATGTGGGAAGGCAATGGTGTTTGATCCATTGGGCGGCTTCACACACTCGTGTATAGAGGTGCAGCGGCTACCAATCCTTTCTATTGCACATTGCAAACTTATAAACCAGACTAAAGATATGAATTGAATGCATGCATATGTTAGTTGCATTGTTTTGTTTGCTCACTGAGCCATGATGTGTGCTCATCCTTTCGACATCGAATATTTTAGTTGATGATGCAGGTCCTACCGTAGAAGATTATATAAATGCACCAATATATGGGCATGTTGCTGCGATCGATGTGGAAGCTATGGTGGAGTCGCATGATTCGTCGTGCGAGTGAAACTCATGTGTTTTCGATTAGATTTAGTTGTTGGTTTATCGAAATATGCAATTGATTTATTTATTTTATTTTTTGTCTTTAGTCATTTGGAGATAATTGGATTATTAATTATGTTATCATTGTTAGATACTCAGTTCATTAATATTAAAGACTTATGCTATTGTTTATTTACTCTGATTATGGTTGTGATTGTATCTAGTTTAATCAAATGGACACGACCTATACGAGATCTTGGTTGAACCGTTGGATCATAGATGGTTCATCAGACCATTCTGGTTGGTTTAGAATTAGAGTGTGACATCTAAGGTGGTAGACTGTGTGTGGGAATACGTGTGAGCACGCATGTAAAGTTTCGGATTTGAATTCTAAGGTTTCATAAAGTTTTGACTTTGAGGCTCTAATTGGTGGGTCTTATAGTAGTTTTATGGAAATACAACAATGGAAAGACATAGAGCGTCGAGTTAGCTTCGCAATACAACTTGAATCACTCAATTCTAACATCGGATGAGGGAGATATCGCAGTTTTCGGTGGATCGCTTGAAAAAGTCCAAAAATCCATGCTCACAGTGAGGTGTTTTGGTACAGGGAAAATAGTAGTATTGTTTAATTGTCTAGGGGCTTATTTATAATTATTAAAAGTTAAAAGAAAAAGCCATAATTATCATAAATATGATTTGAAACCAATTGAACGGTTTAGATTGAGCCACACCTCTATAATTCGCATCTGACATATCCTAAAAGTACGGGATCTAGTGTTGCTCGACAGATGCGTCAGATTCTCCCACGTGCATGGTTATTGGTCAATCACAGGTTAATGCGTTGAACTATGTAACATGAAGGACACTTCGTGAAATGGTGAGGCGTACGTATGGTGCACGGCAGAAGTGGATCTTGATCCAAAGGCTGTAGTTCATGCCGATCGAGTCTGGTGCAATTATGACTATCCTACGGTCAAAGGTGAATCCCACCTTTCTCAATTGATCTAATGGCTATGATTGAAGATGCTCTCTGCAGCCAATCATAGATCTACGATGCAAAATGTCCAGTCAGCTGAGATAGCTTTTCGGTGTAACATGCATAATGTAAAGCGGCGGTGTCGATCCAGATCTTGCGGTCACTATTAAAGCCGATTGTGCCTGACGCGATTTATGCAGATCTAGCGGCTCATGACATATCCCGCCTTTTTGATGTCAATACAATGGCCTTGTCTCGAGATTCCACGATCGACCAATCAAAGTTCGACAATACATAGGCGGGCGGCAATTCCCTGTATCGCAAACTCCCAGAAATGGCTAAAAAGATGCCATTTAACTTAATCTGGTTAGTCGAACTTCAAACCACCATAACTCCTTCATCAGAGCTCCAAATCAGTATGTTCAACTTCCACTTTCCTTATTTTTGAGCCCTCTATTCATTGGGTGGTATTGGTAGTCATGAAAATGAAGGAAAAAGTAAAAATTGCCAAAAAAAAATTAGGAAGAGTGTTTTCTAGGGTTTTTGGCTATGGGAATCACAATCAGTCTCTCTATTGCTCAGTAATGAAGTTATTGTATATCAATGGTGATTGTGAAGTTGTGAGAAGGAGAATGGATCCCTGCAAGCAAGATATGCCTTTTGCTTTAAGTTCTACCATCATTTAAAACTGTTGAAGGTTCTTAAGAGTAGTGTGAAGCTTCAAAGATATTGTTTGGCATTCGAAAGCAGTTGTGAGATTTTTTAATTCTCTATCTGTTTATTGCTTTCAATATATTATATGCTAGCATAGGTGAAAATTGTTGAATGTTTAGCTAGTGGAGGTAAATTGTAAGGCATTGTTATAACCCTAAACACTTCTATTATTTGATTCTCGTGGGTGCGGGTTAAGCGTGGTGTATGCAGTGTGTGTTGAACACTGATACATAGATACCTGAATACTGGCATTGTTATATTCTCTCGGTTTTATGCTAGAAAAACACATGGTTCACATTCTTGTCTTGTAAAAAACTAAAAGTAGAGTATTAAGTATATACGGAGCCCATTGGGCATTACTTTGTGGATTAGCCATCACCATTGTGTTGATAAACCACGTATATCCTGTGTTGTGGACTGTCTTTCTTTTCTATATATTGTGAAGTGCGTGGAATGGTTTGCAGGATGGGTGTGTAAATCTGACAAACCTAGCCACTGAGTGGAAGCGAGGTAGATTTACATACGCTTATGTGTGTGTATGACAGTTTGGTCTTTCATCAGCTCTGGGTAGCAGTGAGATAATCAGGGAAAAATTTATACACTGATTTACTCCCCCTCTCAGTGTCGACTCAGGTTCATCATGGAAATGATCAAGTTCGCATTGCCAATGACACAGGTTTGATAATTTCACACATTGGTTCATCAAAATTTTCAACTTCTACTCATTCCTTTGCATTAAAGAATCTGTGTCATGTTCCTCAGATAAATAAAAATCTGATTTCAGTTTCCCAATTTACCAAAGATAATAATTGTTTTTTTTTTAATTTCATCCTAACAATTGTTATATTAAGGATCTATCCTCAGGGAGCCTCCTACTACAAGGCCGGAGTAAGAATGGACTTAATCTGCTCAATGGAGTTTCTTCAGTCAATAAAAGCCCCTCATCAGTTTCTTGTTCTTCAGCTAATATTGGAGAACACGTTCCAATCAATGTGTGGCATGATCGGTTAGGACATCCAACTTCCAAACTTATTTCTTCCATCATTAAAAAGCATTCTCTATCTGTGTCCAAGTCGCTTCTTTTCAATTTTGTAAACATTGTCAATTGGAAAGTTTCATCATCTTCCTTTTAATTCTAGTACTTCTCGATGTAAGGAACCTTTATCTTTAATTTATTTGGATCTATGGGGACCATCTTCTATTTCTTCTATTTATGGATCAAAGTATTACATAGCATTTGTGGATGACTACAACATATATACTTGGCTATATCCTCTCATGGCTAAGTTAAAAGCTCCCTTAATTTTTGTTGCCTTTAAAGCACAGATTGAACGATTTTTCCACACTAAATAAAGTGTTTTTAATCAAATGGAGGGGTTGAGTTTCTTGTGTTTAAATCTTATTTACAGGATCAAGGGATTATGCACCGATTCTCTTGTCCGCACACTCAAGAGTAGAATAACAGTGTGGAACAAAAACATCGGCATATTATGGAATGTGGTCTCACATTAGTGGCTCAAGCTCATGTACCCAAAGAATATTGGGAGCATGTCTTTGCCACATCTATTATTTACTTAACAGACTCCCGACCACAGTGCTACATAATATTTCTCCATATCATAAATTGTTTCATAAAATACCTGATTGTTCTGCTCTAAGAGTTTTCGACTGTGCTTGCTAGCCTTGGCTTCGACCATATAGCAAACATAAATTGGACAGTCGATCCCTTAGATGTGTAATCTTTGGATATTCACTACAGCATAAAGGGTATAAATGCATGCATATTGCCACTGGGAGGATATATATATATCAAGGCATGTGGTGTTTGATAAACACTGATTACTATTTTTGGATCAAAATCATATCCCGTGCACAATTAAACCACTTACTTCTCCTATCCACTTACCACCTCTCCTACTACCAAATCTTACATCTACTACCATTGAGTTGCCACCAAATCCCACTGTCATTAATCCCCCACCATCAAATCCTTCATCTCAACATCCTCTACTAGCACCTACGCTTACCATTAAACCTATAGCATCGGAACCAGCACTTCGCGAGGTACCACCACCATCCATCCCCACAATTATGTCTCGCCATCTTATGTAAACCCGATCCAAGAACAACATTCATAAACCAAAGGTGTTCACTACAACCCTTCATCCTTTATACGCGTGCCTTACTAGCAATGTCATTCCCTCTGAACCTACATCTTTTACAATAGCATCAAATGATCATCGATAGAGGAATGCAATGGACAAAGAATTTAATGCTTTGATTCATAATGGAACATGGGATTTGGTTCCCTATCATCGATCTATGAATGTTGTTGGCTGTAAGTGGATATACAAAATCAAAACCAAAGTGGATGGGTTGATTGAGAGATACAAGGCTCGATTAGTGGTACGAGATTTTAATCAACACTTTGGGTCTGATTATGATAAAATCTTCAGCCTAGTTGTTAAAACCAAATACCATCCGGATGGTTCTCTCTCTAGCTGTTACATTTAATTGGTTAATTCGATAATTAGATGTACAAAAAGCATTCTTACATAGATATCTTGATAAACGAGTATATATGAAGCAACCACAAGGGTACATTGATTCACATCATCCTAATCATGTATGCCAGTTGAAGAAAGCTCTATATGGTCTAAAACAAGCACCATGAGCGTGGTTCCATAAACTCAATGCCTATCTGCTCCAACTCGGGTTCATTGCATCCAAGGCCAATTCATCTTTGTTCATTCATCACCATGGAAAGCAGATCACATTGGTGCTTATCTATGTCGATGACCTCATCATCACAGGATCCGACATAGAATCCATTAAAATGTTGATTGCTCAATTAGGCTCTGAATTTGCTACCAAGGACCTTGGGCGACTGAATTACTTCTTAGGAATTGAGGCCCACCATGATGCCACTGGAGTCCACCTCAATCAGACAAAGTATGCTTTGTTTTTGTTGGCTCACACAAACTTGGCAGAAACAAAGCCTTGTACCACTCTGATGTCCTCTAGTAGTAACAAATTACAAAGAGATGGTGGTGAGTATTATTCGGATCCGACCCAATATCGAAGATTGTTGGTGCCTTACAATACCTCACTATGACTAGACCAGATTTGTCTTTCTTAGTTAACAAAGTCTGTCAGTTTATGAATAATCCAATAATTGACCATTGGCTGGCTGTTAAACACATCCTAAGATATGTTAAGGGTACGATCACATATGGTCTTAGTATACATCCCCTAACACAAGTAGACCTCACTGGTTATACTGATGCTGACTGGGTAGGTTATCCAGATGACACAAAATCAACAAGTGGATACTGTGTCTACTTTGGCCCTAATCTAGTCTTGTGGAGCTCCAAGAAAAACCGATAGTGGTACAGTCGAGCACGGAAGCTGAGTATAAAGGCCTTGCCAATACGGCCTCTGAACTGATATGGCTGCAACAATTACTTCGGGAACTTCGATGCTTCCTTCCTCATCCACCATGGCTGTTGTGTGATAATATTGGCGCAACATACCTTGCGGCCAATCTTGTATTATATGCATGAACAAAACATGTGGAAATTGATTATCATTTTGTTCGTGATCATGTGATGAAAAAGGCTTTGGATGTTTGATACCTTTGTGCTGATGATCAAACCGCTGATATAATGACTAAGCCACTGCCCATTACACGGTTCCACAAGCTTCAAGACAAGTTGTCTATTCACGATCTTCACATCAACTTGAAGGGGTGTAATAGCAGAACACCTAAGAGGAAGGAAACAGATAAAGAATAAGGAGATATTGGTAGGTTATTTACACCGATATCTCCTTAATCTATTGCAAAAGATCATGTTGAGAGATTCTCTCAATCAGTCTTTCAATCAGATCACGATGAGAGATTATTTCAATCAATCTCTTAATCAGATCACAATGAGAGATTATCTCAATCAGTTTCTCAATCAGTTCCTTCTGTTACGTAGCTATATAAGTCAATTATAGCTATAATGGGTATGTAGAGATAGTGTTAAATATTCTGTAAATCTGTAAAGATAATGGTGAATCTTTTGTACATATGTAAAGTCATCTATAAATATGATAAGACTCCACACCAAAATATGTGAAAAGAGTCCATTGAAATCCACATTCTTTCAGTCATAATTTCCTATGTTTTGTTATTCTTTGTTAGGGAAAGAGTTTTGGTTATGTGATGCAAGTTTATAATTTTCTTGTTCTTTCCCAGCGTTGGAGGATTTGTGTGAGAGATTTATGATTGCATGATTGGAAATTCATTATTTAAGATCATCTCTCTAATTAATTTCTACCTTGATAAAAGAAATGAATATAATATATTCTTGCTCAAACGATAGAATCCAAACATAGCCATGGAAATATAAGACATCAAATATGAGAGAAAAAAAAAACTTATCATTTCGAACTTTTAAGATAAAAATTTAACAAAAGAATCCTTTGGTATGTATTTGTTTGAGTTCATACGAGACTAGAAGAGGAAAAGAAGCTCTCCAGCCTTTCACTTTATCCAGTCTAAACAAAACAATTGGATCCTGAATAAAGAGACCGGATTTTGTTCAAACTGAACAACTGGAGAGAATCTAAATCCAATGAAAAGAGTTACCCTCTTCAACCAAATGCTATGGCAGCTCATGTACTGTTTTGATTAATGAGTTAAAAGTTGAAAGCAAACTTCAATTACTTAAGCCCCCACAAAAAAAAAAAAAAAAAGATGTTTCTTTCAAAAAGATTAAAAAAAAAAAAGAAAAAAAAAAGAAAAAGAAAAAAGAAGCAAGCAATTTATGCCTTTATGTAATTTAACAAACTTAATTGACGGTGGACTGCTTCTAATCACATGGACGCATTCATCCCAAAAAAACAAAAAGTAATCAAATATTTTATCTCATCTCCCTTTTTCTTTTCGTTTGCCATCTTTTATATTTTACTTTCATTACAATAAGATTTTCTCTTCATTGAACTTTTGAATTTAGAAGCTCATTTTTTGAAGTCCTTCAGTAGCAAAGCAAAGGGGTGGGGTTTGGTAATAATGGTGGCAGTCAAAAGGTTTGAGATTTTTATTTATTTATTTTTTTTTTGGTAAATTAGAATTTTATTTAGTGATAAGTTGAGGGAAAAAAAAAAAAAGTTAACCCTAAGGGGGTAGTTGAGTCGGCAATGAACCTATTCTCAGGAAGTAGAAGGTACTAAGTTTGACTCTTCTTACTACTTTGGAGTGGAATGATTCTCATTCAACCCAGAAATAATTTCATATGATTGTGGGGTCAATATGAGCCCACAGAATTAGTCAGGCCAAAGGTCTAGATACCCGTCATCAGCAAAAAAAAAATTTTAAGGGAAAATTTAAGGGAAAAACTAAAGAATCAATCTTATATAGATTTGAAATCCAAAGACTGAAATTAGACCAATTAACTTCCCTTTAAACATGTTTAAAGGAAACATCCTTCCCTTTAGCAAGCATCAAAATATCAGGAACAATTGATTGAACATATATGTCTCCCAAACCATCAGAGGAAGATAAAAGTCGAATAACCTCCAGGCAATCAGATTCAATAATCATTATGGTACAGCCCAATGCAAAAGCGTCTTGGATGCCGGATCTTCAGGCAAGTGCTTCACCGACTGGCATTGTGAGGAAAGGCATGTTCCATGAAAGATTGTTAATACTGGTGAAGATGTACTAATTGCCATGTCAGATTTCAATGCCAACATCAGACTATTCGACTTTTTTTTTTTTCCACCTTTAATAATAAGTTTTGGAGAGAGTATTGGTTCATGGATGACATGTATAGATACGGTAACATATGAATATATTGGAATCTTATACTCTAGCGAGAAAAATGAGAGTAAAAAAAGATCCATAACCGATCACTTGAAAGAGAGAAAAAATATCAATCTAATGTAGTGATTAAAAGATCGAGATTTTTGAATTTTTCAAGATCTTGCCAAAATTTTGTTTAATTGAATCCATCGTCTAACCTAGACAAGTGTAGGAAGGCATTCTCAATATTGGAGGTTTGTCTAACATGTATGGTGTTTAGTCTTGCAAAGCAGTTTTATCGTGCAAACAAACCTTTGCAAAGAAATCGTCTCCTCTCAGGGGTTCGGGAGGAGACTTGACTGCCACCAACAAATGCCTAATACATGGGCGTTGGTTGGATCCAAGCCGTTCAGTCAACGTCGATACATAAATCAACAACCCTTTACGATTTACTTTATCAAATGGTTGAATAGTTTAGATCTAACTGACACCTATATGTCACCTATATGTCGACCATCACTAGATGTCGAACATCAACTAGTGATGGTCGAGTCTCCTCCCAAACCCCTGAGAGGAGACGATTTGGATCTAGAAAGTGGGCTTCTCTTTCTTTATGAAACCCGTACATGCATGGTATCCCTAAGTTGTTGGCTTTTGCTTGATTCTAACGACCCCACCGTAATTACACTTTCTTTAGCATATTTCAAAATTGATTCCCCAGATCTTACTGGTCATTTTCGTTGCTTTTTTTTTTTTTTTTTTCTTTTCCTGATGGATGTTGTGGGATGATGTCACATTAATTGATTCTCCAGATCTTCCTAATCACTTCCGTTGTTGTTTTTTCCTTCTTATGGATGTTGTGGGCTGATGTCACATTGATGTCTGTTGCAAGGGTGGGGAGCCCGTCTGCCTGAAGGTGGGCCCCAGGTAGTTTTATTGGGTAATCTTAGACATTTGGGCTTTAGGATTTTTCTTTATGACATATTAGATTTTCTTTTATATAAGGTTGTAATCTGATAAAGATTTACCAAAAAAAAAAAAAAAATCTGATAAAGAGAGTATTGGACATTGTAAATTTTTTTTTTCCGAATAGTGAAATTGATGATGGTACACTTTGTGGTAGATGTAATTTATATACATTGTGTGAGTGAACATCGTAAAATTTATGTGTTGGGTTTCTCCTTCGTTTTCTCTTTCACTGTTTTTTTCCTCTATTGCATTGTTAATTATTAACATTTTGATGGTTTGGTCTTGAGTCAAGTGGTTCAACTACTGAGTCACTTGGAGGAATTCGTTTGACCTCACTCGAGCCTTGTCCCTTTTTTACGTCCAAGTGTCGAGATCGAATTGACTGTGTCTATTGATTTGGATTGAGATATCCAATGGTCAATCATAATAGATTTAATACGTATACAAATAAAATTTGAAATTTTTTTTTCCCTGCTATGGTGATGATCTGGTCATATCAACCCACGGATCAAGTAATCGGTATCTGATTGGCCAATTCGTATTGGTTTTCGACCTGACCAATTCCCAATCCCATCTTGTTTTAATATTATTTTAATTTGGACCAACCATACACCTATTTGATGAGGGATGGATCGGTTTTGGACATGACCGATACTATGTCGGATTCCTAGATTTAGAACCTTGTATCAACCAATCCAAATCAAGATCCCAACAGCTAATCAAAGCTATATAGGATCCGAGTTTCTAAAGCCTTATTCCCAAACACTTCTTTCCATTTATTGTATGAATCAGTAAAAGCTGAAGGAGAAGGTTTGTTTGGTCTATCTCTTAGTTAAGGAGATCCATGGTCTGGAGCATCTCACCTCCAAAAGGTGCGGTCTCCTAATCCCTTTTTATTTGAATTTACCACAATACCCTTCCTTTATATCCAGCTACCCACCAAAGCCTCCTTTTGAAAACTACTCCCCCAAAGAACCTTCTAAACATTGACCCTATCCTATGGGCCTGAACCTATTAGAGTAAGCCCACAAGATGTTAGAAGGAGGTAATGGGAAAAGTGCAAAATGGGATCAGGCTCGAGTCTAACTGAACTTGGCCATATTCAACCAAACCAGGTTGCAATTGGTTTGCATTCTTAGAAAGCATTATTAGAAATGCATTCTCATAATGGAGAATGCATTCTTAATATATAATGAGAATGGGTTCAAAAGTGAGGCATTTTGTCATTTTCATTGTTTTTCTTATTCTAGGCTAAAAATTCAGAATGAGTTAAATAGTGCATTCCATAATAGGTTCAATGAGAGAAGGGATTCTATGATCTAAGAACAAGAATGTATATCAAACATTGTTTTTGTCATCTCTGAATATGTTTTTGATGTAGAATGCATTCCAAGAATACATATATACTAAATGCAGCACAAGTTTTTATTTTGGATTGACATATTATATGTACCCTGAGCTCAACCTAAACATAGTTGACCTAATCTAACCTCGAGGTTAGGATAGTCGAATGGAGAAGTATCAAGGGTGTGGGATTGATTGGAGTTTAAGAGGGAGGGTACTTTAGCCAACTTGCTAAGTTGGTTAAATATAACTTAAACATAAACAGATAAAAAAAAAAAAAAAAAAAAAAAAAAAAAGATCAAATATAACTTCAGAGTCCACCCAGTTTTGAGGGTATCAATGGAGTTATCACCCATCTTGCTACACCATGGGCAAAAACATTTTCTTAAATAATGAAACTTAAGAAGAATAGACATCTCCTGAATGTATTTGATGTCACTGATGATGACCACTGAGATTTCAGTCAGTGGGTGATTGAATCTAAGCTTTGTGTTTGGTATGTATTCTTAGAATACGTTCTACATCAAAATCTTATTTTGAAATATAAAAAAAATAATATTTGATATACATTTTCGTCTTAACAGCATCTCGAAACCAATATCTTAAACCTTTTTGAACACTAGGATTAGCTGCCAATGACATTGCATCATAAACAGTCTCATTATTTTTATTCTAGCAGACTCAAACTCAACTGTAGCACTTTAATTCAATCCGTATAGTTACACTTTAGTAGTTACTATAGAGATTTGAATTATTGTTTGTTAAGAAGGGCGATTTGAATTTTGATGCCTCCAATTTAATCTGATGAGTCACTAACTCACTATCCACAAGTAACCCCACCATGTGTCTGGAAACATATTGTTTAGCTTTCATAAGCCCAATGGTACTAGATACACTTGTTATTGGGTTTAGAGATCGAGTTTGATAGTAATTTAATGAAAAATTTCACGCATCTCTCTTGAACTTTTTTTTAAAGTCCGTTACCCCCCAACTTTGATGTTAGTGACTTGAAGCTCTCCTTATCTGCTAAATATGTGTCATACAACAATGTCCATTATGACAGGTCTGTTAGATTCTGATGTGTCCTCTAATATAATTTGTTAATGTCAAAAATACCCTTAGATAGGTGTAAACTTAGACACGAGTAGACTTACTATTTTACCCTTTTAAAATTTAACAAAAGACATAAGAAGGGATAGGTTTTCCTTGATCGAAATAGAGGAAAGAGGAAAGGACCAAAGAGTAATGGTAACAGAGCATGGCAAGAACAAGAAGGTGAACGATCCATTCATATCCAAGCTCTTCTTTTTTTTTTCCATTCTTGGTTTATTCATTGATTGAGGATTAAAGAACTGAAACCTTATTCGCTTATCGTAGTAGTCTTCTTGGTAAAAAATAATCGTCAGGAAATGACCAGATTTAAAGAGCAAAGCCAATGAGTTTCATTCCGATTATGCTATCAAAGGTAAGATTAGATTTTGGTTTTGGGTTTCTGCATTTGATTTTCTATAGTGATTCTTCTTACTGGGGTTTCAACTTCTTCAGACTGTAGCAACGACTTTGGGTACAAATGACATGAGGAGGAGCTGCTCTGACAAGGATTGTTATGTCTTCCTACCAGGTTAGGGAGATTTGTGGATTCACATCCTCTCCTCCTAGAGGTTCGGGAGGAGGGGGGATGCCCCCATTGGATGGCCGACAGGTGAGGCTCAGGTGAATCCGAGTTCTCCATCCGAGCTGACACCGAGCTGACAAGCTGAGCAGGCAGGGGGTGTCGGCTCGGATGGAGGGCTCGGATTCACCCGAGCCCCACGTGTCAGTCATCCAACCGAGGCGTCCCCCTCCTCTCGAACCTCTGGGAGGAGAGGATGTGGATCCCAGATTTGTCTAGGAAGCCACTCATCATGGAATTTCATATTTACTCATTATTTAAACATGGGAATCGTTAGATCAAAATAGAAGAATGTGTATGTTAACAGGTTCCTTCTCCATGAACCATCTGAAAACTAAATGAGGGATTGTCTTCAATGTATTTTGAGAGAAAGAATGTTCTAAACTGAAGAAAACCGCAAATTGCAAAGTACTAGATGAATCTCAAATCTGGAGTTTTTTAGATGACTAGTAACAGTTGCGATGACGACTTTTGTTTGATTTTGTCAAATTTCATCAGCACCATCAACAGCATGCTTATGGGATACATGGCATTTTGAATCCTTGGGCTCTCAAGGAAATCGTCATCGCAACCAATGAGGTAAGGTTTGAGGAAGGATTGAATCGAAGTTGGAAAAGGAAGACAAGAGAACTAAACTATTTCCAATTTTTGACTCTTAAACCAAATCTAATTCTTTTTATTTTTTTCGTAGTTCATCATTTCCCTACCCAAGGTATTAAATTATAAACTTATCGTCGGAAAAGAGGGGAAAACTGAAAGGGAATGATCTTCGTTAAGTTTTGGTCATTCTCTCTAGCTCTGTTTAGGGTAGAAAAACAAAGAAAGTGGAATGAATGATGTTCTTACAGTCGGAGAAGAGGGGAAAGAGTGTTGCTAGAGAAGAGAGATGTCGGGGTAGAAAGTTGCTGGGGTAGAGAGCCTTGAAGGATAAGTTAGACGACCATCGGAGATGCATACCAAAGTTAATGGTATGTTTGAGGTAGCGCAAGATTCACTCAATGGCTGTCTAATGGTCCTCACTTGGACTATGCATGAACTGACAAACCTTATTACAGCATAACCAATTTATGGCCGGCAAGCATGACATATTGCAACGACCACAATACTTCCGTAAAAGGTAACATCAGAGAAAGGGATGCCAATACCCATAGTAAGCTTAACATTAATGGTAGTAGGAGTGGTGTAAAATCAGATAATGAGTTTAACTTTTAATGTGTCCATTGAATTGAAATCTTGTATATATAGAGTTACATGGGGATTGATATAATCCCAAGAGATAGATAGAATCTCAATATTACATGCAATAATATCCTAAGATTTACAAGATTGGATTACACTAACCATTATAGCTTGTATGAGAATCCATGAGATAGAATACAATCCATGAGATAGAATACAATCCATGAGAATATTTTCATGAGGTAGCTCCCTTATCTCCTTTGAAATTAGATACAATCTTCTCATGGATTCGTATCATATGTGGGATAGCTTTCCTTAGATGATACCACCGGAATCTTGAAGATACTTAATAAGTGGAAATACCCTTGGCAACGTCCATTTTGCTGTAAAGAAGCAAGTCATGAATGTAGTTATGGTGATTGAAGAATAAACCATTAGAGGTGCCAAATGCTTCCACGCTAAGAAAGTAATTCGAAGGGCCAAGGTCTCACAATTTGAATAGACAATTGAGCTAAAAAATGAGAGTGTGAACAACGGTTGCATCACTATTAGTGATGTGAATGTCATCCATGTAAACAAGAAGTAATGTGGTATGACCATCGCGCATGTGAAGGAAGAGGGAGGAATCCGATTTATCACTTGTGAAACCCAGTGTAAGTAGAGCATGGCTGAGTTTAGAAAATCAGGCCCGGGGAGCTTGTTTGAGGCCATAAAGTGCACGGTAATGATGACACACACTATGTGGCGGAATTGAATCAACGAAACCCGATTTTTGGGCCATGTAAACTTCTTCTTGCAAGAGCCCATGAAGAAAGGCATTGTGTACATCCAGTTGACGGATGTGCCACCCCTTTAATAGAGCCAGAGTGAGAACAGTGTGTATTGTCAAGCTTCACCACTTGATTGAAAATTCCATTGTAATCAAGGCCTTTGGTTTGATGGAAGCCTTTGGCCACCAAACAGGATTTATAATGATCCACTGTGCCATCAGCCTCCATTTGATATGGAAAACCCATTTGCAGCCAATCAAATTTTTTTGACTTGCCAAAGAAACTAAAGACCAAGTGCCATTTTGTAGGAGGGTATTAAACTCTTGCATCATCGCATCATGCCACTGAGGAGACCGATTAGCCTTAGTAAAGCAAGTAGGTTTGACCTCATCAAACTTATTAGATATTAATAGGTGATGTATGATGTAAGACCTGCACCCAAAATCTCCTAATTGATTGGGATTTCTCCTGTGCCAGGTCTTCCCGCATAGACAACTACGTACCCATCGCGGACTCGTTGAACACATCCGGGTCATAGTTAAGAGTCATCAATCTAGACTGAGATGGGTTAGTGGACCTTAGGAGGACCCTAAATACATTCCCAATGTGCGGGGCCAGAAGATCTGAGGCTGGGGCTGTCCTTAAGCCTTATCGGCTGCACAACTGACGGATGAGCCAATCGACTCCTTGCTATAGGATTAGCTTCGTCGTCCACCCACTCTCTCTCCTCAGGTCTATAAATATAGACCCAAGATCCTCATTAATTTCCTTGTTGAATCGATGGGAGTGTGGGTGTGAGTGCTTGGGGGACTTGGTTAAAGCTTGGAGCTTAAGGGATCATCCTCCACTCCAAGTAAGTTCCTTGATGTCTTCATCTCTTTAATGTGTAGCAATACCCATCATTGATGGTAGTGCTTGGCCACCATTAATGGAGGCCAAGGTCAAACCCTAGAATCGGTATAGGTTCCCCCACCTCCAATGGAGGTGTTACTTGCTGTAATAAGTCTACCTAGGGTGGGGAATATGTTCCCCACCATGCATTATGTGTGGGAGATGTTGGGGAGACAAAACTCCCCAAGTTTACTTCATCTTCCTTAATAAGTTTGGTTTCCCAGACTCAGCCGACCAACTTGAGCTAGTAGATGGGGCAAGGGCCTTGCCCTGGCTCTGGTATCCTGGTTGGCAGATGGAGCCTCTAGGGCTCTCATCTATTGCCAGAAGCACTGAGTAAATTTTTTTTAAATAGAGGGAACATGAAGAATTTTATTCAAATGTAGAGGACACCTAGTAGATAATATTTAAGAATGCTTAATGTGTTTGATATGTGTTAGTCCCAGGTTGACACTGAGAGGGGGGGGGGTGAATCAGTGGCCACTAAAACTTTTTCACTAAACGATTTGCCCTGATGCTATGAATACTGCTGCTAAGAGCTGTTGATCAAACTGCGCTATGCTGCCTTGAGCTGATTTCTTGAGACCTTCTCGCAGACAATCTATCAAACACATTTCGTGCACACACCAACCACCCACCCACAGGTATCCATACCAGGGGCTTGGTCTACCAAGTGTGTACACCCAGACCTGCAGCACACGGACTTCTATTCCACAATCACAATCACACGCATGGGACACACAATATAACGTGGTTCACCAATCACACATTGTGATGGCTACTCCACGGGGCAATACCCTAACCAGGGTTTCGTATATACCCGATACACAATAGAAATGCTACGGTTGCACCTACAACCCTGATGCTACAACATCAACCGCATTCACAGCTACAACTGTGCTCGAGGCACCTACCCCAACTCCAGTCAAGCACCCACTTGACAGGTTATACAAAATGGATATCATAAATCATTACAAACCCTTCCCATATATCTCTGATACAATAAGTAGGATTTGTGTGCGTGATTACCTTCCCGGCGTGATCACAGAAGGATTAGTTCTCATCAAATGGATGTTCCAAGCTCTCCAGTAGTGATAGATACGCTTCGTCAATGGAATGGACCTTCGGCCTTCTTCTAACGCATCTCACACACCATCAGTCACATCAAACTGTCACTCATACTCACACTTCACTCCAAACTGCTCAAATACCCATGTGTATCAGAAGGAAGAAGGTGAAGAGAGGTTTGCTCTTCAAAGAAAGCTCCAAAACACCATTTCCCCCAAAACCCGCAGCTCTTTCCTTCAAAACCTTGATTTTTTCGTTTCAACAGATTCTTCTCGGAGAGAGAAAGCCGTGAGTTTTTTAATCGCCTCAATCGGAGCTCGGACGGCCAAGATATGGCCAAAAGAAGTTCGGCCAGTGAGATTATTCCAAATGGAATCTCCGGCCTTGATTCGGTGCGCCGCGACGCACCATAGCGACGCCGCATCTGACGCAACGTACGTCGTTGTCGTCTTCTGATTGGCGGAGAGAGCATCTGAAAATTTAAGACCGCTGGATCGGTTTCTTAATGGCGGGATCTTCTTAGGACCCTCCGATCGGCCTCATCACGTCAGGCGCGATCGGAATGCATATCGGCCTTTAGATGCGCATCTTCTGCGTGTGCGCGCTTTATGTGCGCTCCACCGAATCAGAAGGTCTCTTCTGTGTGGCACGGATCACCTTTTTAAACCGCTTCCAGCCAATCGGAAGTCACGCGATGGGATCTGGGCGCGATTCTGAAGCTACACTGAATCCCGCCTTTTTGTGAGCCCATTTGGAATCTAGCTGACGTGGCTAGATCCGAGCCTCCCATATGGCATATACTCCTCGGAAAATTGTCCATAATGCCCCTGTCAATATTACAAATGACCTCTGTAACCGGAGTATCACTCGCGGGGTTTTCGATTCCGGTAGGGTCCGAAAACCCCGCTTCATTGCGGAAAACCGTCGAGCACCTTGCGTGCATGCCGACCGCCTGTCTTTGTGGCATGCGGCGCCGGCTTGGCATGCGCGCGGCACTTGTTGCTGCATGCGCTGTTGCGCCGTCGCGGCTGCTACTGCGCCGCGGGAGCTGCTTGTCGCGGGTGAGGCATGGCTTGCGGCATCTTTGCTGCGCGCCATGAGGCATAGCCGTGCGCATGGTCTTCTTGCTGCGCGCGCACGGCATCTTCTTTGTCGCTGCCGCGCGCTGGCTGTGCGTGGCCCCTGCGTGCGTCTGCCTTGGCTTGCTTGTGGCATGGCCCTGGCATGCTGGCAAGGCCTGCTGGCCTGGTGCCGTGGGCTTCTGCCCTACTGGCCTGGGCTGGCTACCATGCTGGCCTGGCCACCCAAGGTGGGACCCACCTGGTCCCCACCCATTCTCTCTCCTCTTTCTCTCTCTTTCATTTTCTCTCTCTTCTTTCTCTCCCTTCTTTCTCTCCACTTCAGATGGACTTTTTCATCAATTAAGCTTCATTCTCTTTGGCTGCTTGACTGACGGAGAGTCCTACAGATACTCTCTCTCCTCCAAATCACTTTCTCTGCTTGGGTTGCCAACAATGACAACACTAACTGCACTGACTGGACAGGGTGTCAACAATCTCCCCCTTTGGAATTGTTGGCAACAAAACTCAATCAAAAAACTCCCCATCCATGCTAATGCTATCTTCTCCCCCTTTGACAACAAGTACCAAAGGCTGAATGAGCTCCCCCTTCATATCAACTCCCCCTACATAGTCTCACCTGTAGGAGTGCCCACCGCATCTTTCCAATCCTACAGATGAAAGGTGATGCTATGTAGTCAGCAACTCCCCCTACATATCTGCCATCTACAATGTGCTCAAAGTCACTACTCCTAGCTGAGCTCTGAGTTTCTCAAAAGAGTCTTTTGGAAGAGCCTTGGTGAAGATGTCTGCCACTTGATCTGCTGTAGGAACAAAGTCCAATCTCACTTCCCCTTCAAGCACTTTCTCCTTCAAATAATGATATCTGATGTCAATATGCTTGGTCCTTGAGTGTTGCACAGGATTCTTGGATATGTTGATGGCACTCATGTTATCACATTTGATGACCACTGGTTCTTCACAGATAACACCGAAATCGACATCCGCCTTTTCATCCGGATTACACGAGTGCATGTAGCTGCTGCTGCAATGTACTCTCCTCTGTAGATAAGGAGACAGACTCCTGTTTCTTGCTTGTGCCATGCTACTAAGCTCTCTCTCAAAAAAGAATGCACCACCACTAGTGCTCTTTCCGTCATCAATGCTACCAGCCCGGCCGGATCCGAAAATGCCGTCAAAGTGAAACTTCCAATATTTGGATACCACAAACCATAGTCCATTTGTGCCTTTCGGGTATCCCGAGTATTCTCTTCACTGCCATCAGATGAGTTTCTTTTGGACATGCTTGAAATCTGGCCACTAGGCATACTGCTTGCAGAATATCAGGTCTTGAAGCTGTCAAATATAGTAAACTGCCAATCATTGACCTATACAGTGTCTGATCAACTGTTGGAGAATCATCTTCTGAACTCAACTTGATATTCACTGTCATTGGTGTCCCCACTGGTTTACAGTCCTCCATCACAAATTTCTTCAACATCTCCTTGGTATACTTCATTTGAGAGATGAAGATGTCATTTTCTCTTTGATGAATTTGCAGCCCCAGAAAGTAGGACATCTCTCCAAGCATAGACATCTCAAACTCTGTTCTCATCCTCTCAGCAAACTGCTTGCAAAGCTTCTCACAGTGCCCCCCAAAAATGATATCATCCACATAGACCACAACTACCAGTTGACTGCTGTCTTCTGTCATGACATATAGGTTGCTGTCCACAACTCCTCTTCGTAGACCCAACTTATGCAGATATGTATCAAGCCTTTCATACCACGCTCTTGGAGCTTGCTTCAACCCATATAGAGCCTTCTTCAACTTGCATACCATATCTTCATCATTGCTGAGTTGGAACCCTTCAGGTTGCTCAGTGTACACTTCCTCTTCTAAATTTCCATTCAAGAATGCAGATTTCACATCCATTTGATAAACCTTGAATCCTCTGTACACAGCTAATGCTAAGAACATTCTGATAGACTCCAGCCTTGCCACATGTGCAAAAGTCTCATCAAAATCAATTCCTTCTACTTGAGCATATCCTTTGCATACAAGTCTGGCCTTGTTTCTCACAACCTGGCCTTCTTCATTTAATTTGTTCCTGAAAACCCACTTTGTGCCAATCATATTATTGTCTGCTGGTCTAGGAACTAGCTCCCAAGTGTTGTTCTTTTCAATTTGGTCAAGCTCATCATTCATAGCTTTCAACCAAGATTCATCATTGCTAGCTTCATGCACAGTTTTAGGCTCTATCTCAGACAATAATGAATAAGTGGTAGCTTTCATCCTTCTGGTTTCAATGCCTGCATTTGGATCTCCTATCACTTGATGATTAGGGTGAATTCTCAACCATTTGTTATCTTTTGGTCTGCCATCTCTCTGCACTTCAGTATGAATCTCTTGCACTTCAGATTCTTCTTCATCTTGTTCCCCTTTGTCAACTGATAGAGTGTCATCTTCATCAAGTTCTTCAAAAATGGACCCTTTTGGTTCAGTCCCCTTTTGATTCCCTACATTCTCATCAATCTTTACATCTGAGCTCTCAACAATTTTTCCTAGTCTCTTGTTGTAGCACCTGTATGCCTTACTTTTGAAGGAGTACCCAAGGAATATGCCTTCATCAGCTCTGTCATCAAATTTGCCAAGATTTTCTTCCTTTCGCTTGATGTAGCACTTAGAACCAAAAACCCTGAGATACTTCACTGTAGCTTTCCTCCCAAACCACAATTCATAAGGTGTTTTGTTCTCATGAGGCCTTAGAAGACATCTGTTAGTGATATGCACTGCAGTATAGATACCTTCTCTCCAGAAATGCTTTGCTGTGTTATTCTCTGCCATCATAGTTCTAGCCATTTCTTGCACTGTTCTGTTCTTCCTTTCAACCACTCCATTTTGCTGAGGTGTTCTGGCAGTTGAGTGTTGAATTCTTATCCCACTTTCACTGCAGAAGTTTGAGAATTCACTCCATGTAAATTCTTTGCCTTGATCAGACCTTAAACACTTGATTGTATTTCCTGTCTCATTTTCAACTCTCTTCTTGAATGCTTTGAACTTGTCAAGAGCTTCAGTTTTGTCCTTCAGAAACATCACCCAGGTCATTCTGGAATACTCATCTATAAATAGGATGAAGTATCTCTCACCTCCTATGGCCTGTGTTCTCATTGGTCCACACAAATCTGTGTGTATCAAGTCAAGTGGTTTACTTGAATGGTACTCCTTTGATTTATAAGTAGCTCTTGCCTGCTTGCCCTTCTGACATGAACCACATATATGACTCTTTGGAGTCTTTATGATGGGAAGATCTCTCACTGCTTGCTCCTTGCTAATTTTAGTTAGTTTTTTGAAATGAATGTATCCCATTCTTCTATGCCACAACCAATTTTCATCTTCTTGAGTTATCATGCACTTGTTGATGGCATCTGTCAACATATACAGATTTCCAACTGTTCTTTCACCAGCAGCCACTGCCTTTCCTGTTCCAACCTTGTGAACAACAAAACCTTCATTGTTGAAAGTGATCTCATGTCCTTGATCACATATCTGACTCACACTGAGTAGATTATGTTTCAACCCATTAACGTACAAAACATTGTGGGACTTTATCTTCCCATTGTTAAAGTTCACTGAACCTCTTCCTTCAACTCTGGCGCCTTCATTGTTTCCAAACTTCACGGTTCCTCCTTCTGCAGCATCAAGACTTGTGAATTTTTCTTTGTTGCCAGTCATATGTGTTGAGCATCCACTATCAAGAATCCATGGAGATTGTTTTCCTTTGTTTGCTTTAAGTGCTGCTTGCACCAACAAGGAATTGTTCCCTTTCTTCTGTGGTTTTTCCACCCATGTAGCCTTGTCTTTCACTGTAATTGGCTTTCTTGTATTTCTCACCATTTCATTTTCTTCTTCTCTCTGAATTGGTTTTCTTGGAGGATCTTCTCTTTTCTTCCTCTTAGCTTGCCTTTGAGATGGAAGGATTGTCTTGCAGTTTCTGGCTATATGCCCAAGTCTCTCACATCTATAGCATATTATTCTCTCATCAGCAAGAGGAGCAAATCTGTTTCTGTCAATGAACACTGGAGGTCTTTGTTGTCTTCTACATTCTGCCACTCGATGTCCATAGGCATTACAGCCATAACAGTATCCTCTGAATCTGACTCCCTGTACCTGCCTGTTTCTCTGAGACTGACCATTCCTCTGAAACTGACTTTGTTTTCTCTGACTGCCTTGCTTGACTATCTTGAAGCTCTCTTCATCATTCTTGCCATTAGTAGCTCTCATAGCTGGTGGCTCCTTCTGCTTTTCTTTCACAAACATAATGGGATTACTTGCAGATCCCTTTTCTTTCATATGCTCAGATAGCTGCTCAGTATATCCAAGTCCAGATTTAATATGAGAGGATCTCTGGTAACTCAGAATCTCATCAAGGATGTTGTCTTCCTCCTTGTCTTCATCTTCAGAACTGCTGCTTTCTTCATCTTCCTGTAACCTAACATTCTTATCTTTTGACTTTAGAATGGTTACATGAGGGACTTTCGTAGTAGCTTCAGCATAAGTTTTTGTTTTTGTAGACTTGGCCAGATCTGCCATAAGTCTTACAATCACTTCCTCAAGCTTCTTACACTCAGAAGTCTTTTGTGTAAGATCATTGTCAAGCTCATCAGCAATTATTTTTGCTTTTCTGAGAGTTTCCATAATTTCAGCATTGATCTCCTTTGCTTGGTTGAGTTGCTCATTCAAGTTTTTGTTCTTCTTTCTTTCCTCGACCCCGAGCTCGATAAGTGCGGAAGCAACTCTGCTTCAAGGTCTGGATTGTCATCATCTTCAATTCTTTTCTTGATACTATCACCTTTCCTTTTTGTTGTATCACTCCCTGTAGGAGTCTCTTCCAGTCTTGCCATAAAGAGAATATCATCATCATCTTCATCTTTAGACTCATCAGAGAGGTCATCATGCTTTGACAGATAACTTCTCTTTCTTGGAATGAATTTCTTCTTTCCTTTCTTTTCTTGGCTTCCTTTGGACTCTTCTTCATCCGAGTCATACACTCTACCCTTTTTCTGGCACTTAGAGGAAAAGTGTCCTAAGCCTCCACAGTTGAAACATCTCATTGAAGACTTGTTTTTGAACTTCTCAGATCTCTTTTTGAGTTTGTTAGCCAGATAAGCTATGAGCTCATCATCTGAATCATCTGTGTCCTCCTCTGCATCAGCTTTTGAGCTTTCCACTGGCTCCTTCATTTTTAATTTTTTAAAAGCTTCAAAAGCAGCTTCCTTCTCAACTGGCACTGGCTCAAGCATTCTCATCTCATAGGTGGTCAAGATACCATGCAGTTCATCTATGGTTAATGTATCCAGGGTGACAATTTCTTCAAGGGCTGACACCTTGGCATTATACAATTTTGGAAGTGTCCTCAACACCTTCTTAACCACATGAATCTCTTTCAACTCTTCACCCAATGCTCTGATTGCATTGGTGATCTTGTTTACTCTGTTCAGGTAAAACTCAATTGTCTCACCTTCACTCATTCTCAGACTTTCAAATTGAGATCTCAGTATCTGCAATTTAGCCTCCTTGATTTTACTGTCTCCTTCATGTACACTCTGTAGCTTGTCCCATATCTCCTTTGATGTTGGGCAACTGATCACTCTAGTAAGTTCATTACTTGAAAGCGCGGCTAGAAGTGCTGTGACAGCCTTAGCTTCATTTTCTCTCTTCTTCATCTCAACAGCATCACTGATATCTTCAGTTGTGTGCCTGTACCCATTTTTCTGCCAACTATACCCCATATCCTTGTGCAATCAGGTAAGCCTCCATCCTGACTTTCCATATGCTGTAGTTGGAGCCATCAAACATTGGAATTCTGTTGTGCCCATGATGTTCTTCATGTGTAGCCATATCTCAGTCTCAATCTTGTCTCAGACCGAGCTGTCAGTCTTCTTCCCTTGGGAACTCAGCTCTGATACCACTTGTTAGTCCCAGGTTGACACGGAGAGGGGGGTGAATCAGTGGCCACTAAAACTTTTTCACTAAACGATTTGCCCTGATGCTATGAACACTGCTGCTAAGAGCTGTTGATCAAACTGCGCTATGCTGCCTTGAGCTGATTTCTTGAGACCTTCTCGCAGACAATCTATCAAACACATTTCGTGCACACACCAACCACCCACCCACAGGTATCCATACCAGGGGCTTGGTCTACCAAGTGTGTACACCCAGACCTGCAGCACACGGACTTCTATTCCACAATCACAATCACACGCATGGGACACACAATATAACATGGTTCACCAATCACACAATGTGATGGCTACTCCACGGGGCAATACCCTAACCAGGGTTTCGTATATACCCGATACACAACAGAAATGCTACGGTTGCACCTACAACCCTGATGCTACAACATCAACCGCATTCACAGCTACAACTGTGCTCGAGGCACCTACCCCAACTCCAGTCAAGCACCCACTTGACAGGTTATACAAAATGGATATCATAAATCATTACAAACCCTTCCCATATATCTCTGATACAATAAGTAGGATTTGTGTGCGTGATTACCTTCCCGGCGTGATCACAGAAGGATTAGTTCTCATCAAATGGATGTTCCAAGCTCTCCAGTAGTGATAGATACGCTTCGTCAATGGAATGGACCTTCGGCCTTCTTCTAACGCATCTCGCACACCATCAGTCACATCAAACTGTCACTCATACTCACACTTCACTCCAAACTGCTCAAATACCCATGTGTATCAGAAGGAAGAAGGTGAAGAGAGGTTTGCTCTTCAAAGAAAGCTCCAAAACACCATTTCCCCCAAAACCCGCAGCTCTTTCCTTCAAAACCTTGATTTTTTCATTTCAACAGATTCTTCTCGGAGAGAGAAAGCCGTGAGTTTTTGAATTGCCTCAATCGGAGCTCGGACGGCCAAGATATGGCCAAAAGAAGTTCGGCCAGTGAGATTATTCCAAATGGAATCTCCGGCCTTGATTCGGTGCTCCGCGACGCACCATAGCGACGCCGCATCTGACGCAACGTACGTCGTTGTCGTCTTCTGATTGGCGGAGAGAGCATCTGAAATTTTAGACCGCTGGATCGGTCTCTTAATGGCGGGATCTTCTTAGGACCCTCCGATCGGCCTCATCACGTCAGGCGCGATCGGAATGCATATCGGCCTTTAGATGCGCATCTTCTCGCGTGCGCGCTTTATCGCGCGCTCCACCGAATCAGAAGGTCTCTTCGTGTGGCGCGGATCACCTTTTAAACCGCTTCCAGCCAATCGGAAGTCACGCGATGGGATCTGGGCGCGATTCTGAAGCTACACTGAATCCCGCCTTTTTGTGAGCCTTCCATTTGGAATCTAGCTGACGTGGCTAGATCCGAGCCTCCCATATGGCATATACTCCTTGGAAAATTGTCCATAATGCCCCTGTCAATATTACAAATGGCCTCTGTAATCGGAGTATCACCTGCAGGGTTTTCGATTCCAGGCCTGGTGCCGCGGCCTCGCCCCCCTGCGGCTCGGGCTGGCCGCCATGCTGGCCTGGCCACCCAAGGTGGGACCCACCTGGTCCCCACCCATTCTCTCTCCTCTTTCTCTCTCTTCCATTTTCTCTCTCTTCTTTCTCTCTCTTCTTTCTCTCTCTTCTTTCTCTCCCTTCTTTCTCTCCACTTCAGATGGACTTTTTCATCAATTAAGCTTCATTCTCTTTGGCTGCTTGACTGACGGAGAGTCCTACAGATACTCTCTCTCCTCCAAATCACTTTCTCTGCTTGGGTTGCCAACAATGACAACACTAACTGCACTGACTGGACAGGGTGTCAACAATATGTAAAACCTTACCCATTGCCAACTTGAACTTAGTCAGTCCCTTGATATTCAGATTAGGCTGGAAGATTGTTGACAACAATTGTAATGTGATTTGTAGTCCTAGAGTCTAGATACCATGCATCCATATGAGGTGAACCGTTATGGCTATGTGGGTAGTAGGTTGAGATAGAGGAGTGTGATAATTGTTGGTCAAACCGATGATAACAAGTCAAGGTTGTGTGACTAAATTGGCCACAAACTTGACACTGAGGTTTGTTCCTGTTAGAATAAGAGTTGGTGTACCCTGTTGCTACTGGATTCTGCTCTAAGGTCTTCGATGCTAAGTGTACTCGCAAATGACAAGATAAGGCAAGGGAGGTCGGGCTTATAGCCCTGGGATAACTCCGATGCTTAAGTCAGGAATCTTGATAATAGATAAAGGTGTCGGATAGCCCACTAGATATATTAGTAAAATGGGGTAAGAGAGGGATTTAGGGTCTGAGGTGTCAAATCCAAAAGTAGGAAACAGACAAAAGCAATAAATGTGAAGTGAGATAACCTTGTCTGTTGGGCCTATTTATAGTGAATAGTGTTTAGTGGGTCCCACATGCCTTTTGAATGCACAGTTTCAGGGATGATGTTTCTACCCTTAACTTAAGCTAAAAATAACGGAAGTGTCCCTTTGTAGCGATATGACAATTTTAGCCCTTGATCTTGTGGATATTCTTGATGATGTTCAGATATTGCCATCTTATTGGCTATCTGATATTTATGTCTAGCATAACTTGAAGAATTGCGGCCTCTGCCATCTCCACGTCCACTCTGGGATTATGAGTTAGGACTATAGTTTGAGGAGGAATTGCCACTGCCTTATCAGCCCCGGTTGTTTTTTTTTTTTTAGTAGGTTTGTCGGCCCTGGTTGTTGCTATATAAAGTGGCAACATTTGCTTCTGGTAGGGGAGCAATTTGAACTTGTTGTTCAAGTCGCATCTAGAGTAAGAATAATTCTATGTAAATTAGTCAACGAAGTAGAATCTAACCTTATAGAAAGAGCAGTCACAAAAGCATCCCATTTTGGCCCAAGACCTGCCAAGATGTGAAGCAGCAGATAAGAGTCAGAGACTAGGTTGGCAGCTGCAGCCAAGTTATAAGAGATAGACTTCATCTTTTGAAAGTAGTGTGTGGTTGAAAGATTCTTTTTCTTCCCTGTCTGCTGCTGAAGACAAAGCTACATGATGCGAGACCTGAGATGACTCACAAACAATCATCCAAGATTGTTCCATATGGCTGCTAGAGAGGTGCAATCACTAACCTATCCAATGATAGATTCAAATAAGGATGAAAAAAATCCATCCTAATGGCAACTAGTCTTGGTAGAGCCAAGATGTATATTTTGGGTTATCAACCGTATTAGGAACTATGACAGATGCACTGGCAACATCGATGGAGGAGGTGGAGGAAGTCACTAGAGTAATTTGTTGAGGAAGACAGGGCATAGAACCATCAATATACCCCCATGAGCTTGTGGCTACGAATAAGAGGCAATTTGAGACCTCCACAATAGATAATTGTGTTAGTCTAGACAAATGGAGATGTTTTTTTTATTGAACTTCGTTAAAGAAGAGAAGAAATTGAGTAAGCAAGAAAGGGGCTAAGAGAAGCTGTTGAAGACATCTTTGGTTGACATTAGTCACGGATGAGAGGTAGTAGTTGAGAATATTCAATATACCTTGTTGCCGCTAGAATCCACGCTTGGGGCTTTCGATGTGAGTCCGACTTGTAGACAACAAAACAAGACAAAGGTGGGGTTGGGCTTGATGCCCCGTGACCACTTTGATGCTTAAGTTAGGATTCCATTGCCCAGATAATCAAGATTAGGCATGAACTTTTATATATTAGGCAGGGTAGTAGGGTTAAGGTAAGTATCGAACTGAGGCCGAGCTGAAAGGGTTATGGCAGAGTTGACGTGTATTAGAGTAAAGTGGGCCAAAGCTCTTAAAATATTGTTGTGATTTGACTTTGGCTGTTGGAAGTATTTATAGGCGCACTTATTGTTGTTGTCATGTATTTACGCGATGTCTCTTTTACCCTTAGTCATTCTGCATAAATGGTGGACATGTCCTCCCTTTCTATGTGAAAGATCTGTCTTGCCCCTGTATATTGGTGTAGTTTAATTATTCCTTGGCTACTTTTCACATGTCATATTTAATCGGTTTGTGCTACTTTCCACGTGTCAGGTTGATTGGTCTTTGTTGCTTTCCATGTGTCATGTGGTTATTGGGGTAATATTTATCCCCAATAGTTGCCTCGTTCTTTTGCTTCTGTAAGAGGCAAATGATCAAGTGAAAAAAAAAATTTGGGGTGTGGTACCCATACCCTTTTACCCTCGTTGGCTCTTTGGCCTTGGTATGTTGTAGGGGAAGAAGCCCGATTGGTGTATTGTGCTGATCGGTTTTGTTGTTGTTGGAGCAGTCATGATTGGGCGAGGTGTCTTGCCCTTCTAAGGTGTCAAGGGAACTGACCAAGCAGCCCTGGTTGAACGAGATGTCTGGGTCTTCTGAGGCATAGAGCTTAGATTCACATTTTGAATCTACCCTTCTTGGCATGCCTCGGCCTATCTGAAGGGAGCAGGCCGAGCAGGCATGGTTGGGAAAAATGCCTCGGCGCTCTGGGACATCAAGCTTCAAACTTGGATTTTTTGAATCTACCCTCCTTGGTTTGATTCTGCCAGTCCGGGGGGAAATAGCCGAGCTGCTATTCTAAGATCCGCACTCCATGAACCCGATCTAAACCCTTCATTCATGTCGTAACAGGTCTTCCAATCATCATCGGGCCAGACGGGATGAGCGGATGACAACCAGGTATGAAAACGGACTAGACTAAATGATATTTTTCATACCGGTCGATGGTACCAGTCGATCGGTATGCCTGCGCAGGTAGACTACTTAGAACCTGAAACAGATCTCTACGGGTCCCACTTTCCTAATTCCGAACCAAAGGACCTTCCTAATGTTAGGAGGCTTCCTAAACTCAACCCTAGTCTATATAAGGACCCCTAAACCTTCTTAAATCAATTTCATTGATCCTCACAAACCCTAGAGAGGAGCAAGAGATTGAAGAAAGAGAAGGAGCTAAGGAAGAAGAGGGAAGAGCCGCCATTGCCGTTGGACGAAGAACACTCTATCGCGAACCAACGGTAAGTGCTTAAACCTTCCTCTAAGTTAAGCATTATACTAGGCTAGTCATGATTGGATCAATACCATGTAAGGTGAAATGTTGATCTATTGATCTAAATCTGAATTTGCCGTCAAACCCTAATCCAGTCGGTAAACCCTAGATTCAAGTTCTAGGTTGAAGATCATCGAAACTAGGACTTGAATGGAGTTGGAAACAACTCTAACTTAGTGCTCAAACCTAGAATGTGTAGGAGAAACCCTAGGATCAATACGGGGTGACCGACGGAAGGCGAGAACCGGGTGTATGATCTTTCGGAGACATACAGATCGACCATACCGGTCGCATCCTATGCAACCGGTACTTGCGACCGGTATCTCTCAAAGACTGGTTTGTGGGGACTGATCAACCAAACCGGTCGCACCTTTCTCCACAGTGTCGCGATCGGTACCTGCGACTGATACCCGCTACTGGTCTGCACTGTAAGGAGTGTTTTTGACCCAGTTGATTTTTTGACTAATGTAAACCCTAAGAACCCTATTCTGGTACAACCCTAACATTGTGTAGGACCTTGTGATAGTGAGTTTGGATTCTGTGATGTGGAGTAAGTTATCAAACAAGCATCGGGTAAGGGAATCAGACCTAAACCCTAATAATTTAATAACAGTAAAACATTGTTAATAATTATGATTCTATGGACTGATGTTTGTGTATACTCGCATGTCATCTTTACTTTCAGTTATTATTATTGTTCATGAATACTCGCTATGCTAGGATGTGACTGTTAGGCATGTGATTATTTTCTTTGGTGTGTGGAATGGAAAGGGCATGGGGTTTGGAATCATTCCTCACACTAGCACCATTTCGCATCGTTCTGTCTTAGCATGCTTGGTGCGGCTAGGGTATTAGGGGGAGAAAGTGGCACTATGGTCTCCGGCCTGGCCACTAAACTCTAGCTCTATCTCTATGCCATAGGGAGCTGTGTTGGGATAGGGCCTACTGTGATGATATATAGGATTGGTTAGTTGCGAGCCCAGTTTGCAAGCCCTCGCCAATAGGGGCTTACGTATTGGTATGGGTAGGGTATCAAGGGAAGTGTTGGCGGTGTTTGATTCGGACGCTTTAGCTCTATCTCTTTTCCATGGTGGGTGCATTTGGGACGACAGTGATGTTTGATCCATTGGCGGCTTCACATACTCGTGTATAGAGATGCGGTGGCCACCAATCCTTTCTATAGCACATTGCAAACTTAAAATCAGACCATAATGTGAATGTTACTCATGCATATGTTTATTGCATTGTCTGATTGTCTTACTGAGCTAAGTTGTGAGCTCACCCTGTATATATATATATATATATATATACATGTTTTAGATGTTGATGCAGGTTATACTATGAAGGACTACATGGATGCTCCGGTGTATGGAGGGGTTGCTGCTTTAGAAGTACAGGGGAGGACGAGCATGATGCCTCATGCGAGTGCCCTTTTTGTGTGTACCTCTAGGATGTTGATTTAATTTATTTTTATTTATTTTCAGTTGGAGATACAATTGATGTAAGGATAATTATTTATCTTTTGATATTTGAATAATTGAATATTTTATTTAAATTATCAATAGAGTACTCAGTTCATTTAATTTAAGACTTCCGTTGTATTTTATTATATTCTGATTATGGTTATGTGCGATGATTTGTATGAGTGGACACGGTCTTATTGAGATCCTGGTGTGAACCGTTGGTTCAGTAACGGTTCACTCACACTTTTGGTTCAGCCAGAATTGGGGTGTGACAACTTGGTATTAGAGCACTTAGGTTCTGTCCAACAGACCATATTTGCACTTAACTGAGTCAATGAACTGAGATAGGAAAAAAATTAAAAAAAACCTTAATAAAAATGTACCTTAAGCACTTGTTTGATGTCTGAGACTAAATACGAAAGAACATAATATACTATACTAAATATGAAATTAATAAACAGTCATGCTCTAGATAGGAACCTTAATGACATATGAGAAAAATCATAAACTTCTATTAAAAAAATTGTATTAAAAGTTAATTGTACCATAGGGTACAGTCCATAAGCCGGACGGTTACCCTGTAGTATAAAAACCATGCTATGAGGGAGAGAAAATAAAAGATCTATCATGGGGATGGGGGCATAAGAGGAATAGGGTTAGTGATGTCATAGTCACGCTCATAAGCTACACTGAGCCAGTGTACCTGCTCCTGCGTGACTCTGAGGCTGCAAAAGAGGCGCCCTAGGTTACGGTTCATCTCGCGCTGGGCATCCCGAATCTCCATAAACATACCCATCACGGTATCGGGAGGAGGCTGGGATGGTCCTGCTGTAGGTATGGGCTGCGGTTTCAGTGCTGGAATGTCTTCCATCTGTTCATCATCATCACCCCCTACCTCTTCTACATAAGCCGCATTGGCTACCGCTACCCTCCTAAGAGGACGAGGACGAGCCTCTAACACCTCATCACTGATGGGCAAATTGTCCATCCTCATCCGGACAATGGCATCCCAGTCAATGTCTGAGGTCATGGTGTCCTCAACCGCAATCTCACCCCTCATGTCCACTCAAAAGTGTTGCAGGAGTGTAGTGATAAGCCGGCCATATGGAAGGTTGCTTATCTGGTCGGGCATAGTAGCCTGACGCATAGTCCTGATGATAATATAAGGGAGACAGACCCGCTCCCTAGTGCAGACACAATAAGTCAAGTACTGGGTGAGCTGAGACAACTCATTGTAGTAACCACTCTAAGGGACAATATTATACTGGATACTGATTGGTAGTAATACTATACTCCCAGCACATGTTAGCCGTAACATAGTGCCTACCATACCATAGGTCCTAGTAATGCACACCCCAATATAGAAGCTTGGTGCACAACAAGAAGTATATCAAAGTGGTTACCCTTATCAGCCACCGATGTATGGGATAGCTGCATCATGGCAGAATGATCCGACAAGGGTTGAGGAATATTTTCTGAAGATGAAGCCTCAAACGTTTCAGCAAAGGATCAAATCTATTGTAGCCATATAACTAGATAGGTTTATACAGGATGCAGTGCATTATTGACTTACTCTTATGATTATAGAGGATGCACATACCTGATTCTAATTCTCATACCTTGACAGAATACCTTCTTGATTCAACTTGTCAATTGGAGTTATAGATGTTATTTCCTTAGAATTAGTTCTGATTATACCAATCTAAGCTACTCTCATAATCGACACCATGAATAGAGATGTGAACTGAATGATCAGTTAAGGGTTTAATCATTTTGAATGTGCATATTTCTGATTTATACTTGATTTATTGATGTACCAAAACTTTCTATAGATTTACTCTTATAGTGCCTTGACCAATGACGTTATATACCCGATAGAACCTATAACCATGAGGTTAAGAGCTGTAGAACCTCTACTTCCATGTATTTGGACCACCTTGCAACTAACGATCCTTGATTGTTGGTTCGATTACCATAGATTTACTCCTGATCCTTTAAACCTAAATTCACTAGATAAAACAAGTGTTCGTCATTATACAGAATTCGAAAGAAGGAAATGAACCACTGTTGGATAAACATTATGATTCTTACATTTCTCGACATCCATTGATAAGATGTTTAGTTAATAAGGGAATTATTGGGAAGGAAGATGATTAAATTCATGTTAGATTTTATAGCCAAGGAACCTCAGATGAAGTAATGGAGGATCTGTTTCGAGATTACTGAATGGCTGGATATGAGTCATGTCTATAAAAGAGTGCATGAGCAAAAAAAAAAGTGAGAACTATCAAGAGTAGCTAGTAAAGAAATAGATAGCACTCAAGTAGAGTTAAAGACGGCTATATCGGTATGAATTTTGACAAGGAAGAATATTTTTAAAGGCATATGTAAGAGTGGATACAAGGATGAAGTCAAAAATCGTGGCATTGATAGTATTCGGATTAGTACAAGTAATACTAGTTATGCCCAATGTTGAGTGAGATGATTAAGTAAAGACTAAAAGAATTTGGATGAATTAATGAATTTATAAGCATATACCCTAATGCTTATAGATAGACTTAGGATATGTAATGAGTAAATAGTCAGAAGATGTTTTTCGAGATATACGAAAGAGAGATCAGGGTAGAACATCAATGATAAAAGAGATGTAAGCTACTGAGTGCAATATAAGATTTTTGACGATAGTTTTTAAAAAATCATAAGAGAAGAAGGAACTAAACAAGCTCACGATCAAGAATCGATATCTAGTACCTCTGATCAATGACTTGTTTAATCAGCTACAAGGAGCAAAGGTATTCCCTAAGATTGACCTTGGATGGAGTATCATCAAATAAAGAACTTGGACAAAGATATTTCTGCTTTCAGGACGAGGTATGGGCATTATGAGTTCCTTGAAATGTCATTCGGATTGACTAACGCTCCAGCGTCGTTCATGGAACTGATGAACCGAGTGTTTCATGACATGTTGGACACTTTAGTCATCGTATTCATTGACAACATCTTGGTCTACTCAAAGGACAGGGAGGCTCATGCAACACATTTGAGAGCAGCCCTACAATGGCTGAGAAGGGAGAAGCTTTATGCTAAATTTAAGAAGTATGAATTTTGGCTGAAGGAAGTGGCCTTCTTGGGTCACGTAGTATCTGCAGACAGTATCAAGGAATATCCAAGCAAGATCGCACTTATAATAGGATGGGATGCATCGAAATCAGTTGTGGAGATTCTTAGTTTCCTTGAATTGGCTGGTTACTATAGAAGATTCGTGGAAGACTACTCAAGAATCGCCGTTCCACTTACCAGACTAACCAAGAAAGGAGAAAAGTTCATATGGATATATGAGTGTGAGAAATGCTTTCAGACTTTGAAGTCAAGACTAGACTCTGCACCTATCTTGACCATCCCAGCACCAGGCTTGCCGTTTACCCTATATACGGATGTCTCAGGGTTGGGTCTTGGATATGTGTTGATGCAAGGAGAACAGGTGATTGCCTACGCATCAAGACAAAAGAGCATGAGAAGAACTATCCTATACATGACCTGGAATTAGCAGCGGTTATTCACGCAATCAAAACTTGGAGGCACTACCTTTATGGTGAGAAGTTTCAGATTAAGTCGGATCACAAGAGTTTAACTTACCTTTTTACTCAGAAAGACTTGAATATGAGACATAGGAGATGGCTGGAGCTATTAAAATATTATGATTGTGACATCCAGTACCATCTGGGTAAGGCAAACGTTGTGGCTGATGCCTTAAGTAGAAAGTGGGCATTTAAACCTGAGGCAGGACCTAGTACAAACGCTGCACTGTGTGCTGCAGCCTCAAGCTCAATAGAGAATGATAAAGAGCATATATTAGAGACTGCAGGAGATCCAGTGGAACAAGGCTTAATTCATAAGTTCACATTGATGTTCGCAGCCTTGAAGATCTCATCGGATCTCGTAAATGAGGTCAAAGTAGCAATCCTACAGGATCCACACCTCAAGACTGTACAAGAAGATCTAGAGAAGGGTAAAAGCAACCCTGACTTTACTTTGGATTCAGACAAAGTGCTAAGGTATCGTGGATGATTATGTATACCTGTGAGTGAGAACTCAAATATCAGAGATAGAATTATGACAAAAGCTCATTATACCCCATATTCGGTACATCTAGGAAGCACCAAGATGTACCATGTTTAAGAAGATTATATTGGTAGAGGGGTATGAAAGCGGATGTAGCTCGATTCGTGTTCCAATGTCTGAATTGGCAGAAAGTTAAAGCAGAAAGGCAGAGACCCACAGGTTTGCTACAACTACTATCGGAGCCAGCATGGAAGTGGGATTGTATCACAATGGATTTCGTCACTGGCTTACCCTTGACACCAAGGTCGGTGGATGCAGTATGGGTTATAGTCGATCGACTTACCAAGACAGCTCGCTTCATCACTATCAGACCTCAGTATACCATGGCCAAGCTGGCCAAGCTATATGTGAATAATATAGTTAGACTTCATGGCATCCCAGAAAGTATAGTATCTGATAGAGATCTCTGTTTTACATCAAAGTTCTGGGAAGGATTACAAAAAGCTATGGGAACCAAGTTGAAGTTTAGTACAAATTTTCATACTCAAACAGACGGGCAGTCAGAAAGAACTATTCAAATCTTAGAGGATATGCTCCGAGCGTGTGCCCTAGATTTCAAAGGAGTTTGAGACGAGAAGCTATCGTTTATCGAGTTTGCTTATAATAATAGCTACCAGGCTACGATCCCAATGGCTCCATATGAGACACTGGGATCCAACAATGCGGCCAAATATGAAGCGCTCATTGCTGGACTTCGCCTGGCCAAGCCTGTAATGGCTCGAAGGGTAGAGGCATCCAGCGATTCCCAGCTAGTGGTGCATCAGGTCAATGGCGAATACGAGGCGAAGAAGGCCAGCATGTCCGCCTACTTGAAAAAGGTATAGGAGGCCGCATCAATATTCAAATATTTCGTGTTACGCCATGTACTCCGGGACCAAAATACCTTGGCCGATTCCCTCTCCAGGCTAGCCACATCCGATTTAAGTGATTTGGATCATTCCGTATACACCGAAATTTTGGCCCATTCATCGGTGGATCCTATCTCTAAGGCCATATTGTCAGCCACATCAGAACCATCCTGGATCGACCCCATCTTGTCTTTTCTCAAAACCGGTCAATTACCAGAGGATAAGAAGGAGGCGAGGCGGATCCAATCCAAAGCCAATCAGTATGTCATTGAGGAGGATATCCTCTACAAGAGAGCCTTCACGTTTCCCCTGCTACGGTGTTTACGACCTTCCGAGTCAACCCAAGCCATCAAGGAGGTCCATGAGGGTATATGCGGTGCACATCAGGGGGGAAGAGTCCTAGCCCATAAAATATTGCGTCAGGGATATTATTGGCCACACATGCGAAAAGATTGCATTGACTACGTCAAGAAGTGTGTCAAATGCCAAATGTACGCGCCCGTGTCTCACCTCCCAGCCGCACCGCTCCGCTCCATCGAAGCAGCTCCCATTCCCTTCGCCACTTGGGGCATGGATATCATGGGGCCATTCCCCCCGGCCCGCTACCAACGTAAGTTTGTGGTCGTCGCGGTGGATTATTTCACTAAATGGGCCGAGGCCGAGGCGTTATCCAACATACCAGAGAGTGCTATTCGCAAATTTTTTATCAAATCGGTGGTATATCGTTACGGAGTCCCCAGGGTGCTTATCACGGATAATGGTATGCAATTTGACAACCGCGCCTTTGCGACATTCTGTGCAGAGCATCGCATTGACTACCGACGTGGAGTCGTAAAGCACCCACAAACCAACGGACAGACAGAGGCCACCAATAAAATCTTATTGAAAGGGATCAAGTCCAGACTGGATGGGGCCAAAGATCAATGGTTGGATGAACTACCTCGCATACTATGGGCAGACCGCACCACTCCGAAAACTGCTACAAGAGAATCACCGTTCCAGCTTGCCTTTGGAACAGATGCAGTAGTCCCATTGGAGGTCAGGATTACTTCCCACTGGATCACCAACCACGACCCAATCTCCAATGAGTCGGGCCTACGTGTAAATTTGGACCTGGTGGACGAAGTGCGAGATCAAGCCCAGATCCGAATTGTGGCCAATCAACAGCAAGTAGCGAAGCACTACAATAAAAAGGTGTGCATGCGATCATTCAAAGTTGGTGACCTCATCCTCCGATGGACCATTGCCTCTGACCCAACCCACCAGGGGAAGCTCGCTCCGAATTGGGAAGGGTCGTATCAAGTCACCGAAGCACTGCAAACAGGTTCATATCACCTCAGGGATATGGATAGTAAAGCCTTGCCACGAGCATGGAACGCGGAGCACCTTCGCCCCTTTTACTAGTGACCATCCCCACCTATAAGACCCGTGTCAAACTAACCCGGTCTTACCACCTTGAACCAGGTTTACCCATCATGGTCGAGTCAAATGGACCAAGGGCATGAAGGTGATCGAGATCTCAGGTATAAAATCGACCCAAAAATACTTAATTTTAGGGAAGGGTCGCACACCCAGCTAAGCAGGGTCGGACCTCCCAAAACAGAAAGTCAGACCCTCAGTTTTGAAGGGAGGGTCGAACAGCTTAAGACCCTAGGGTCGACGGGATCATCGACCCTCCCATCGACCCTCGGTTTTTGACGAAACTGAAATTTAGAAAATTTCCTAATTTTCGGTTAGGATTCCTTCCAAATCTCAATGGGATTATTATAGGACATTCCTAGTCTATTTAAAGGACGTCCCTAAGCCACATTCACTCCTTTCACAACCCTAATTGAATTGAGAGAAAGAGAAAAGAAGGAAAAGATGAAGAAAGGAGGCTAGGAAGAAGGCTTAGCAAAAAGGAGAAGAAATTGCAGAGAAAAGAAATCTTCTCAGGTATGGATACTAATTCCATGAGTTTCTACAGACCTTAGGTTAGATATGGTTGAGTGTAGGATTTCAGAGAAACCCAAACCATCCATCCATGGTTAGGTTTTCATGGAAAACCATAGGAGGATGCACGAAAACTATCTAGATGGATTATACATGGTTCTAGACCATGGATTGACTGTTGAATGGATGTAGGAAGCAAGCCATAGGACCCCAAACACGAAGAATGGGTTAAAGTGGAAATTGGACCAGAGTGCACCAAGGGTCGCACCGAGGGTCGATAGACCATCCGACCCTAGATGTTTCTGACCATCGACCCTCAGCATTCGGGAAGTTCAGAATGGAGGGAGGGTCGATAGAGCCATCGACCCTAGCATCGACCATCAGTTGACAGAGTGATTTTTAAATTCTGAATTAATTCTAATTAAATTCTATCGACTTTGTTAGGTTTGCTAGCAATATAATAACATTATAAAGGTGATTCTAAAGCTTGGGAAAGTATCTTTTAGCAAGCTAAGGTGAGGAACCTTAACCCCAAACTAAATTGGTTAATAATAAACTGTTTTTCTATTTCTTGAGTCCTATGCCATGTTTGATTTTATCAATATTTCTATTACTTGTTCATGCATATTTACTTTATTGTTTATAACATGATGATGATGATGATGATAAGAATAGGCATGTGTTTGTATGTGTGTGGTTGATATGCTTGATGCGAGCGAGTATCAGGGGAGGTGTGATGAGAACGTCAATAAACGTTAACCTTTGGCGGGTCTCAGCACTTTAGCTCTATCTCTAACTCAAGTCTTGTGCATTGACATCGTCGTATCGCCATTACCTTAGAAAAACTATTATGTCGTAGAGTATCAGGGGAGGTGGTCTCGGTCCTTGTAGTCTTTGACTCTACCGGGGGGCCTTAGCTCTATCTCTATGGATGTTCTGAGGGATGCTGGGGTGAGGCCTTGGATACACTGTTTGGCATTAGGATTGGTTACCAGCGAGCCCAGTTTGCAAGCCCTCGCTAACAGGGGCTTACGTGTTGGTATAGCATTATATAGCAATAAACGTTAACCTTTGTTGTATAATGTTATGGTAGGGTGGATGGGGACGACGATAAATGTTAACCTTCGGGCGGACTTCCACACCCTGTGTATAGAGGCGGTGTCAATAAACGTTAACCTTTGACCACCCAACCTTTCTATTGCACATTGCAAACTATAAACCAGGACCAAAGATATGAATTGACTTTTTGCATGCATATGTATTGTTGCATTGTTTTGGCTACTCACTGAGCCGTGTTGTGTGCTCACCCCTCGACGTCGAATATTTTAGTTGATGATGCAGGTTATACAGTTGAAGATTATATGAACGCGTCGGCGTACGGAACTGTAGCAACTATGGAAGTTGGAGCTGAAGACGATATACACGACTCCTTTTGCGAGTGCAACTCGTGTGTATTCGATTAGATATTTTTGTAGGTTTCTTTATTGGATTTATAGACATGTATTTGATACTTAATTATTTATGACTCGGTTTGATACAGAATAATTTTCTATTAAATTATTAATATCATTTTAGTTCTCAGTTCATTTATTTATAAGATTTCCGCTAATGTGTATTTACTCTGATTATGATTGTGGATGCGTGTAAAGTTTGGATAACGCGGGGATAGCCTATTAGAGATCCTGATTGAACCGTTGGTTATTTGGCGGTTCATCACACCATTCTGAAATGTACGGAATTGGGGTGTAACAACTTGGTATCAGAGCATCTCAGGCCTTGCCCGCCGAACTGACACACATTCCAGACCATTGTGAACTGAGATAGGATAAATTAAAAGCTTTAATACAAACACACCGTAAGCACAAGTGATGATTGAAACCGAATTAAAAAGAGAATAATGCATCTATTAAAGGGAAAACCAGTTACATACAAGGAGTGAGAGAAATAAAACGTATATACATCGCTAAAGCAGAGTACAGTCCACAACCCGGACAGTTACTCTGTAGTACAAGAAAAGTAAAGTACAAATCAAGAAGCTGGAGGTGAAGGAGGAGGCGGTGCCTCACGATCTCTGTCGTAGTCCTCAGCATAGACCCTAGTCAACCAGGCCACCTGGGTCTGGGTCGTCTGGAGACTAGCTATGAGACCGGCTATCCTCTGATCAGTCATACGCTGCACCTCTAGAAGCTCTCCCATCCGCGCGTCTGATGCGTGCTGAGCAGCCAACAGCTCATCCATCCTCAGATCAGATCTACGCTGAGCATCCCTGATCTCCTGCAGCATCTCTATCATATCGAAAGGTGGGCGTGAAGGACCAGTATCATGAGAAGGACTGGTCTCGGGTACCGAAGCCGCCGCAGCAGAAGTACCAACCCTATCCGCATGCGTGGGTGATGGCGGTGGTATCGCATCGACATCCATATATAAGCGATCATCGTCGACCGGATCCCCACAAGCCCTAGCAGCAGCCTCAGCATCAGCCATCTCAACCCGAGTGTGAGGGCGCACCATCGCGTTCCTCTGCTCATCACTAACCTCCACATCTCGTAGCCCCATCTTGCAGATAGCCTCCCAATCTAGAGGCGACGAGAAGGTCTTCTCCTGGATCTTCTCATCTACTAGATCCACCCCCATACGGGTCGGAGAGCATCGGAATCATACGTCCATAGGGTAGATTACCCCTATGACCGGACAATGTAGCACTAATCATCGTCTGCATGATGATGTAAGGAAGGCAGACCGGCTGACGAGTGCAGATACAGTAGATCAAGAACTGAGTCAGCTGAGGGACCCTCTCATAATGCCCACTCTGCGGGATCAGATTATGCTGAATAATCTTGCAGAAGACCCGTGGAGCCGGATGCAAGTAACAAGCTCTCATATGCCATCTATCGGGACGGAGCAACTGGTTGTCGATCTCAGCTCTCATCTCCATCTCAACAAACTGTGGCTCTCCTGGCGCACAGTACACCATAGGGCCATCATAGGCAATGCCCAACAGATCGACCAGCTGTCGATAATCAAAGGAGATGTGCACCCCCTTGACGTAGCTGGTGATGCGTAACTCCTGGCCGTGCTCAACATCATTGTAATTCCCCACCACCTGGGAGATTACAATAGAACTGGCGCACCAAGTCTGGACAGGTGCACGCGTCGTATGTGATGACAGGGAGCCACCCCATATCACCGAATGCTCCCTCCACATTGAACAAGGCCAGCTCAGCCAAGTTCACCATGCGACCCCCTTCCACTTTCTTACGGGCATAGTCAGCATACTATGCCTCAGCTTCACTCGAACGGAAGCGGAGTGGATCACGCAATCTTGGCACTTTGGTACGGGCCATAGTATCTGCAAAAATAAGAAAGAGAAAATGAACCAGGAGTTAGTAGGATAAAATCCAAAAATTCGACTTAATAATGACGTAGGTTGACCATAAAGTCCCATTTCTCACCCTACAAGTGGGCGTAAGAACTTACGTAGGTTAAAATACATCCTACAATTTACATGCAGTAGAAAATTTTAACGGATAAGGTCCAATTTGAAGAAATTGAAGAAAAATCAAAAATTTTGATAAATTAGGCAAAAAGAGAAAAATTTAAGTTTCTCAATAACCAACCGATGAAACTGAAAATTTTTTGAGGGATTTTGTTCCTCAAGACCCCAATAACAAAATCCCCCAATAAAAATAGAATTTTTACGGTTGGAAAAAGTTTAATTCGAAAAATACGAGCTAAATGAGCAAAAACCTATAAATAAAAACCTAAAAACAGGGAAAGTTGGGAAATTTTACCTGTAGAGGTGATGTGGATGTCGAAACTCAGACTAAGAATGATCCACAATAGCGAAGTAGCACTGTAGCAACTCGGAGAGTAGAGACGAGTCGAAACGGAGGAGGAATAGTGAGAAATGACCCAGAATCGGATCTTAAAAATCTGATTTTTGGTCCGAGGGTCGGACAATTCGACTGACACCATCGACCCTCCAATCGACCCTCGGCTCTCGGGAATCTGACAGAAAATCGAGGGTCGGACTGAGGGTCGGATACCCATCGACCCTCGCATCGACCCTCAGCTCTCGGGAAGAACAGGTCATTCCCAGGGTCGAATACCAAGGGTCGGACACACCAGCGACCCTCACCATCGACCCTACATAGAAAGGACAGTATTTATTTCAGAATGAATTGGAGATTTTGAATTTTATATCGGATAGCGTGCCTACATGAAGTATAAATGATTTCTCACTAATTTTGATGATTTTCAGGAACCATCCATCTCGAAAGTAAATATGTCTGGACGTAGAGTTACCCGACAAACCCGAAATACAGTCCCACCACCACCACCAGTGGAGGAGACTAGTCAGGAGAATAACCATGCACAGGGTAATCCAGAACCAGCAGGCCCTACAAATTTGTCACCTCCACCACTGGAGCTAGCAAATGTGGTTATGAATCTGGCACAACAGCTACAGCAGATGCAACACGCACAAGCTCAAATGCAGGTTGCAATGGGAGTTATGTTTCAAGCCACTCAGGCTGCAGCCATGCACACTGGGCAAGTTAGTGCAGCACCAGTGGGTAACCACCC